>CM060630.1:2027500-2517500 GCA_030578275.1 Meda fulgida | reverse complement strand
GGTTGAAAAATAAGCAGATCTAGCAGCTTTTAAAGCCTCTCTGTAAGCAATCGAGCTCTCTTTCCATGAAATCCGAAATACCTCTAGTTTTGTTTTCTTCCAGTTACGCTCCATTTTTCTGGCTGCTCTCTTAAGGGCCTGAGTGTGCTCGGATTCAGAGTTATCATGGACACATGTGTTGTGTTTGAGACCACAGTCTAACTGAACTGCCGGATCTTTCAGCGATTCTCTCTCTCTCTCTCTCTCTCTCTCTCACACACACTGTTTGTGTGTTTGTCTTGGTCCAGGCACTTTCTGCTGGTGGATGGAGCAGAGGTGTATGTGTACTCCTATGAGGGCCGTGTGGTGTCATCTCCCAAGAGTCCCGGTATTAGGATGGACATCCTGAACACTCAGTCCATCTCCCTGAGCAACGACACCATCGCCATACGAGACACGACTGATGAACGAGGTGCGTTTGTGTTGATACATGTGGGGTTTAGTGTGCTGATACATGTAGGGTTTAGTGTGTTGATACATGTAGGGTTTAGTGTGCTGATACATGTAGTGTGCTGATACATGTAGGGTTTAGTGTGCTGATACATGTAGGGTTTAGTGTGCTGATACATGTAGGGTTTAGTGTGCTGATACATGTAGTGTGCTGATACATGTAGGGTTTAGTGTGCTGATACATGTAGTGTGCTGATACATGTAGGGTTTAGTGTGCTGATACATGTAGGGTTTAGTGTGCTGATACATGTAGGGTTTAGTGTGCTGATACATGTAGGGTTTAGTGTGCTGATACATGTAGGGTTTAGGATGCTGATACATGTAGGGTTTAGTGTGTTGATACATGTAGGGTTTAGTGTGCTGATACATGTAGTGTTTAGTGTGCTGATACATGTAGGGTTTAGTGTGCTGATACATGTAGTGTGCTGATACATGTAGGGTTTAGTGTGCTGATACATGTAGGGTTTAGTGTGCTGATACATGTAGGGTTTAGTGTGCTGATACATGTAGGGTTTAGTGTGCTGATACATGTAGGGTTTAGTGTGTTGATACATGTAGGGTTTAGTGTGCTGATACATGTAGGGTTTAGTGTGCTGATACATGTAGGGTTTAGTGTGCTGATACATGTAGGGTTTAGTGTGTTGATACATGTTGGGTTTAGTGTGCTGATAGATGTAGTGTGCTGATACATGTAGGGTTTAGTGTGCTGATACATGTAGGGTTTAGTGTGCTGATAGATGTAGGGTTTAGTGTGTTGATACATGTGGGGTTTAGTGTGCTGATACATGTAGGGTTTAGTGTGTTGATACATGTGGGGTTTAGTGTGCTGATACATGTAGGGTTTAGTGTGCTGATACATGTGGGGTTTAGTGTGCTGATACATGTAGGATTTAGTGTGTTGATACATGTGGGGTTTAGTGTGCTGATACATGTAGGGTTTAGTGTGCTGATACATGTAGGGTTTAGTGTGCTGATACATGTAGGGTTTAGTGTGCTGATACATGTAGGGTTTAGTGTCTTGATACGTATAGGGTTTAGTGTGCTGATAGATGTAGGGTTTAGTGTGTTGATACATGTGGGGTTTAGTGTGCTGATACATGTAGGGTTTAGTGTGCTGATACATGTAGGGTTTAGTGTGCTGATACATGTAGGGTTTAGTGTGCTGATACATGTAGGGTTTAGTGTGCTGATACATGTAGGGTTTAGTGTGCTGATACATGTAGGGTTTAGGATGCTGATACATGTAGGGTTTAGTGTGTTGATACATGTAGGGTTTAGTGTGCTGATACATGTAGGGTTTAGTGTGCTGATACATGTAGTGTGCTGATACATGTAGGGTTTAGTGTGCTGATACATGTAGTGTGCTGATACATGTAGGGTTTAGTGTGCTGATACATGTAGGGTTTAGTGTGCTGATACATGTAGGGTTTAGTGTGCTGATACATGTAGGGTTTAGTGTGTTGATACATGTAGGGTTTAGTGTGCTGATACATGTAGGGTTTAGTGTGCTGATACATGTAGGGTTTAGTGTGCTGATACATGTAGGGTTTAGTGTGTTGATACATGTTGGGTTTAGTGTGCTGATAGATGTAGTGTGCTGATACATGTAGGGTTTAGTGTGCTGATACATGTAGGGTTTAGTGTGCTGATAGATGTAGGGTTTAGTGTGTTGATACATGTGGGGTTTAGTGTGCTGATACATGTAGGGTTTAGTGTGTTGATACATGTGGGGTTTAGTGTGCTGATACATGTAGGGTTTAGTGTGCTGATACATGTAGGATTTAGTGTGCTGATACATGTAGGATTTAGTGTGTTGATACATGTGGGGTTTAGTGTGCTGATACATGTAGGGTTTAGTGTGCTGATACATGTAGGGTTTAGTGTGCTGATACATGTAGGGTTTAGTGTGCTGATACATGTAGGGTTTAGTGTCTTGATACGTATAGGGTTTAGTGTGCTGATAGATGTAGGGTTTAGTGTGTTGATACATGTGGGGTTTAGTGTGCTGATACATGTAGGGTTTAGTGTGTTGATACATGTAGGGTTTAGTGTGTTGATACATGTGGGGTTTAGTGTGCTGATACATGTAGGGTTTAGTGTGTTGATACATGTGGGGTTTAGTGTGCTGATACATGTAGGGTTTAGTGTGTTGATACATGTAGGGTTTAGTGTGTTGATACATGTAGGGTTTAGTGTGCTGATACATGTAGGGTTTAGTGTGCTGATACATGTAGGGTTTAGTGTGTTGATACATGTAGGGTTTAGTGTGTTGATACATGTAGGGTTTAGTGTGCTGATACATGTAGGGTTTAGTGTGTTGATACATGTAGGGTTTAGTGTGCTGATTGATGTAGTGTGCTGATACATGTAGTGTGCTGATACATGTAGGGTTTAGTGTGCTGATACATGTAGTGTGCTGATACATGTAGGGTTTAGTGTGCTGATACATGTAGGGTTTAGTGTGCTGATACATGTAGGGTTTAGTGTGCTGATAGATGTAGGGTTTAGTGTGTTGATACATGTGGGGTTTAGTGTGCTGATACATGTAGGGTTTAGTGTGTTGATACATGTAGGGTTTAGTGTGCTGATAGATGTAGGGTTTAGTGTGTTGATACATGATGGGTTTAGTGTGCTGATACATGTAGGGTTTAGTGTGCTGATACATGTAGGGTTTAGTGTGCTGATACATGTAGGGTTTAGTGTGCTGATACATGTAGGGTTTAGTGTGTTGATACATGTAGGGTTTAGTGTGTTGATACATGTAGGGTTTAGTGTGTTGATACATATAGGGTTTAGTGTGCTGATACATGTAGGGTTTAGTGTGCTGATACATGTAGGGTTTAGTGTGCTGATACATGTAGGGTTTAGTGTGCTGATACATGTAGGGTTTAGTGTGCTGATACATGTAGGGTTTAGTGTGTTGATACATTTAGGGTTTAGTGTGCTGATAGATGTAGGGTTTAGTGTGCTGATACATGTAGGGTTTAGTGTGCTGATACATGTAGGGTTTAGTGTGCTGATACATGTAGGGTTTAGTGTGCTGATACATGTAGGGTTTAGTGTGCTGATACATGTAGGGTTTAGTGTGCTGATACATGTAGGGTTTAGTGTGTTGATACATATAGGGTTTAGTGTGCTGATAGATGTAGGGTTTAGTGTGCTGATACATGTAGGGTTTAGTGTGCTGATACATGTAGGGTTTAGTGTGCTGATACATGTAGGGTTTAGTGTGTTGATACATGTAGGGTTTAGTGTGTTGATACATATAGGGTTTAGTGTGCTGATAGATGTAGGGTTTAGTGTGTTGATACATGTGGGGTTTAGTGTGCTGATACATGTAGGGTTTAGTGTGTTGATACATGTAGTGTGCTGATACATGTAGGGTTTAGTGTGCTGATACATGTAGTGTGCTGATACATGTAGGGTTTAGTGTGCTGATACATGTAGGGTTTAGTGTGTTGATACATGTAGGGTTTAGTGTGCTGATACATGTAGGGTTTAGTGTGTTGATACATATAGGGTTTAGTGTGCTGATAGATGTAGGGTTTAGTGTGCTGATACATGTAGGGTTTAGTGTGCTGATACATGTAGGGTTTAGTGTGTTGATACATGTAGGGTTTAGTGTGCTGATACATGTAGGGTTTAGTGTGCTGATACATGTAGGGTTTAGTGTGCTGATACATGTAGGGTATAGTGTGTTGATACATGTAGGGTTTAGTGTGTTGATAGATGTAGGGTTTAGTGTGCTGATACATGTAGGGTTTAGTGTGCTGATAGATGTAGGATTTAGTGTGCTGATACATGTAGGGTTTAGTGTGCTGATACATGTAGGGTTTAGTGTGCTGATACATGTAGGGTTTAGTGTGCTGATACATGTAGGGTTTAGTGTGCTGATACATGTAGGGTTTAGTGTGCTGATAGATGTAGTGTGCTGATACATGTAGGGTTTAGTGTGTTGATACATGTAGGGTTTAGTGTGCTGATACATGTAGGGTTTAGTGTGCTGATACATGTAGGGTATAGTGTGTTGATACATGTAGGGTTTAGTGTGTTGATAGATGTAGGGTTTAGTGTGCTGATACATGTAGGGTTTAGTGTGCTGATAGATGTAGGATTTAGTGTGCTGATACATGTAGGGTTTAGTGTGCTGATACATGTAGGGTTTAGTGTGCTGATACATGTAGGGTTTAGTGTGCTGATACATGTAGGGTTTAGTGTGCTGATACATGTAGGGTTTAGTGTGCTGATAGATGTAGTGTGCTGATACATGTGGGGTTTAGTGTGTTGTGTAGCTCCTGTTGTAGGTAGACCACACCGTATATGAGAGGCCAAGCACTCCATAAGTGGGACATAACTGCAATGCAAGTTGTGATTTTACATGAAGACCTTTCAGACATCTTATGTTCATGTTGTTCTCCTTCCTTCTCTTAGTCGTCTTTCTGTTCGAGGCCCAAACGGGAAAAGCCATTGGTGACGGCAAACCTTTGATACACGAGGTAGACACACACAAACAAACACACATACAGTACTCTGTCATTGCACACACACACACACACACACACACACACACACACACACACACACCACAACATCCTCAGTGAAAAATAATCTCTAAAATGTCAGCCAAATAGAGAGAAATGTAGAGGTACACAAATAAAGTATCAATTAAACCTAATTAAACTGCTGATGGTCTTACTAAGTCCGCTTGTTATGTCTGATGTCATGCATCATCGTTTCTGGGTCCAAACGCTCTATTAGATGCTAAATCAAACAACCAACGCTGCTAATATACACTCATGGTGTTCTGTAGTATTACTGAAAACCCATCTCCATACCGAGATCTCAGATGTCCAGACAGTGATTCATCTTTTAGAAATCATTCAAATATTAGTGTCCAGAGACAGTGGTGTACTCCAGCATCAGGTTGCATAAACCTCGAAGACTAGTCTTACAAGTTAGACATCAATCTATTTTCTTTAAGACTGTTCATAGCTTTTTTTTAATCAGTTACATAAAAACGTATTTGCATAATTTGATACCGCAAACTAAGACTGACTGCCCCTGACTGACTGCTAGTGGGTCACACTTGAATTTAAGACACTGTCTTAACCTAATGGCTATGTTTATGCCACCGGCCCCAGGAGTTTATAAAAGCTTAGCGTACAGGTGTGCTATAAGTAAATGGTGTTTATAAATGGCTGTTGATATCATATTCTCAGTTGAAACCAAGTAGAGGCCTGCACTTGGAAACAGTATTTAATATGTCTCTTTTGTTTCTTTTTCTGGACTGTGTAAAAGTGGCCCCAGACAGTATATTTTTTTAGATGGTTTTAAAGCCATATCATTCTAACCTTCTGAAATATGGTTTTCTGAGCGCACACGCCGAAGCACGCGCTCCAAAAGCCGGACTTTAGACAGAGTATCAAACTGAGGGTGTATTCACACCAGTCAAGTCCGCTAGTTCACTTGCTTTAATCCGGACCAAATCCAATGTTGTTTTTTTTGTTTGGTGTGGTTCGCTTTCACACTGCAAGTGGACCAAAATTTGTAAACAAAACCACACATCCATTCAAGGTCATTCATTCATTGGACAGAAATTCGGACCGTACCAGAGTTGGTTTGGAACCGGACCGAGACCACCTCTTCAGCTGGGTCTCGGTACGGGTGTTTGGTCCACACCCGTGTGACTGCTGTATTCACACCTGCCCAAAACATCCGCACCAAGAAGGGAAACGAGCTTGAGGTCGATTCAATCGAACCAAACAAGACAGGTGTGAATACACCCTTAGTTCTCTTGTCTTATTGCGCTTAAACTGTCAAACACACACAAGGTTATGTCAAAAACACATAAAGCTCATATAAACAGTTGGTTATGTATGTGAATGTAAACAGAGAATAAACAAGTTGCATGTATAGTATTAAAGTGAAAGTAACGTAATATACAGTACCTTCTGCTATATAGGCTGTTAATATGAATCAAACAACTAGAGAAAAACAGAGAATCGCTCACTGCTCTTGACTGAATAACTTTAGGTCAACAGTTGTGGGTGGAGTCTATGCTAATAGGGCAGAGTCCGGCAGCAGTTATGGGCGGGGTCTATGCTAATAGGGCAGAGTCCGTCAGCAGTTGTGGGCGGGGCCTATGCTAATAGGGCAGAGTCCGTCAGCAGTTGTGGGCGGGGCCTATGCTAATAGGGCAGAGTCCGTCAGCAGTTGAGCGCGGGGTCTATGCTAATAGGGCAGAGTCCGTCAGCAGTTGTGGGCGGGGTTTATGCTAATAGGGCAGAGTCCATCAGCAGTTGTGGGCGGGGTCTATGCTAATAGGGCAGAGTCCGTCAGCAGTTGTGGGCGGGGTCTATGCTAATAGGGCAGAGTCCGTCAGCAGTTGTGGGCGGGGTCTATGCTAATAGGGCAGAGTCTGTCAGCAGTTGTGGGCGGGGCCTAGGCATTTTGTGCCGTCACTGTTAGAATCTGCAAACGACTTGTTCTGATACACTGCTTATAATTTATCGGGATTAAAAAAAAAGAGGAGTGGGTGGATTTTGACCCTTTTAGGGTGGTTGTGTACACACACTGCCAACACACATTTATGTTCAAACACCATGTGAAAGTACATTTTGGATAATCAGTCCCCTTTAAGTGACATATCTCTGCTATTCCCTCTGTTTAGATAGAGGTGGTGTTAGTCGCACTGGATCAGTGTGGCCTGTCTAATGACAGAAGGATCGCTTTGATCGATAAGAACCGTGACCTCTACCTGACTTCTGTGAGAAAGCTGGGCCGAGCTCACAGCATCTATAAGATCGGTAAGAATCCAGAAGGAAACTCTGTGACAGTCTGTCTCTGGTGAAGTCACACTGAATTTAGTCAAGCATCTGTATTAAGGTTTGATTAATTCTTGCCCAGGTTCAATGGTTGACACTGTGGCCTGGAACGACTCTGCTAACATCCTGTGTGGAATCCAGGACAACCAGTTCACAGTGTGGTATTACCCAAGTGTGGTGTTTGTGGACAAAGACCTGCTCCCCAAAACCATCTTCAGCAAGGACAGCAGGTACACACACTATAACTAATTTCACTCAGATCTGAAATGCACAGTCATAACCATCAGTCAATGGCTACGTTTACATGCAACCAAATTATCCATTAGTAATTGAATTTACGGGCTCAAAACCTCAATCGATCCGATTGAGCTCGATCCTATTGAAAGAGGTGGTTTATTCCTTTTCTAATCTGATCGAGAGAACATGTAAACACTTGATCAGACTGAAAACTGAAACTGAAAGGACTGCGCATGTGCAATGATGTAGAAATAGCATAATGACGTTTGACACGTGGAAAGATCTGTTGTTCCTGTTGAATAAAGTGTCATATGATATAAATGAGTGTCCCGTCATCCTAAAATTCTCCTTTCGCTGCGTCTGTGAAGTGGAGCAGGACAACGTCCCACCAGCGCTTGTTTCAGACTCTCATCCAGACGACGGTTTTGGGCATTTGTACAGCGTGATAAATATAAGCAGCGGCACAACGGTTCATATGCTCATAGTCTCCAAATTCTGACCAGAAATGGATAAATATTAAGTCTGCTGTTTAAAACAAATAAAGAACCGATGTAGGAGAATGGTTATTATGTGCAAACAGCAGGAAACTCTGTATATTTGTGCAGTGTGCGCATGTCAAACAATCTATTCAGATTTGAAGTTTGTGACGTATAAACGCGCACATCAACCCGGTCGCGTTTAGCGTTCATGTAAACATTACATTCAGATCCATCAATCGGAATTAAGTCAGTCTGATTGAAACAAAAGTTGTGCATGTAAACGTAGCCACTGGTGATTTGTGTATTTCTAGGTGCCCAGTAGTAATTGAAGATTTGAAGAGTAATTGAGACTGCACATAAACTGTGTGTGATGTGTGATGAATCCTGTCTTCTGCAGCGAGTTAAGTCGCTCTCCTCAGATCGTGAGCTATGTGGGCACTCAGGTGACTGTCAGACGGGTTGACGGCTCTCTGGTGTGCACCGCAGTGTCCCCGTACCCGACCTTACTGCACGAGTACACCGGCAGTGCCCGCTGGGAGGACGGCCTCCGCATCTGCCGCTTCGCTAAGGTCAGTGGAGCAGGGAGTGCTTTCTTGTGTGAGTGTAAAGATGTGAGGGAAACAGATACAGATAGAGAACAAACTGCATCCCAGAGGTCTTCTGCCCTGCTCCTGGAGCCACACTGTCCTGCAAAGTTTATATCCAACATGCTTCAGCTCACACCAGTGTGATTTTCAAGTGTTCCTGAAGAGCTTGATTAGCTGGTTTAGGTGTGTTTGATTAGGGTTGGAGCTGAACTCTGCAGGATAGTGTGGCTGCGTCTCATTCAGCTCCCTATTTCAGTAGTCAGGGCACTGATCATGGTGGCAGTGATCTTAAAGTCCCCCTGTAGTCAATCATTTTATCCCTTAAAACTCATCTTTGATCACCAAATGACATATTTAAAGGGTAATTCCACCGTTGGAGACATGGATATGTATTGAAAGTGGGTGATATATGTAGTAGAATAGTAGCATAAATTTCTAATTTGGGTCCTCCTTGGCCGATAAAAGGCAGAAAATGACTTTTTAGTGCTTGTGGATTGTAGACAACAATCCCCATAGTGCATTGCAATGCTCAGCTCCGCAGGCCACTCCCAGCTCTACGCTACCGCCTGGAAATCATTTCACATAATTTCTAGTGAAGAGTTACTTTGCGAACTAATTATTGAATTACTGCTCGTTTTTGTTTCTAAATGGTGTCTACTTGCATATACCGGCATGTTCAGCCAGCACAAGGAAAATACACGGAGTAAGTTTTCATAGATTACCCAAAGATTTGGACTTGTGCAAAAAGTGGCTACGGGCTATCAATAACCCGAAGTTCGGAGAGGACACAGCCATTGAAGCACTTAAACATCTGACGGTGTGCAGTCTACATTTCAATCCAGAAGATTTCGAACCCAACCGCTTATGGTGTGTTCACACCGAACGCGAATAGAGCGTCTAATACGCGTCTATCGCGTCTAGTTAGATGCTTGAACATTCACTCGAGTTCAAATTTTTCAACTTGCGCGGAAGACATTCGCGGCAAACGCGTCGGCCAATTCGCGTCATTCGCAACGCCCGGTGCGAATGATGCGTCTATTCGCGTCTTTGCATTGACTTTGTATGTAATCCACTCGCGCAAATAATTAAATTTGCGTTCTGTGTGAACACACCATTTGAAGAGACCCGCGCTTGTGAAAACCGCAATTCCGTCGATATTTACCTTGTCAGTTGATGACGACGAACAGCCAGGAACGTCTGGAACTAGCAGTGCTAGTAGCACTAAACGCATTTGCCTGGAGGTAAGGTTCTTTCTGACTCGACTCTATTAGCAGCTAGTGGCTACTAAGAACACACACTGACATTATAGTCGTCTGCTGTAAAGCAACACATCTCCTATGATTTCGTCTGTTTACAAATTTTCAACAAGTTTCTGCTGGTGAAATCAAACGCACTGGCACTGATCTGTGATAGGTCTGTTAGCGCATTAGGTCCAACCCCCTATGGGCGGGTTTGAGAGGGTGGGAGCTAGTGCTTGTAGTCTTTACAGACCCCCCCCCCCCCCCCCCTACACTTCCTCCTACAATGACGTAAAATGACGATTTTTGCGTCATTGTAGGAGGAAGTGAAAAAGGTAAATAGCGGATTTCTCTCGTCTCAGGCGAAAATGAGAGAGTGTTGCTCGACCATTCAATAGTAAGACTGGGTTTCTAACAATGGAAAGCTTAATGCAAATGGGTGGAGTGTCCCTTTAAACGTTTTTCCTTTTTCCAGAGATCCACTGGTTGACGATCACACGTTGATCTGATTGGTTACAAGGTCGTTTGTGACGTGAGAAACACCAGCGATTTCACACCGTGTTTTTTAAAACTGTCTTTGGTTCACTGCAGTTTTAAGCAGAAAATACTCAGCAATGCTGTCGACGTATGAATTTACACATGCTTTGTATTAAATCACATTAAAAATACCACATAGACATATAAACAACACCAAAAGCTTGATTTACACCACAGGGGGACTTTAAGGGCTGTCTCAATCACAAAATCTACCAGTGCACTGAAACAATTGCTCCCTAAAAAGTCCCACAATGTACCGTGAAAACCAGGAAGTATCGATACTCACTATGTTCCCTTAACGGAAGTTCTGAAGTGCGAAACTTAAACTCACTACACGTAATGACAGGGAATAGATGTTTTTTTTTTAAGTACAAACCATTATTTTATTATATTTTAGCATAAACGTACATAGCTAGAGGTAATGCACATAATCTAGCTAACATTAATAATTTATTTACAACGGAAAAGTTGCACATATATGTAACAAGCAAAGTATCTATCATAATGGTCTTTAAATAACATAAACATAATACCCATAATGCACTGTGAGAGTCTCATAAATATGAAAATCGATTAAATATTTTTCTACCCAGCCCTAGTGTACCTCAAGGATCTGTTCTTGGACCGGTTTTGTTTCTTTTTATTATTAAACTTATGAATGCTAAATTTCCTTTACTTGTTTTGACAATACTAACTTTTTGTATCAAATATACTTTTTGACCGGGGTGGGTCTAAATATGTCCGACTTCTTCCCACTCCGCTTCGAGCAATTGATTGATTTATGTTGTTAAAAATCAAATGCTTCTTATTGCCTTTGATATATGTCACTATATTGATAAAACAAACAAATAAAACAAAATTCATTAATTTCATTGGCAATTTTTATTTTAAAAAAAAAACAGTTCTTTGCTCTGGTTTTCATAATTTCAGAAAACAATTTTGATTTTACTGTCATGGTGCTCAACAGAATAACCTACTAAAGGAATGAATTCCTGTGTGTGTGTGTGTGTGTGTGTGTGTGTGTGTGTGTGTGTGTGTGTGTGTGTGTGTGTGTGTGTGTGTGTGTGTGTGTGTGTGTGTGTGTGTGTGTGTGTGTCTGTTTGAGAGTGTGTGTGTGTGTGTGTTTGAGAGTGTGTGTGGACAGTAAAACCTAAAATCAGCTACAGCCAGCGGCCCCCACAAGGAAAACAATAACATACTAAAAAGTGTTTTAATTAATATGTAAAATGGGTTTATGTGAGTTGTTGCTGTCTCTCTTACGGTTGTCATTTCTCCTCTCGCCTCTGTGCTCCCGAGGAGGAGGTATGTTTCTCTGTCTCTGTGGAACAGCAGTAGAGGGCAGTGTTGTTGTAGACGGCAGCGGTTGTTCTGTCAGGAACTCAATGACACTGTGCTTTTGACATCACAATATGGTTGAGTCACACCCTAATAAAAGTAAAATTAAAACTAAAATAAAGCTTAAACGTTAAATGGCTGTGTAATAAAGTGCTTAGTTGGTGACACTACAATAAAGTTAAATTTGTTACAAAAGTAAAACCTTTTTTTTACAGCATTTATTTATTAACTATCTATGCTAAGTTATGTTAGAAATGTATTAGTATATAAATTAACATGAACTGAATTTATTAATATAAGGTAGAGAACTGGTCATTGTTAGTTTGTAATACCTACACTAAAGGTCAAACATTTGGAATAATTAAGATTTATTAATGTTTCTGAAAGTCTCTTCTGCTCACCAGGGCTCCATTTATTTGATCCAAAATACAGTAAAAATAGTGAAATACTATTACAGCGTAAAACAGCTGTTGTCTATTTGAATATATAGTAAAATGTAATTTATTCCTGTGATCAAAGTTTAATTTCCAGCATCATTACTCCAGTCTTCAGTGTCACATGATCCTTCAGAAATCACTATAATATGATGATCTGATGCTCAAGAAACATTTATGATTATTATCAGTGTTGAAAACGGTTGAGCTGCTTCATATGTTTGTGGAAACGTCTCAGGTTACAACTGTAACCCTCAGGGAACAAGGCGCTGCAGCGAAAGACGACACTTTGGGGAACACCTTCAGCGTGATGCGTCTGAAACCTGAATGAAACTAGTCCATTCTCGATTGGTGTTGCATCATGATGTCACTCGTGACGTCGCATGTGATGCTGATGTGGAAGCTATAAAAAGACGCCAGATCATAACAGCGTCAGCTTCCTATAGGTCGAAGCAAGTCGTTATCAGGCACGCAGGAAGTGTGGCAAAGGGACACAGCATCTTGTTCCATTATCAGGTAACGAGGGTTACAGTCGTAAGAGGCAGGGGAACACTTCTTAGGTGACCCAAAACACACTAGCAACTGGTCCCACTTCCTCCAGCTCGGGGATCTATGTACATAGGCCTCCAATGCTCGGACAGGGCATACCAAATGTAGCTTTGATCAGCCGATGAATGCGGTGGAGGATGAAATGCCTGTAAAATCATATACCATGTCACACTTGATGGCACTTTGGGCACATGGCCCCCATGCCGATTTATATATGAGACCACCGACGTATTGTCTGTCCGAACTAGAACATGATGGCCTCTGAGGTCCGAAAGGAAGTGTCTCAGAGCCAGAAACACTGCCAACATCTCCAGGCAATTGATGTGCCATGAAGATGAAGGTCCTTCCAAAGACTCTTGGTTTTGCGGCCCTCCATGACAGCTCCCCAGCCAAAATAGACTAATATATATGAACGTTTGGGCTCGATAATCGTGATGAGAACGGCTTGTTCCATGATCTTGTCACCGCAGTGTGTAGATCAGTGAAAAATGGGAGGCTCCGGCGCAAAGGTTGTGACCAAGCCTGCGGGAAACGTTAATCTAGTTTACTTTTTTTTCAAGGTTTCCTGCTTCCCTGATGGCCAATCAATGTTTAATTTGGCCACTGCTCTGGTCACAACCTCCAGCAGCTCCTCGAAGGCAAGAGAATGAAGTGCTGAATCCTCAAATTCTCCTGCCTCGATGCCCAAAATATCTAAATCCTTGGATCCAGATAATTCAAGCATCGTGTCCTCAGCCTGGGTGGAAGAAGCCACAAAGGCTTCTAAACGGGACCGACAGAGCTTGCCACTGAATGTTGAAAAACGGCCGAAGCCATCTCAACATCGTCAACCAGCTCCATCTGCGAACCCCATGATTGAAGACGCCATGCCGCCTCAGCAGCCGCCTTTTTACTCGCCATTATAACAATATCTACTTGTGTAAACTGACAAACAACACCAAATAAGACAGACAAGGCAACATAGAACGCTTGCTGAAGACCAGAAGCTGACGCTGTTATGATCCGCTATTCTTTTAGTAGTAGTAGTATACTTTATTGTCCTCGGAAAGAAATTTTTTGTGGACTACATGTGTCCCGGAACACACACAGGAGAGAGAGATCCAAGTGCAGTTAATTTATTGGGGTAATCCGTACTCACAATCAGTCCAGGCAAAGGTCAAAATCCGTACAAAGGCAATCCGAAAGACAAGAAACAAACAAGAACCAGGAAACAGAAACCAACATGTGAAGTGTGGGACATAAAACAAGGACTCCGTGACAAACACTGAAACAGACAGGGTAAATATACACAGATACTAACAAGGTGACGGGAATGTGCTGTGTGCAATGAAACAATGATGACAGAACAGGATGGTGGGAAATGTAGTTAAAGTGCAGGACACCGTGCGGGAAGAGGACCTCTAGTGGTTACCCAGGGAACACAAACTAGACACTGTGACAACATGTTGCTGCATATACATATAAAAAGGAGAAAGACAGTTAATTTAAGACTTTACAAATTTAAAATTAATAAGATAAACTGCTATTCAGCATTCGTACAGATACAGGCACAAAGGAACTCTTATACCGATTTAGTTTGCACAATGGGACTTTATATCTTCTACCGGAGGGGAGCATTTCATACTGTGAATACAAAAAGTGAGTTTGGTCCCCCACGATTTTCTGTACCTGATTCAAAGTGCAATTTTCATATAAATGTTGAAGATTCAAATATTCCTCATGTCCAACCGTTTTTAGTGCTGTCAACACCAGGTGTGCTAGTTTAGATTTAAGCTGTATAGTTAGATTCCCAAACCATACTGTAACACCATACTTAACTATGCTTTCTAAAACAGCTTTATAAAACAACATCATGATTTTCTTATCAACACCATAAAAACGTAAGCTACGTAAGAAGTACAGTCTCTGGTGCAGCCGGGTGCAAACCCATTCTATGTGAGTTTTCCAAGTAAGTGAGCTGTCTATATAAACACCCAAATACTTGTGAGATTGCGTTTGAGTGATGTTTTGGTCATGTCTGACCACTTGACGATGGTCACCTATACATTTTGAATTGAATATAATTTGAATCTTGGATTGAAAAAGAATATATTTATTATTAAATCATTTTTATCACACCAGTCGACGAACCGGATGTTTACTTAAAACTTGATAAGTTTTTACTTGAACTTAAAAAAGTTAACTTGAACTTAAAAAAGATAAGTACCACTTTATGATAGCTGGATTTACACTCAACTGCTCCATCTTTGTGAGTAACAAGGGCAGTTGAATGGTATTAAAAGCAGAGCTAAAATCGATGAAAAGTAAACGGGCATAGGCTTTGTGATTTTCTAAGTGCTTCAAAATGAGGTGCATAATGCTGCCAATAGCATCCTCCGTCCCCCCCCCCCCCCCCCCTGTCTATAGGCACACTGTAAAGGATCTAAATTCTTAGCAACCTCTGCTTTTAACATTGACACAATACACTTTTCAAAACATTTCATAATCACAGACGTTAACGCGATCGGTCTAAAATCATTATTTTCTACGGGCTTGACTATCTTCGGAGCCGGTATGATCACAGCCCTTTTCCAAAGGCTAGGAACAATACCGGTATCCAAAGATTGTTGAAATATAGGGAGCCATACTGGGGTCAGTTCATCTGCAAAGTTTTTTAAAATATAGGCTGAAATTCCATCAGGGCCTGCCGATTTCTGAGGACAAATGTGTTTAAAGTGATAGTTAATCTGATTAGCATCAATCAGCAACTTTTCTTTATAAACACCAGAAGGCTCCATATCACTAATACTATTTACAGGAGTATGACTGCTCTTCTCAAATCTTAGATGAAAGTTATTTAAGTCATTGGCTTTCTGTAGATCATCAGGAGTAGATGCACATTTCCTTGAAGGCTGCATATTAGTTATGGATTTCATAGAATCCCAAAGCTGTTTAGGGTTAGACATGCTTAACTTCTTCTCCAGGAGTTCTTTATGTTTATTCCTGGCCTCAGTCAATAGTCCGTTCAATTGCTTCTGTGCCAGACTTACTGCAGGACGATCTTGGTTACGAAAGGCTAGTTTCTTTTTATTAATACAGCTTTTAATTTCCTTAGTTATGTAGGGCTTATTGTTAGCATAAGTGATCACCTCTTTTTTGGGTACTACATGATCAGTGCAAAATGTAATATAATCTGTCGTTACCATGGTAGTTTCATCAATATAATTGCTATGAAATAGCAGTACAAAGAAAACAGCCTTTCAAGGATTCAACAATGTCATTCGACCACACATTAGCGTTCTTAATCACAGGTTTGTGTCTTTTCAACACAGTCTTATATGTTGGAATTAAGCACACAGTGTTGTGGTCAGAGTTTGACAGGGGAGGCCTTGATCTGGATGTGTATGCTTCTTTTATATTCCCATAGCATTTGTCTAAGATCTTATTATGTCTTGTATTGTCTTTAACATACTGTTCATACCCAGAGAGAGCAGACTCCATTTTACAATGATTAAAATCGCCGACAATAAAAACAGGCGCTCCTGGAGTATGTTGAAGTTGAACTTGAATACAGTCTCTTATAGTGCTCACGGCGTTTGCTGCTTTGCCCGACGGAGGGACATACCAGCCCGTTCTCATCCCAAGGCGTCATATACTGACGCTTTTGACATTTCGTCTACATCTAACACACATGGCACCCTTTAGCGTCAATATGAGACGCAGATAGAAATGGGCCAGAAGGCGCCTCCTAGCGGTTTAACCCTAACCCTACCCGAGACCTAAACCTACCCATATCTATCTGCGTCTCATATTGACGCCAAAGGGTGCCATGTGCGTTGGATGTAGACGAAATGTCAAAATATGTCAAATATGACGCCCTAGGATGAGAATGCGTTGGACATACACAACACAGATCAAAATGTTCCCAAACTCTCTGGGTAGATAGAAAGGTCTCAAACTTAAACAAAAAAGTTCAATGTCCGGATTACATACCGTGGATTCAACTGTCGTATGGCTACACCAGCGGTCATTTACGAACACACAGATGCCACCGCCTCTGCTCTTCCCCGAGGTGACAGATCTATCCGCCCGAATAAGAGAAAAGCCTTGTACCTCTATCAACGAGCTGGGCATCTCAGGGCGAAGCCAAGTTTCAGTAAGCACCAGAAGACCTGCATCCCGGTACTCAAAGCATGCTTTAGCCTTGATACGTAGTTCTTCTATCTTCTGTTGTAAGGATCTAACGTTGCTCAGGATTATTGCTGATAACGGCGGTCTGCATCCTCGTCGTCGAAGACGCTGTCTGACACCACCTCTGTGACCTCTTTTTCGCCGGCGTTTGCTTTCCACAGCCAAATTGTAATCAACTGAACGGTACAGAAGCAGATCCTCTCTTGTGTATGTTAGTGTTTGGTCGTTGCTCCTCCTGGACGCCGTTGTGTGCGAGTAACAGCCTGATGCCAGGTGCGCAATAAACAGCACAGTAAAGAGCCATATGAATATCGCCATTTCGAATGACTCGAAATATCTTGTCCTCTCAAAACTTTAGAAATGCCAGCAGCAGCATGTGTCCGTGTCGCCAGCCGTGCAGCGCCACCGGCAGGGCCGGATTAACCATTAGGGCAACTGGTCACTTGCCCAGGGGCACAGGACATCTAAGGGGCCCTGGGCACTGTCAAATATTATGTTAGATCACGTTATAAACGCAGTCCTCGCTTTCCCAATTATATGCAGATTTTATCAACCCGTTCGATCAAAATATAATGTTAAATCACGACAAAAACAGTGTCTGTCTTCCTGCGGAGCGAGCGAGGGCAAGCTGTCACGTCGACTCGCGTGACTTGACGCTCTGAAATTTGAAATCGGTGGGAAGAAGCAGTTAAGCGGGAGCGCTAAAATAAAATTAAAAAGAAAAAATAAATTGTAATTAGTCGACAATTTGAAACATATTCCAAAAATAGCCAATTTTATTTTTTTTTACTTCAAATCAGTGCTCTCTGAGAACTGAGAACAGTGCTCTCTCTGGGGGGGGCCTTGAGTCTTGTTGCCCTGGACACAGGAAGTTAATCCGTTGTTAATCTGGCCCTGGTCACCGGAAGTAGAATGTCAGTCAAATTGGACAAATATAGCTTCCGCATCGCCATCACATGCAGCATCACGAGTGACGTCACGACGCAACACCAGTCGAGATTGGACTAGTTCCATACAGGCTTCAGACCCATCACTCTGAAGGCATTCCCCAAAGTGTCGTCTTTTGATCCAGCGCAAAAAGCGCAAAAAGTGACTTGTTACAAAACATTTCTGTTTCAAATAAAGGTTGATATTTTTAATTATCTATTCATTAAAGAATCCTGAAAATTGTATTGTGATTTCCACAAAAATCTGAAGCAGTTTGATATAATAACCATTATTAATAATGGAGCACCAACAATAATTGAGCAGCAAATCAGCATATTAGAATAATTTCTGAAGGATCATAAAGAAAATCATAATTATTCCAAGCTTCCAAGCTGACCAAACTGACCAAGGCTGACCAAACACTAATGAATTTATCTGTTAATTTAGCAGACAAACTCGAGAGCTGGCTGTGTTTTGCTAATTTACCAACAGACCACTATCAAGTCAAGTCACCTTCATTTATATAGCACTTTTTACAATACAGATTGTTTTAAAGCAGCTTTACAGTGATTACAGGAAAATAATGCAACAAAGTTTGTTTCTGCTGTACAGCAGATCTAGAAGAAAATAGTGTAATAGTCCATCTGAAGTAAGTTCAGTGATGGTTAATCTGAGTGAGTGTGACTATCATCAGAGCTAAAGTGTAGAGTCGCAGCACTGGATGTGCCTGACGCTGTTCTCTCTCTCAGGATCAGGTGCTTTGGTCGTGTCTGGCAGGTCTGGCGATGGCCAATCGGGAGCTGAGCACCGCAGAAGTGGCGTATGCAGCCATTGGAGAGGTGAGTCTGCACACTACTGTGAGAGGACGTCTCGCATCAGAGGCTCTTAACACTCGTCTCTGTCTCTGCTAGATTGATAAGGTGCAGTACATCAACTTCATAAAGGATCTGCCGTCGAAGGACTCGTGTCTCGCACACATCCTTCTGTTCAGCGGACACGTCCAGGAGGCCGAGGCCAGTCTGCTGCAGGCCAACCTCACGTATCACGCCATCCAGATCCACATCAACCTCTACAACTGGGACAGGTGCACCCCGCCACTGATACACCTCCACTCCGTGTAGGGTTGGGTATCTTTTGCATTTTAACTATTCCGATTCTTATCGATTCCTATAAGGTAAAAAAAAAAAAAAAAACTTAGATATTATTCACATTTAGTCTTATTGCAAAACATTTAAGTGTAGCTGAATATCATGAACAAAAAACAGGCTAAAGATCACTCACGCATTTAAAAATACATTAGAAAATCAACTAGACTTAACTAATATAAATTTCAAGCATTATTAAAGACAATAGACACTCAGTAATTAAAAAAAGAACAAATAAAAAATTATCCATCAGTGTTTTAAGATTTTCAGGTATTCATGTACACAAACTAATCAAATGTAAAATAACACTGCACTTTATTAATAAAATATACTTTACAAATATAGTTACAGAAGTTATTCAGTCAGGTGAACGAGTGAATTTTCTACGTGTCTTTTGTTGTTTGATTAGTGTTATTATAGAGACGCCAGCAGGAATATTAGTGCTGTCACTTTAAGAGCTGCACGGATCCAATATACTGCAGCACAGAAAACAGATTTGGTTTAAAATCACATTAAAACACTTCTTCTGTAAATGCGTTTTATAACAAGTGTCTGATTCCTGACCTCAAATATTCTGGAATCGATTTTCGATTCCCAACCCTAGGTGTGTGTGTTAGTGTGTGTGTGTGTGTGCGTGTGTGTGCGTGTGCGTGTACGTGTGTGTGTATCGTCCTCATGCGTGTCTCTCTTCACAGGGCTCTGGAGTTGGCGGTGAAGTACAAAACCCACGTGGACACGGTCCTCGCTCACAGACGGAAGTTCCTGCAGGACTTCAGCAAACAGGAAACCAACAAGAGATTCCTGCAGTACTCTGAGGGAGTATGTTCACCTGCATGCTCTTATCTGTAACACTATTCACACACACTCACACATAGACACACACACACACAAACACACACACACACACACACTCACACACACACACACACACACACACACACGCACACACACACACTCACACACACACACACACACACACACACACTCTCGCACTCACACTCACTCACACTGTTAGTTGATGGGATTGAATCCCTCACATAGAATTCAGGCCTTTATTGTGTTTTTTGTTGTAATGTAATGTTTCTTCATTCCTGCTTGTGCTCAGGTGGAAGTGGACTGGGAGAAGATCCAGGCTAAAATTGAAATGGAGTTTGCTAAAGAGCGGGAAAGAGCAGCCAGCTCATCCATCAGAAGCAGTGTGTCTGTTCGCCGCTAGACACACACACACCTCTAGCATAGTTCAGGTAAACTGAGGGCGGGATCCCATTCAGCCAGCCATTACTGATCTACAGACTCAGACTCTTCAACACTCACTGTTATGAGCTCATATCTCAGCACCTGAAAACTACACATCAGCCTATTAACAGGCATCATGTCTCTCTCGGCTGTTATTATCTAATGAAGACTTTGTAAAAAGTTGTTTTTGTATAACATGTTTGGTTCATGTTCATGCAATAAATGCAGATTAGAAGTAAAGCTCAAATTGTGAAAATCGAAATATAATCCAGAAAATGATTCCGTGCACATTGAATCAGTGAAAGTAGAAAAAGTAGGGATGTCCTGAGCCGTAATATTTGGATCTGATCCGTATCAGCTTTCCTTTATTTTACGTCTGCTGTCACGCAGGTGTCGTGCAGTAGGTGGCGCCATCTAGTGGGTTTGCCAACCGCCATTAAAAGGAAAAGAACAAGTGCGGAATAGACTTGGGGATATGAATAAGGATCTTACAGATAAATCTTCAATGTTTTTTTGCATTTTAGTGTTGATAGCTTAATATTATCCAGTCAATTGCTCTTACGTATGCGTAAGAATAGTGAATAGTTATAAGTCACTTATAAGCCTGACCATAAGTTGACCACTGCATTAGTACTGCTGATGCTCACTCTACTCTACAATCAGTGACAGTTCTCTATGGGGCATCTACATCTGATCATGGACCAATTGTATGACTGTTGATATGGAAAGTCTGCCTGAGATGAATTATGAGTTTAAGCTTGGTAAAACTAGACTGGACCAAACTAATGAAGTTTAACGAGCAATAATTCAGCTCACAGACAGGAATGTTGGTGGCTTTGATCAAACGGTAGCTTTAGTGCCAGTTATCAAGAATAAAGCCGGCAAAGTGAAAAGTTTGGATAATTACAGACCAATTGCACTGGCTAATGTGTTATCGAAAGTTTTGGAAAGAATCTCAATAGACCATTTGCCTTCAAGGCACAGCAGAGTACTAATTTGTGTACATATGCACTGAACGAAATAGTAGAGCTGTATAAAAGACAACATTCATCCGTTGTAATTGGCTTTATTGACACCTCTTTGGCTTCTGACAGAGTTAATCATAAAAAGATGTTTGGTTAACTAAGACAAAGGCGTGTGCCTATTCTGCCTAAAAGCATTCTAATATTTTTTTTATTTATTTTTACGCCAATCAGAATATGATGATAAAATGGGATCATAGATTTTTAGCTCCTTTCTGACTTCCTGTTGATTCAGTTCCATTGTAAAGATCATCAATTTAGTTAATCTATAAAGCATCAAAACAGTGATGTCATCGTCCAGCTCAGTTCAGTTCTCAAGTGTCAGTACAGTCAGTAATATTGTTGAATATTAATGTCCCCAACTATGCAAGCCAGAGGCGACAGTAGCAAGAACCCAAACTCCACCGAGTGACCAAATGGAGAAATCCCCTTGGGCGAAACCAGGACCAGTCGTTCAGTTCTCCTCTGGCCACTGAATGAACACTGTGTGATGATGATTCAGGCAGGTCAGAGTTCAGATCGGGATCAGTAGCATTCAAATATTCATCCAGCTCTTTCTGCTTAAAGAGCGCTTCATCACAGCAGTATGGAGATGAAGCTGGTCCTAGCTTCTGTGCTGAGGTCTTGCTGGTTCTGGTGTCTCTGCTGAGGATCGTCTAGTTGACACGGGCTCTGCTGACATTCAGGACTGTGGGAAAGAACTCAAGTTCATACAGTATCAGGGTGTTGAAGGGGTGGATTCTGGAATCCACTGCTGCGTCAATGTATATCTAATGAGTGATTATAATCAAGGTATTCATCAATATTTCTCTTCTAAATATCAAACGAGTTGAATGACTTCTCTAAGCTTGTGAGATTTTACATTGTTATTGTATTTACCAGTGTGGTTACTGAAATGTTCTTTTCATGTATTCTCTAATGTCTGTATTAAATATATGAGGGTCTGGCCCATGCTAGGAATGCAGTAACAGTATTTGCTCATTTAGCCCGGTTCTTCCAGAAATGAATTATGAACATGTTTAAACGTGTCAATACATACATCTGCTTTTCTAGGGTACCCTGACAGCTATGGGCACTGGGGTCATTGAAATCTATAGTCTGAGTGACTATTTCGTAGTTAAAGCTTTACTTTACTGTGACTAAAGTGTCCTCTCCTTGAGAGAAAGAACATGTTATCTTGATGTTTTGAGAAGAGCGTCCGATTTATAGTTAGAGCCTGGCCAAATCCAATCTTGAAGAATCTGTGTGTGTGTTAAAATATTTGGTTACAGGTTAAGGAACCAGTGGCATTATTGGAGATTGACTGACTTGTTTTCTTCTACATGTTGGTGCCCAGCAATGCAGATCTGAGACCAGGAAGGTCTCCGCAAACCTGACTCTCGATCTCTCCCATTTCGGATAGGGGTGACTTAGTGATTCAGACAGGTAGAGATTTAGATAAATACAATAATAGAAATTGGGTTGTTTGCCAGGGATCCATCAGGAACAAGCCAGAGGCAAATACAAATTGTGACCCAAGTTGGCTTGGACCAGTATATGTAACGTTGTGATTTTAAGTGTACTTTGCAGTTTCATCATGCAGAAGCCAAGCTGTGTTTTCAAAGATCGCCGCCTCCATCTCTGCTGTTATAACTTCAAGTGAGTTTTAACCGTGACTAAGATATGGCAGACAAATTGAGTAACTTGATCAGTAACTTGAACAGTCCTGAAACAAACAGAGAGACGGAAGAGAGCAAACACTGTATGCAGCTGTGCTCTGAAGCCCTCACTTCAAAGAAATTTGCAAAAAAAAAATGATTAAGAAAATTGTTAGTCAGGGTTTTGATTACGATTGGCAAGTTAAACAACAAGCTACAAACAAAGAAAGACAATGATGAAGATTATGATTTGCACTATTGTGATTACATCCACCACTGGTGGACTGTCAAAATAATACAGAGAACTGCTTATCAGTGGCTCTGTGTGCATTCCTGATTGGGGCACACTGCTTCAATGGTGTGCAGTAAGTAAAGTGTCTGCTGCTGGAGTTGAGGCAGATACAAATCCACCAGAGGACATTGTGGTCAGCAGGGCCATTTAGCCCGTAATTGTAAATCCCCTAACAGTGTTGATTTTGTCAAGCCAACATAATAAAAGTAGAATGTTTGAGGAATTCTTAGTGCTGCCTTGCAAGAATATAATAATAATATTATAATAAACCATTCTAATGATTATATAGAAATTTCACACAATCTTCCAAATATAAATAGGCTATATATATATATATATATATATATATATATGCATTATTATTTCTAATCTAATTATTATTTTAGAATTTACAGTTATTTACAATACATTTATAATACATTACAATACTTACGTTACACCTTTGGAAAGTGTAATGCATCAAAACTTTTTTTACAATTTCAGATGTAACAAAGAATCTGCAAATATAATAATGCATTTTAACTTTGGTTACAATTATTCATGAAAAGATATAATGCATTATACATAAAGGCTTTAAGTAATGTGTTACTATCACACAACAACCTTTTACTCTTTTCACCTCGGGGCAGCAGCTAAGGAATTTCACCTTAGTGAAATAACAGTAAAATGTCTTTCTGGTCCTGCAAAACTTACATTTTAGTTTTGGCACGATTCTGGGCCCATTTTAGTCCAGTATGCCTGCATTTGTTCACTTATTTCACCCCAGTCTGCTGGATGGGAGCTGTACAGTGAACTTGATAATACAGGATCGATGGCTGCTGTCTCACTTCTGTCATCTTTTGAAACGAAACACTGGTGGCATCATTTTGGACATGTTGGATTGTGGTTGTGGAGGTTTTAACAGATGCTGGCATTCTTGGTTCAACCTACTCTGATGTTGGCTTGTTATTACCGCTTGAATGTATTGAAATTCCCGTGCTAGCCCTTTGCTCCTTTGCAATCACACTCACAGGATCATTCAACATGCACACCTCGAAACTGCTCTGTTCTACATGCCTGATATGGCAATGGCTAGTTGACGGGGAAGTTGGCGAAAGAGGTTATAATGGCTCTGCATTATCTTTTATGGTAGTACCAGTAGATGCAGTGTTTGTACTCAAATTAGCTGCAGAACAGTTAGTGGCACTACCTCGTCTCCAAATCCAGACAGTTGACTGGGTCAACAGCCGAGGAAGATTTGAAATATCCTGGTAATTTTGGGATCTTTTGCAGAAGATCTCTTTCCCGCTCCTCTTTAAGCCTTTGTACTTTATGCTTTTGTGCGCCACTCCCAAATTTCTTTCCCGATTTTTCTGACCTTTCTAGCTTGTTTGTAGGTATATTAGTGAGGTTACAACTGAAATTGACGTAGGGAGGGGCGATCAGCAACGTAAAATTAATCCAGCATCATGCATGCCATGTGCTCGTCAATTTACTGTTATTTAAAAACCTCTCCAGCAGCACTAGTGATTATTAGTACTGTAAAAATAAAATTATAAATTAATCAGAATAAATATTAGCAAAAACCGTTGAATAGAGGCCCCCGATCATGTGGGCCCCAAGGCTGCGGTCTAAGTTAGCCTATGCGATAATACACCCCTGATCGCAATAACAAGTGTACAACTGATGTGCACTTAACTGCAAGAGAATACCCATAATGCACAGTGAGAGTTGCGCGTCAAATTAATTTTTGCGCTTGACCAGACGATGGATGATGAATCATCCGGCCATCCGTTTTCCAAACCGCTGGTCCAATGTGGCGACCATTTTGGCTGGAGGCTAAAGTGTGGCGGCGACCATCTTGGCAGAGGGCTCAGGCGTGGCTGCGGCCATCTTGGCAGAGGGCTCAGGCGTGGCTGCGGCCATCTTGGCAGAGGGCTCAGGCGTGGCTGCGGCCATCTTGGCAGAGGGCTCAGGCGTGGCTGCGGCCATCTTCGCAGAGGGCTCAGGCGTGGCAGCAGCCATCTTGTCAGAGAGCTCAGGTGTGGCGGCGGCCATCTTGTCAGAGGGCTCAGGCGTGGCAGCAGCCATCTTGCCACAGGGCTCAGGCATGGGGGCGGCCATCTTGTCAGAGGGCTCAGGCTTGGCGGTGGCCATCTTATCTTGTCAGAGGGCTTAGGGCGTGGCGGAGGCCAACCTCGCAGAGGGCTCAGGCGTGGCGGCGGCCATCTTGGCAGAGAGCTTAGGCATGGCGGCGGCCATCTTGGCAGAGAGCTCAGGCATGGCGGCTGCCATTTTGGCAGAGAGCTCAGGCATGGCCGCGGCCATCTTGGCAGAGAGCTCAGGCATGGCGGCGGCCATCTTGGCAGAGAGCTCAGGCATGGCGGCGGCCATCTTGGCAGAGAGCTCAGGCATGGCGGCGGCCATCTTGGCAGAGAGCTCAGGCATGGCGGCGGCCATCTTGGCAGAGAGCTCAGGCATGGCGGCGGCCATCTTGGCACAGGGCTCAACAGCCAACACCCACTCCAGAAACGCCTCAAAGTTCTCTCGAGGTCCCCCACCGAGCAGTGCCTTCGTCTCTGCATTAAGGCTTGTGTGGGGAAAAAAGTACTTTCTAGAGTAAGTTTTCATTCAGACTTATCCAATTACATTTTTAAATATCCAGTCATATAATTAATAGGAAAGATACAAATTATTTCAGGAAAATTAAATATTTGCCATTTGCGTTCATTATTCTTCTATTACATCAAATTGATATTCATACTGGAATTAAATTCCACAGTTTAATGTGCAAATGATTTTATCACAGAAAAAAATCAACACACACACACAGACGCACTTTTAAGCTTTTATTTGTGCATATAACATGAAACTATCTAGGGAATTCGTGGTGGCTGCTTCATCCGACAAAGCTTCTTTCACAGGCTTGTGGCTGCTTTATTTTTAAGGAAATCTCTCACACGACACAAAAAACAACCAGGCCATCAACGACAACTGAACAAGACAAAACACAGGGCTTAAATACACAGGGACCAAATCAAAGAAACAAGACACAGCTGACAAGACTGATGAGACAATGACTGATTAAGGTGTCCATGGCAACTAAGGAGTGGCGGGAAAAGAACCAATGAACACAGGCTGTCCAAACACAAACAGACATGTAACATACTGTAACTGTCATTCATTATGAAAATAAATTTAGATGGTTTTTTGGTTAACTATGTATAAATGTGTTCTTAATCAATGCTCTTAGTTATAGTGGCGGTCTCATCTTGTAACATGAGGTCTCATCTTGTAACCCAGTAGTAAACATTCCTACTGTAAAGTAAAATAAAAATGCTTCTGAACACTTTGACTTAAACTGATAGCACCTGAGCTGCTTCTCAACACTTTTATTGACTTCCATTGGAGGAAAAAAACTTTGGAAGTCAGTGGGGTCCACCACCAACTGTCTGGTTACCGACGTTCTTCAGCATATCTTCTTCTGTGTCAGCAGAAGACAGAAACTCATACCGGTTTGACACTACTTCAGGTTCGTAAATGATGACAGAATTTTCATTTTTAAGTGGACTATTCTATTAACTACTAATTCGAGGTAATATAACTGATGCTAGTTAATAACAAATAATCTTTCCTTTATTTGTTTGCTGCATACGGTTCTTCGCCTCATTAGTTTCAGAGAAACAACAGTTTATCTCTCCATAAGATAAGGTAACTCTTCCACTGCCACACTCAGCTTAATCACTTGTGTTTATGTGTCTTGCACTTTAGTCCTTTATCATTCATGGTGTTCACTCACTAGTTGTGTTAGTTATTCTTGTTTATCTTTTGTTAATGACGTTTATTTTATTGAACTTGTCTTCCCTGTGCTGATAATACAGAAGAGGCTCTACAAGTTAGCAATCTCACCAATCTTTATCTAAATCAGCTGAGCAGCTGCACTGGACATTAGTGCTCAAAGATTGAACCGCTCCGGTTGGGAGTGCTGTTGGCTGCGAAGGTGAAAGACCTGAACTAACAGAGGTTCTCATAACCACACCTTTACTGGCACGTATCAGCTGCCTTAAGCAATAAATGAAATATAACATAAGTTAAATACTGATCCATTTCAACATCTGTGTGGGGCTTTTCAGATGCCTCACAAAATGTCTCTTATTCAAAATATTTCTAAACTTGTTACTGTAACTAGATTGTAAAATATCTGATATTCAGATTCTCAAATATATGTAAGTTGTAAACGAGTTTATAATCAACAGTTGATTGCTAAGTGTTTTGTGTTGTCAGAGCCTGTCGGATTCACAGCACGTAAATTCTCCCGAAAGACATGAAAGTGAGTGTCTGGTAAACAGAGTGAACTTTATACAATGTGCATTCTTTGTTTCTTTCAGGATGGTCTCATCAACTGCTTCTCTATATTGTGTGTGATCCCTGTAACGTGCACACAAGCACAATAAGACCAGTGTGTTTGGAGAAAGTATATTGGCCAGCTTTTTGTTTAATGTTTGTTGAATTTAAACAGTAAATGGAGATTAACTTGTTCCAGAAAAGTGGGGATACATCCCAAATATGAGGCATCTCAAGCACCGCAATTGTATGAAAATTGTAATCAGCAGACTGTACACACGCACGTGTGCTCAGACCAGTTACTAACACACTTTTGCATATTTGTGTGGATGCGATAGAGCTGTCTAGAGATGGTCATTAAAATAAGCTCATTGTAAGAGACTAACCTTAGTGTAAAAACGTCTTGAAAAGTAAACCGCTGCTAATGGCAAGCAGGACACGTTATTATAAATGCATGAGCTGTTCCAGAATCAATGCAACACTGCGAGTTATAGAGAGTTTCTGGCCCTTCTGGATGTGTGGAAGGTGGTCCGTCGGTCGTCCGAGTGCAGGTTGTCTCTGTTCCCCTCCATCATGATCTCCTCATACGTGGGCAGATATTTGACCTCGTCGTATGTGGGAAGCAGCAGCACCGGGGAGCTGAAGTCCCCAGTGAGGGAGTCCTGGGACGCGTGCCCGTGTAGAAGAGCCGGCTCCGCGCGCGGCTGGCGGCGGGGGCGTGGACACACCACCCGCTGGATGAAGTAACCCACCACGAAGAGCAGCAGCAGGATCAGCAGCCCCGACAGCCTCCGGATGATCCAGTCCAGGTTGTCGAGGAAAGCGTGCAGAGGGAGCTTGCAGCAGTGGGCCGTCGTGATGCTGCTGTTCTGCGTGCAGCATCGCTGGTCTTCATCACACTGGATCTCTGCACAACTCCTCACAGCCTCACAGGACAAGCCCATCAGCCCGCACGCAACTCTCAGCCATATCCTCATGCTCATGCTTCTACCCTCCAATGAAGGGAGGATCTGCTATGATCCGAGATATTTGTTAACACAGCACACACTCCCGTACGAGCCCCCAGTTCTGGTGCTCTGTCTTACAGCAATTATTGGAAGTGAAAATCACAGATCGATTTGTTAAAATCACTGTCTTCCTGTCGTGAGGTAATGTCATTGTCTTTCTGGCGGTTGGTCCCACAGTTGCTCATAATTCACATCCTCAGAATGGAGAAAGCCTCCTGATTAAAAATGCATGGCACTGTTTCTCTGTGGGTTTCAATGGACCCATTATAGCCAGATCCAACTCACCCAACACCCGTCCTGATGCTCTCGCATGTCAGGCTTTGTGGCTGGCAGAGAATCAAACGTATGACTTTTGAGATGCTCCATTTTACATCGTACAGGTCATGTTACACTGTCATGAGGTTAGTATTGACTAACTAATATAAATGAACAGCATGCAATTGTTTTTAGGAGCTTCTTCTAATTACATCAGTGTCTGTGCTGTTTGCTCATTTTTTTTGTTAATCATTCCTCAGGCTAATTTTTTTACGTTTTAAAATTCGTCCCGTAATCATTTGTGCAGGGTACATAAATGATTCCTCAGATCAGATCTAGAGGTTAACAAGTGCAGAAAACAAACGCCTGGCAACCAATCTAGTGGCCGTTGCTAGTGCAAGTCATTATATTAAGATGTAATATGTATAGCATGGACACTGGGTATCACTTTATTACACGTCACATGTACTGACTATATTATAACAGTAAATTACACATAATTACAAGCGACTAACCCTAAAGCAAACCCTAACCGATAGTAATTACATGTTAATTAATATTGCTCAGTACTTATTTGTGTAATATCACTGTAACACATTAAAGCTTAACTAGACACTGTAATATAGAATTGTTTTTTCATGAACTTCAAAAATATCACATTGAAAATATGTTTGATAAAATGTGAGATTACAAAGTGTTTAATAGGCTACTATATGGATAGCTGTATTATGTATTTACATTTGTGATACAGTGTAAGGTCTGAAGGAAAAGTATACTTTACAATATTGGCTTTATTTGCAAATGGAGACTAAATTGTGTTATGGGCCCAGAAAAGGCGGAATGACTGTGCAATATACATTTACCAAAGTAAGCTTGTAAGGCTCTAGTCGATATTCACTTCTCATAAACAGAGCTAATGTCCAATTGGTCAAATATGATTACAGGGGCATTATGCCGTAAAATATACTGGAACAGAGTCAAGTTGGCCAGCCAGATTCATGAGGGATCATGTTTCCCACTCCAATCGCTCTCATTTACTGAAACGTGAGACACAGTGTCATTAGTAAAACATTGAAATAAACATTTGCTGACAGAGACTGTTGCTTGCTTCAAAGGCCACTTCTTCATACTGCCTTTGTGGAGTACTAACGAACACATCATATTTCACTTCTCTGTTCTTCAACCAGAGTGTCACTGTGTGTGATCATATAAAACATTTTCATACTACAGTTAAACATGTAGTGTGAATTTTCACATTCTTGACCACTGCTTTCCATACTGTATTTTGTTTTACATTAGTAGAAGTAACTGGAATAGTGTGATGTCCATCAGTCTACCCCTTTTATTCTTTATCTATGTTAGTTATTTTTCTATTATAAAATACAATATTATAGTGAAGATGGCTGTTCTGTTCAGACGTAAAAGTGAATAATTCTTGAATAACTCTATGTAATACAGTGAGCTGCGCTCTGTATATAGTAATTAAGACAGTGATCAGACGTAATCAAGTTCCCAGCAAAAATGATCAGTAATCTTAATCCAGTATTGTATCTTAAGACTTCGCTCTTAAAATCCTGGCCATTTGTACACTTCTCTAGTTACGTGTTGTCATTATTTCATTTTCCCAGGAAAAGGCCATCCCATTAATTTTTCCCATTCCCATTAAAGAGTAAACCTGGCCAGAAATCACACACTGGTATAAAAACATCATTTTTTAAAACAGAAATTATTTGTAAATCGTTGTACAATTTACTATATATTTTTTGTTACAGTGTGCTTTTATCCTGGTAATTCTCCTTCTGAAATATCCACACCTTTTTTTCCTCTTTTTATTCGGTTATAGTCATTTTCATCATCAGCTGTCTGTTTCTTCAGATGCAACTGCTCTTATAAATCAGTTTGGTGTAGAAAATACCAAATGTGAGCGAAGACCATCAGATTGTCTACATTTACATCTGACATTTTTAGTTATTTTGTACCACCCATAAAAAAATGTGACTGAACTCATATAGCATTTTAAATATAGCATAAAGCAATCTACTTGAAGCATTTATATGCATTGATCTCCTTTCGGCAGTCTGTTTCCATTTTTAATGAATGAGGTCAGATCATTGTCTTATTATTATTGATTACAGTGAAAGCAATTCAAATGATTTATTAATAGGTTTGTGAGTGAATATATTTTTAAGCTGCACTGGCACTGAAACCAGCACAGATGCTGCTCTATAGTTGAAGTGAACTCTTTCTTTTTCCTGAATTACATAAGTCAAAGCCATAGACAAGCACAGCACAACAGTTCTATATTTTCATATCTTTAATGAGGACACTCACAACCATCTAATCTAACTGACTCTCACACACAGCCCAGTCATAGAGACACGATTAGAGGATTGCCCCGGTCTGCCTCACTGCCTGGCGGTTTGCGTCTGAAGCTCGGTATAGCTTTCCGTTTTGAATCTCTATTTACTATCATTCCTTGTTGTTTATTTCGCTAAATATATCATACTCCTCAACCAGATATCTGATATTATCTAATTTTGTCTGTCACATTGATCTGACTTTGCTAGCTTTAATCTAAATCACTATCGCTCGCAAAAAGCGCTAGCCTTCCGCTAGCCTGTTAACCTACCATCTGTACATTGCTTATAAATATGTTAGACCTATAACACTGAGTACTTGATATCCGGAATGAACTATTAACTTGCAAAGCGCAACAAAGAGCGAAACAAGCATCAGGCAACTTTTGTGTGCGCTGCGCACTTTCACTGGCGTAATTTAAATATCACACTTTAATCATTTATAGCTCATAAAAAAAATAAAACAAGCTGTGTTACTATATGACGAATGATAGACAGCTATACAGCGCGCGAGAACTGAATTGAGCTCTCTTTCGCGTCTGAATGGACAAATACACAACATTATGTCTAAATGTCCGTTTTGGAGAGTATTCACGTAAACACAGTCAGTGATGTCTTTGCAGAACATACAGTTGTGAGAATATCGGATGTGCATCAGTGCAATATTGGAACTGCACATTCGGTCTTAAAGTGACAGTGCGTAATAAACCTAATACACTTACTCTGTGCACTTAATATTAATCAAACAACAAAATAAAAAGAGAAAAGTATTCTCTGCTCTTTAATGAGAAATAGCCTGTATTTGCTCAATGATTTTCTTCATACATTTTGAGGGTTTTTAATACTTTTTAATACATTTTTGTGTTAATACTTTTTTAATCTAATTTTTTGTTCCAGATTTTAAAATTTGTATTTTCATGTTCAGTATTACTTTAAATTGGACAAAGACTAGCAATACTTACCTTGCAAGGAGGTTTTTAATACTCTGTTTGGGTATGAACTCTTTTGTTGTGCTTAATTTTAATAATTAATATTGCTAGAAAACTGTTCATCCACTTTTTTGTTCCAGAATTTTTATTTTCACGGTCAGTATTAGTTTAAATAGGACAAAGACTAGCAAGACTTACCTAGCAAGATAGGTAATGAACTGCATTTCTAATTAAGTATAAACTGTAAATATTGTCATAAATAAAGTTTTACGATGCAAGTTGTAATTTGTGGCCCTTCACATTTTATGCGGTTTACATGTGGCCCCCTTGGCATCTGAACTTGAGGACCCCTGCTCTACTGGGTGGTTGCCCTGCACGCTTAATAAATAAACTACAGCTAGTTCAAAACGCAGCAGCCCGGTTCTGTCAACACTGCATTGGCTCCCTATTAAACATCGTACACATTTTAAAATATTGCTGATTACTTACAAAGCACTAAATGGTTTAGCACCGCAGTACTTGAGCGAGCTCTTAACGTATTATAGTCCTTCACGTCTATTGCGATCTCAAAATTTCTGTTTATTCCGAGGTTTACTGAAGACAGCTGGATCCAGGCCGTATCCATATCAGATGGTGGACCTGCGCCTAGACACGACCACAACGCACCCCTGAAGTGCCAGCCTCATCAGCCCTGTGAAGGCCTCATCGACACGACAGGCATCGGCACTGATCCTCAACACACTCGTCTCCATACCGGCATGATGACTTCAACTTCCAACCAGATGGAACTGGATAATATTCTGAATGCTCTGATGCAATCTGACTTCTGACCTGTAATGCTGCCTGAATCATAAACATACTATGTTCGTTCGTTAGCCAGAGGAGAACTGGCCCCCGACTGAGCCTGGGTTCTCCCAAGGTATTTTTCTCTATTCTGTCACTGATGGAGTTTTGGTTTTTTACCACTGTTGCCTTGGCTTTTGGTTTGCTTAGTTGGGGACATTTAAATATTCAACAATATTATTGATCTGCCTTACTTAAGGTGGACGATGACCCAATTTTCTTGTAGAAACAAACCTTTATGTATTATTTTTATTGTTATCACTGTGAAGCTGCCAATCTGTATTGTAAAAAGTGCAATATAAATAAAGGTGACTTGACTTGACTTGACTTGGTTGAACTATATATATATATATATATTGTACAATCTATTGTTCATTCCATTTAATTATATAGATGTCTCAAACTATTTTAGAGTGTCAACAATCAGTAGCATTTCTGAAGAGTGCACATGTACATAAATGTATACTGTATTGTTGTTATCATGTGTGTGTGTGTGTGTGTGTGTGTGTGTGTGTGTGTGTGTGTGTGTGTGTGTGTGTAACAATACAGTTCCAGCATCAATAGTTCCTTGCCCCATTTATATATTTATATATTATAGCATCTTGCAGCTCATGCCGAGACCATTCCACATCTTTCTTCAACAGTTCACACAGAGGGCCTGTGATGTCACTAAAGTGCAGAATAAACTTTGATAAGTGGTTAGTCATGCCAAGAAACCGTTGAAGGGCCTGTTTGTCCTCATGCGTTTGGAGAACCGCTGTGTCTGAAGAACCTCAGGGTCGGGTTTGATGCCGTCAGGAGGTGGTCTACATAGGAGACAGAGCTGACTTGAAACGTGCACTTATCAGGGTCCAGTTTCATGTGCAGTCGTAGGATTTAAGCATCTGTTTCAGGGGTAATAATGCCCAGTTTAGTCATTCTCTCTCGAGCTCAGCCATGACTTTCTCCTTCATTGCATTGGTTATTTTCTTGGGTGCACAAACAGTGGTCAACACTGACTCATCTGATTGCATGGGAAAGAGGCAGTTTGCCAAGTGTCACATTTATGTTCAGTTAGTTTCACTTTCATGGACTTTTAGTTTGTTTGTCTACGGTCATTTGTTGTCATTTCCCGCCACTCACAGTAAGGCTGCGAGTCCACCATAGCTGTGGGAGTTGTTTGTTACGCTCCTGGCATTTTAAAAACGCGGCGCTCCCATTGAAAACAATTGGAAAAATATGTGTTTGTCCGGTCTCGTTTAAGTTACGCACTGTGTAGGTTGTGTTTTCTTTGTTTACCTGTTCCTGGAATCTCCTCTGAAGCTTATTAAAGTACTATTGACCTTCATCTTCATCTTCGTGTGTTTGCTACAACCCCATGCTGAAACTAAGCACTGTTGTGTCAAACAGATCACTGAATTCCCATACTTCTGTTTCTTGATTTTGTACTGTATCTGGTCCTAACTGTATGAGACCCACTGCTATACTGTTGTGCAATCCAACCAGTGGTCTCACATTACGATCCACAACATGGAGTTTAAATTGGCCTTGTTCACAGTCTAACATTGTGATGCCCTCAGTATTGATAGTTTGTCCACCGTATGTAATGAGCTTTACTTTTTCAGCAGTGTTTAGATGATCTGAGAGTAGAATGAAGTGTAGTTGTTGGGCAGATATAAGGTTGCATTTGGCACCTGTGTCCACCTTTAGTTTTATTTGCCCAGACCCATGTTTCACATGTGAATATTTCACCTTTCTGAGTGACATCATCCATTGTTTCAGAATAGAAGGTGTCATCAGGTGGATCTAGAGTTGTGTTCAGTTAATGCACTCGGTTGAATTTTGAGTTTCTGAATTGCACTGCAGTTTGCAGGGGATGGTAATCACGACTTTGAGCTTGGGGTGCTGGTTTGTGTGATAGAGCAGATCTGCAGTGGTACCATTTTCCACAGTTGTTGCATTCCATATTGAAAGCAAAACCGCTGAATTTATCAGAGGGAATGGGATCTGTTGCAATTGATGCAGTGCTGATCTTGTATAGCACATATTTCATCATTATCTGTCAATTTCAATCCTGCAAACGACGCAGTCGCATATCAGATCATCACTTAAAGTTCCAAAGTCACAGATTTTACAAGTATTTTGAGTGTGGAAACACAATTGAATGGACCAGAAATGTGTGTTGTGTTGAAGACCTGTCTGTTTATTATTATGTCTGATAGACCAGCATTTTAATATTCACGCCATTCTTTTTTGAATTTGCTCCAGCTATCAGCTAAATGTTTGTCAATAATTAGTGGATAAATGTGGCGGAGACCTTGTGCCGTACTTAACCACTTCTGACACCATGTAGATTGTTTCAAGAAATGATCTATGCTGTTCCAAGTTATCAACAGAAAATATGCTTTATTTTCTTTGCTCCACAGCTCCATACATTTCCGTGTTTATACACTCACCCCTGGCCCCGACCCCTTATGACATATTACATAAAGTCCTTAAGGAGCTGTAGCAAAATGTAATAACTCTAAGTGCTTATCCTTTAAGACCGAGACTCATCTCTTGAAGTCCGACCTTCCGGAAGTTTTACCTTCAGCTAACTTCATCAATTCCCTGTGGACCAGCCAATCTCCAGAAGCACTCGACGGAAACTTCCAGCTGACTCCTAAACAAACTCATCAAGAATCTCCGTGCTCCACAATGCAAGTAATCGTCTATCAGGTATTTAGATGCATCTCTAAGTTTTGTCTTTGATTCTCTGATGTTCTAGGTAGGTTGTGGTTAACTAACTGCTATTTTCAGTTGTTCTTGGTCAGATCTCACCAGTTTTTCAGTGGTTGTTCTCTTAATCATGTTATGTTTCCTAAAGAATCTGAGAATTGTGTACCTGAAATATGAAAACTTCATTAACCTGTTATAAGTGGTTCCATTCCATTATTAATTTAGGGTCAAAGATTACAGGATCTGTTCAGTTGGGTTTGTCTGCTTTGTGTGAGAGAAATGTTCTTAGGAAGTCTTTAAATATCCTAGAGGATACATCCCACATTTTGTTTCTAGAATTTGAATTGCTTCCCTCAGGAAAGCAATATAGAGTGCCCAAGTGGAGGACCACTAAAGCGGTAAATATAAGTAAATACTTATTTGAAACAAAGAAAAGGTACCGTGAATTTTAAATAGTAGCTATACGAAGATTTATCATAAATGCTCGGGGTTTTGTGATGTTTTGCTGTCTTTTTTTTGTTTTTTTGTTTCTTGTTTTATAAAATTTGTATGTTTGTGAGGTTGAAGCTACTTAAATTGCCCTGTAAAGGGACAAATAAAGATTTTACTACTACATAATTAATTATACCTATTTCCCTTTAGAGCTAAGTTGCTACATAGCTCTATATTTCCTCGAGGCCCAACAAAACTGACCAATTCTCAAAACTAAAGGAATGCATAAATGATACTAAAAACTGGTAACTTCCATCTGCTTCCATTCCAAACTTCAACTTCCATTCAGAAAAAATAGAGGTTTTAATTATTGAACCTGGGTGTGTTCATCTTAAAAATATCTCTAAATTACGACTTGTGCTCTCAGATGTAAAATGAAGAAAAATTATTTCATGCGTTCATGACCTCAAGGCTAGATAATTGTAAAATACTGCAGCTAGAGTTAGCGTTTACATTGAAAAACAATGGAAAATAGTATAGTGGAATGGAAAAATGTGTTCCCTTTCGTAGTCACGTCGAGTTATGTCGAATAACGACGAAATGGGGTTTCGCTTAGAAAGCCTATCAACTTAGAGTATTACAAAATGAGCCAATGGCAAAGAAATGCCATGGGTCTGCGGAATTTGCATAGCGTAACTCCGCCCCACCTCGTTGGAATATAAGGAAGTACGCTGGCAACATGCAGATGTTTCCTGCTGAGGAGCCAAGAAGTCCTCTTCACTCCGCAGCCTATTCTCTGACTATCCTCGATCGTCTTCTAGATGAGCAGCTTCCAGTCGGTGTTGGTGTGATGGTGCGTTCCAGCGAGTTTCAAAATCCTGCCTGTGTAACGGAGGCCAGCTACTAGTTGCTGTGCAAGTAAACCGACAGATGCTAGGGGCTGCTGTCTTTTGCCTCCTTGTTCGAGCGCCTGACTCTCATGCCGGAGACCCGGGTTCGAGGCCCGCTCGGAGCGGTTAGAGTGGGACCCGGGTGGAGGGGTTACATTGGTTACAATTTGGGGCCGTGACCCGGATGGGAGTGAGGTTTAGGGGGGTGAGTGTAACGGAGGCCAGCTAGTAGTTGCTGTGCAAGTAAACCTCACTCCTCTGATCTCAAAAGGCTCTCTGGCGACAGATGGTAGGGGTTGCAGTCTTTAGCTTCCTTGTTAGAGCGCCTGACTCTCATGCCAGAGACCCGGGTTCGAGGCCCGCTCGGAGCGGGTCGAGTGGGACCCGGGTGGAGGGGTTACACCTGCTGATTTGTGCAGTGGTCTGCAACAGCGTGTGTGTTTCTCCCCGTGCGCTTCAGCACTGCTGCGAGCTTTTCGCTCACAAAAAGAGCTTGCACGCGGCACGTCTTTTTAAAGACGCTCTGCCCGTGTATTTCTGAGTGCGATAGTCTGATAGATTCAGCTGATGGGCACGAACGCTGTTTGTTGTTCGTGGATGTGTCATGTTCTCGATGCAGGAACCTGACCATCGCAGTGTTATGGTCGAGACTCAATGAGTTCAATAGTCAAGTCAAGTCAAGTCAAGTATATTTATATAGCGCTTTTCACAATATAAATTGCATCAAAGTAGCTTCACAGTATCAATCAAATAACATAACAATGTTTGCTTCTTAGTGGAAAAAACATCCATGTTTGGTAGGGCTGATCAATGGTATTAATACTTGGTTAATTAATTTGAATATCCCCAATAGAGCGAGAGTCCCCGCATCCACACCCCAATTTATTCTCTCCACGAGAAGGAATACTTTGGCTGGTGGCCAGGGTGACCTGAGGCAGCTGGTGTGGAACAAACCGACGATTTATCCTCGGTCCACACCCCCCTCTTACACATTGCAACCCGTGTGGTTTCCGGATGAGTTAGCTGACCAGCCGCGTTCAGAAAGGACGCCAGCGGGCTCAAAAAAAAGAAAAAAAAGAAAAAGCATCACAAGGTGAGCTGGAGTCCTCTGGAGATGAGGGTTCGGCTGTGCTGCCACCTCCGGGTGTACCAGCCTGTCGAGTCTGATTCAGAGTTAACAGCTATGCTTTCCCAGGCCGCCGCGAGTATCAGGCTTGTGTGGACATCTGCCATGTCCCGAGTGCTCAAGGCTTATGATTGGTTTTGGTAGTGGCGATCCCAATTCCTTTCTACCCGGACGTGCATGAAGAGGTCATGAGATCGTGGGAGTCTCCTTTGACTTTTCGCGACTGCTCAGCGGCCTCTTCCGCCTTCTCTGCCCTCGTAGAGGCCGTGGCCAAGGGTACACTGGGGTTCCCCCCATGGAGTGTTCTGTGGCAACACATCTGTTTCCCCACAGCGCCTCCACCTGGCGTGGCGACCCTAAGCACCCCTCCAATGCCTGTAGGTTTTGTCTGCTCCTGTGGCAAAGACCTATAGAGCTGCGGGGCTGGCTGCCACCTCACTAGCATGCTCATGCACTGATTCAGGGCTCATACAAGAGCTGCGTGCTGCCACCGACCTTACAGGTGAGCTTTCCGTAAGCCCTGAGTTCCTCCAGCAAGTTCCTCCTGCCTGCGGCAGCTTTCGCGTTGGCTAGGTGCCTCCGTGTGCATGGTTCCCCTCTGGTGACCCCCACATGTGTATTTCCACTGTAAGCCACCTTGCCACCCTGGGGTTGAAATATTCCACCCTGCGGGCTGGAGACCCCAGTGTTTTTCCATATGCATCCTTCCGGTCATATGTGTATTCTTAAGTCCACCCCCTTCGGGCTGGCACTGATTGCATATTTCTTCTGAGATATGCTTCCCAGTGTTCCTTGGTATTCCTGAGTTAAGTAGGAGTCCTTCGTCCGTGCTAGCCTCACGACAGGCATCTCAGACTTAAGCAGGGCAATGGAAGACAGCCGAGTGGCGTGATTAGACTGGGAACCCCATTTCGTCATCATTCGATGTAACTCGAAGTGACTATGAAAGGTAACGTCTCGGTTATGTATGTAACCCTCGTTCCCTGAGTAGGGAACGGAGACATTAAGTCTCCCTGCCACTTCCGCTGTACCGCTGGAAACTTCTGAGTTCAGTCTCGGCTCCTCAGGGAACAAGGGTTACATACGTAACCGAGACGTTCTGTGTGAATGGCCTCTTAGGCTGCATATATTAGGTCAACCTAATCTCAAGGTCAAGGCTCTATCTTCACGTTTTACCTGCTGGACACACTACAAAATCTTCCATTTCCCACCTAATCTCTGTGTGACTTATCCCAATTTTCAAGCAGAAGGAGCTGGATGCAAAAAAAGTAAGTATTATCAACACACAATGCTGACTTATGATGCAACCTGGAAACATAAATCACGTTGTGTTTGTTTGTGAAAAGGGGTAGTGATACTTAGGGCCAGATTTACTAAACAGGGCAAATTAGCGTGAGACCGCAGTCCCATAAAAGCACAGATGGGACTTTGACTTTTAGCTAACAATCCTCAAGTTAACATCAGAACTTCGAATTATTTTCAAGTTCATAAAAAGTGATCTTTTAAACTGTGGGGATGCCACACCCTCAGGACGTTAATGAGCCAATGAGAAAAGGGTTATTAGGCAATAGGGAAGCGGCGATCCGATACTCAGTATCAGCATCGGTCCAATACAGACCTTTTTTGACTGGGTAGGCTATCGGTCAGTACAGGACCGATCCAAAATTCAATACTGTGTGTACCTGTGGTTGTTACTGTCAAGCTCAAAAATGACAAAAATCACCTCAGTGCATTAGTGCATTATATCCCAAGTCTTCTGAAGCCATTACATTGCTTTATTTGAGGAACAGACAGAATATCATGTCGTTAAAAAAAGTTCATAGAACAGTCGGCATGGTAAAACGCTCTCTCCAAAAAGTTCCATGTTCCCATTATTACACATAATCTGAACATAAAGCTCGGCTTTTGTTTAAAACGACGGTATTTAGCTGGAATTTATTATTGATTCTGATTGGTGTGGTACCCGCCATTGAATTGACTGGTGTAGAGGACTGAATAAAGCTCTTAATTCACACATTAACTGGAAAACTGATGAAAAAGGCTCAGTAAATTGTTAGACAGAAGCAATACTCTCAGTGTTGCATGCACATGCCCCTTTCCATCTCTCACGTTCTCCCAGAGTTTATTAGGTTCATGCAGAGTGTATAAAGACTTTGTATGTATATATATATATATATATATATATATATATATAGAGAGAGAGAGAGAGAGAGAGAGAGAGAGAGAGAGAGAGAGAGAGAGAGAGAGAGAGAAGTGAGGCAGAGAGAAACTCTATTCTAACACATGTAATGCCAAGGTTGGCTTCAGTGGCTACACTTGTCCATATATCTATGGTCAAAGCATTTCTGCTCTCAGTATTGTTGATGTTGCCCTTTACCTTTTGAAATGCCTCCTGGCAGTTTCTCTCTCAATTTAGTCAAATGTGTTATTTAGGGAAGTGTGTGTCCTGGTTTGAGTACACGTATCATGCTTTTTAAACCTTGGTCTTCAACCATTGACAGATGCTGTATGTCAGTGAATTCATAGTGAACTGTTCAGTACTGTTTTCCCTCTATGGCATAAAACAAAGGCTAGACAGTTTAGACTTACACACAGAGCAGTTAAAAGCTTTATGGCCTGATTGCTGGCAATTAAAACACTTACACCTACAGTAGTAGTAAACACTACTTTAATAGGCAAGTGTAACAGTCAAAGTTCTCGTAGACGTGGAAGGAAGAGGACAGGGTCGGCTTTAAAGGAAAAAGGGGGTTTTTTATTCGTCCCAAAAAAACAAGTAAAACAAACAAACAATACCGAACCAAGGATGCGCCACACGCGCTCGGTTTCCGTATACAACAATCAAAGGGCTCGCTCTCGCTCTCACACTCGCACTCTCTCTCGCTCTCCTCGCACACACTTGTCCGTCTCTCATCTCCTTTCCTTCTCTTTCCTCGTGGCTTTTATTCGTCTCCCCACGCCAGTTACTGAAACAAGACACAGGTGTTTGTCATTCACACTTAACCCACTCACGCCGCACCTGTCTCCCGATCCTCTCCCGCGTCACGGACTTCGCGGAACCACGCCCCCCCTGCCACATACCCCCACCGCCCGTCTCAGGCCGGGGAGCCGTCCGGCCTGCAGCCTCCCCCCCCCCCCTCCTGGAGAGGAAGTCAGCGACAGCCATCTGCGCACCCGGCCTGTGGACCACCTGGAACTTAAAAGGTTGTAAGGCTAGATACCAACGGGTGATCCGCGCGTTGGTATCCTTCATGCGGTGGAGCCATTGGAGGGGCGCGTGGTCCGAACAGAGGGTGAATTCCCGTCCCAAGAGATAATATCGGAGGGTGAGGACGGCCCACCTGATGGCCAAGCATTCCTTCTCGATGGTGCTGTACTTAGTCTCTCTCTTTGAGAGCTTGCGACTAATGTACAGCACCGGCCGTTCCTCGCCCTCCACCTCCTGGGACAGGACTGCACCCAGCCCCCTGTCCGACGCGTCGGTCTGTAATAAAAAAGGGAGAGAAAAATCAGGAGCCTGTAGTAGCGGCCCTCCACATAGAGCAGCTTTTACCTGGGTGAAAGCCTGCTGACACTGCTCCGTCCACTGAACCGGATCTGGCGACTCCTTTTTAGTGAGATCAGTCAGCGGGCTGGCAAGGTCCGAATAATTAGGCACAAACCTTCTATAGTATCCCGCCAGCCCCAGGAACTGTCTCACCTCCTTTTTGGTCTTGGGTCTCGGGCACGTTGCAACAGCTGCTGTCTTATCAATTTGGGGACGCACCTGCCCGTGACCCAAGTGGAATCCCAGATACCTGACCTCTACGCGCCCAACCGCGCACTTCTTTGGGTTGGCCGTTAGGCCGGCCCGTCTCAGCGCTCTCAGGACCGCGCGCACATGCTCCATATGGCGCTGCCAGTCATTACTATAAATAATGATATCATCTAGATAAGCAGCGGCATAAGCAGCATGTGGCCGGAGTACCCGGTCCATGAGACGCTGGAAGGTGGCCGGAGCCCCGAACAACCCAAACGGAAGCGTAACGAATTGGTGTAATCCGAACGGCGTCGTGAAGGCTGTTTTTTCTTTAGACATAGGAGATAAGGGGATCTGCCAATATCCTTTAGTTAAATCCAGTGTCGAAAAAAAACGAGCAGTGCCGAGCCGATCAAGCAGTTCGTCAATCCGGGGCATTGGATAAGCATCGAATTTCGATACAGCATTCACCCTGCGGTAATCCACACAAAAACGAACCGAGCCGTCGGGTTTAGGTACTAAAACTATCGGGCTCGCCCAGTTACTGTGGGATTCTTCTATTACCCCCATTTCAAGCATCGCCTCTAATTCCGACTGAACAACTTTTTTCTTGTGTTCAGGTAAACGATATGGCCGGCTGCGCACTACCACGCCCGGCTCGGTCTCAATGTGGTGCCGAATGAGATTGGTTCGACCGGGTAGGAACGAGAACACGTCAGTAAACTCCGCTTGCAACTTGGCAACGTCAGTAAGCTGGCACGGTGAAAGATGATCTCCGCCCGGAGCCAGAGCGAGCGATGGTGATTTGACATTCGCCTCTGGCCCGAGATCCTCTTCCACTCCGATTACCGTTGCCAGCATCCCTGACTCCGCCTCGCTCCACTTTTTCAGGAGATTGAGATGGTAAATCTGACGCGCCCCGTTCCTATCCGTTCGAAGAACCTCATAATTGAGATCCCCGACTCGCTGGGTGACCTCAAAGGGTCCTTGCCACTTAGCGAGTAATTTGGAACTTGACGTGGGAAGCAATAGAAGGACTTTATCTCCCGGTGAAAATTTTCTCAGTTTTGTTCCCCTATTGTACAACTGGGTCTGTTTGTCCTGAGCCTGTAACAAATTTTCCATTGAGAGCCGCCCCAAAGTGTGGAGTTTTGTTCTCAGGTCCAGGACATACTGAATTTCATTTCGACTCTCCGAGGGTCCCTCCTCCCAAGTCTCCTTCAGCACGTCCAGCACCCCGCGGGGTTGACGACCATAAAGGAGCTCGAAGGGGGAAAACCCCGTGGAGGCTTGCGGGACCTCGCGCACAGCGAACAACAAGGGTTCTAACCATTTATCCCAATTTTTGGCGTCTTCGTGAACGAACTTACGGATCATTGTCTTTAATGTGCGATTAAATCGTTCCACCAAGCCGTCTGTTTGTGGGTGAAAGACGCTGGTGCGAATCGATTTAATGCCCAATAACTCGTAAAGTTCGCGTAACGTACGTGACATAAACGCCGTGCCTTGGTCAGTGAGGATCTCTTTCGGGATCCCCACTCGGGAGATTAGACGAAACAGGGCATCCGCCACACTTTTCGCGGAGATGTTGCGGAGTGCCACTGCCTCAGGATATCGCGTTGCATAGTCCACTATGACTAGGGCAAAGCGATGTCCCCGTGCTGACCGTTCTAATGGCCCGACGAGGTCCATCGCAATTCGCTGGAAGGGGACCTCGATTAGAGGAAGGGGGCGCAAAGGCGCTTTTGGGGCGGCCGGCGGATTTACCAGCTGACATTCACGACAAGCCGCGCACCACCTGCGCACGTTCTCGTGAATGCCCGGCCAAAAAAAACGGGCCATGAGACGGTTAAGTGTCGTTATTTGCCCTAAGTGTCCCGCCATGGGATTTGAATGAGCCGCCTGGAAAAGCATTTCCCGACGGCTTTTCGGTACTAACAACTGGGTTGTAGTCTCTTTTGTCTGAGTGTCTTGTATCACCCTATACAACCGGTCTTTTAAGATTGCAAAATATGGATAAGTGAGCGGTCGAGCAGGCTGGAGAGGCTGACCGTCGATGGTACGGACCTGTTCAAACGCATGTTTTAACGACTCATCCTGAGACTGTTCCAGGGGAAAATCATCACGCTCTGGGAGAATCTGTCTCCCAATTACGTTCAGATCCCCTGGATCTAGTCCCGGAGGTCCCAGTTCAGCCTCACCCAACCGCACGACCGCCCCGCTCTCCTGCTTTTTATTCCCACAAGAGACATCCGCGCACAATAACCCCAATAATTCTGTAAAGGCTGGCCAATTAGTTCCTAAAATCAGCGGATGCCTGAGGTGCGGGTTAACTGCCACCTCCACCCTATGCTTTTGCCCCCTAAATTTAATCAAAGCCGACATGAGCGGATACTTCACCACATCCCCATGCACACACCTTACCCGAACCATGCGGCTCGTATCCAATGTCTCAGGTTGAATCAGGCTTTGGTGGATCGAGGTTTGGTTACATCCTGAGTCCACCAGAGCCTGATAGGTACCCCCCCTTTATACTCACGGGTATCTGGTACCGGCCAGCCTGATCGTGGGCAGCCTGCGGGGCATCCGGGACCCGGATCATTGTCCCCACCTCCATCAACGGACACCTGTCTATAAAATGGTCCGGGTCCCCGCAACGCCAGCAGGCCGGCCCAGGCCTCCCCCCCGCTCTAGAGGCAGGAAGTGGGGTAGGTGACTGGCGTGAGGAGAGGGAGGGAAAGGAAGCCGGGTCCGCCCCCCCGGTAGTGAACCCCGAGCCCCTGGGCTGGGGTCTCCGGCCTCCTGCCGGATCCAGTGAAGATCCCCCCCCCCCCCCCGGGGAGGGGCGCGGAACGGTCCGGGAGGACGGGACCTGGGAAGAGGAGACGAGGTAGAAGAGGGGGAGGGAGAAACAAAGGAGGAAGAGAGCGACATGTTGGGGAGGTTCTCGCCGACCCTGGAGCACGCCACCAGCTGGTCCTCCGCCAACTGAATGGCCAAGTCCAGCGACGCCGGTCGGTGGCACTGGACCCACTCGGCCGTTTTCCTCGGCAGACGGCCGATGAACTGCTCCAGCACCACCCGGTCGATGATCTCGTGGACGTCGCTTCCCTCAGCCAACAGCCACTTGCGGCAGGAGTCCCGGAGCTGTTGAGCCAACACGAAGGGTCGACCGCTCTCGCCCAGGCCCAGGGACCGGAACCGCTGGCGATGTTGCTCTGGGCTCCGGCCGACCCGCTGTAGGATGGCTCGTTTCAGGTCATCAAAAACCAGGAGGTTCTGGACGGGTAGCTGTTGGGCCGCCGCCTGCGCCTCCCCGGTCAGCAACGGGATGAGGCGCACCGGCCATTGCTCCTTTGGCCACCCACCTGCCTCCGCTGACCTCTCGAAGAGGTCGAGGAACGCCTCCGGGTCGTCCTGGGGGCCCATCTTATTAAGAGGCAGGTGGGGGTGCTCGACCGGCGGCGGCGTTGGACCCGGCCGAACCTCCCGGTCCATCCAGCTCCGGAACCTCTCGCGGTCCTCCTGTTGGCCTTGGACGAGGAACTGGAACCGGCCTTCCAGATCGGTCCTCATCTCGACCAGGGCCCGATGTTGATCTTGGTGGAGGGCCGCGAGGGAAGCAACCACATCCGCAAGTGGCGATGGTGGCGGTGTCTGCATGCTGGCGGCGGCTTCCGTCTTCCTTCCCGGGTTTCGGCACCAGTGTAACAGTCAAAGTTCTCGTAGACGTGGAAGGAAGAGGACAGGGTCGGCTTTAAAGGAAAAAGGGGGTTTTTTATTCGTCCCAAAAAAACAAGTAAAACAAACAAACAATACCGAACCAAGGATGCGCCACACGCGCTCGGTTTCCGTATACAACAATCAAAGGGCTCGCTCTCGCTCTCACACTCGCACTCTCTCTCGCTCTCCTCGCACACACTTGTCCGTCTCTCATCTCCTTTCCTTCTCTTTCCTCGTGGCTTTTATTCGTCTCCCCACGCCAGTTACTGAAACAAGACACAGGTGTTTGTCATTCACACTTAACCCACTCACGCCGCACCTGTCTCCCGATCCTCTCCCGCGTCACGGACTTCGCGGAACCACGCCCCCCCTGCCACAGCATGTAACGGTGGTGGCCCCAAAAGACAGTTCAAAATAACAATAAATATTTTAAGTCGCTGTTCGGGCGCCAGACAGGTGTATGCCTGTCAAAAATTAACCCAGGATAGCATAATCAACCACCTGTTACATATCAAAATACAAAATTGACATAGTCTGGGGTTTGCTTCCCATCACTTTTTAATGGCCACAAAACTTATTCCAGTGTCAAAAATTAGTGAGCAATTCCAGTGCTGTATAAGAAACAGAACAACTTTATCTCCAAAATCGGTTCAGATGGAGAGGAAAATAAACAAATAAAACAAAATAACAATAGTTGTACCATAATATTAAACCCCACTACTTCTTTTTCAGTGTTTTTTTTCCGCACATGCAAGGGGGAAAAAAACATACAAAAATGCGAATCAGTGCAGATACGTCACAACAGATTTTCCGCAACAGTAAAATTTTTTCCAAGCACACAAACACCGTAACTCAGCAGTTATTAGTAGAAAAAAGGGACAAAATACTAACAACCAAAATAATCATCAGTCAACTAGACTCCAAGGAAGTATGTATGTGTGTGTGTGTGTGTGTGTTGGTATAGTTAGTGGGTGTGACCGGTGGCATGTGTAATTTCGGACGATGTGCGTTTCTGAGAGAGCGTGGTAATGTTTGTGCGGAAGCAAAGCTTGATGGCACTGACCCAAACGAATGTAGCAGACCGCAAAGTCTCGGATGAGTGTCTGGAACCGCCGTGGACTCTGAGGTGAACCTTTTCCCGATCGCGCTTTCCTCCAAGGACGGCTGAATGAAATCCGTGAAGGTGCGTTGCGCCAGTTCACCGAATCAATGAAAACAGAACTTCTGGAAGCGTCAACCTACAGAAACACGAGCCCCACTCCACATGGCACTCCAACTTCTTTTCTCCTCTTCGACAACCCTCTCACGAGAACTGCATTCACTTGTGACCCCTTTTTTTCCCTTTTTTTCCTTTCTCCCATTAATTAACACACGCCTCCCTTTATGTCATGAAATTGACAAAGAGAAAGTATCCTAGCGTTTTAATATGACGCACAGGAAAAATATTTTTCCCTCTGCCAGAGGCACTATACAAAGGTAAAATGAAAAGAAAACGCCATAGAAACTTTTGAGAAGTCAGTCAGTTATCTTCAGAAATGCATACACATCAATCAATCAGAACAGTTAATTTTGTACTGCAAACCCTAAACCTGGAGCTCTAAAGAGGAGAACACGTGTGAGGGTAAAGCCCAATTTATACTTCCGCGTCGAACTTACGCCGTAGCTACGCCGTAGGCTGTGTGTAGCGCGCATACCCTACGGCGTACCCTGACGTGCACCTCTCCAAAAATGTAACAACGCGTCAATTCTATGCGGACGCAAGCGCTGTGATTGGTCTGCTAGAACCCCTCCCTCGGGTTTCACATGCTCCCTCTGCATGTGTAATTGCGCGTAAACGCGGACAACGACGCAGAAGTATAAATGAAAACCAACGCGTAGAGAGGCACCGGCGTAGGTCCGACGCAGAAGTATAAATCAGCCTAAGTGTTCAGAAGAGAGAGGAAGAAGAGCAGCACTGTATGCAGACGTACAGCAGCTACAGTTAATGGTGTTTTTTTTATAGTTAAGTTGTTTGAATTGTACACACCTTTTCAACACGTTATTATTGTACTATAGCCTGGTGGAGACAGATGCTGCTGCCACTGATCTTTTCATATTTCCCACACCTGTCACGGCCGATACTACTAGCATATCATGTATTAGTCAGATATATTGGCTGAATTCGTAACTGTATACTTAGCATACTGGTATATATATATATATATATATATATATATATATATATATATATTATATGTTAACTTTGAGACAGATCCTACTACAGATCAAATCAGAGGACTGATCAACTGCCTGGAAATGATGGCTGTGTTTCTTGCTCTCAAGAATTTCCTCACAGACCTCAGGGGCCACCATATGCTCGTCCAACATCCTTTCAAGAAAGGGGCTGAGGCCTGGGGAATGGAGGCTCGAACAAATATGGAGGGTGTTCGCCCAGGTACAAGTGGATCTGTTTGCGTCTCGAGAGATGTCTCACTGTCAACTCTGGTTTTCCCTCATGCATCCAGCTCCTCTCGGACTGATCTGGTCGCTCTGCTTCCGAGAGTTCTGGAGAGAGTTTGCGAGGACCAGGTCCGTCTCACCTTGAACACCCCGCGATAGCTGAGCAGAGTGTGATTCTCGAATCTTCTGTCTCTCCTCAATGGCTCTCCTTGGGGGATTCCGATCAGGAGGGACCTTCTGGCCCAGATAGGGGGCTCAATACTTCACTCCTGCCCAGAACTATGAAAGCTGTGGGCTTGGCCTCTAAAGGGGGCCCAGCTCATAGTTTCTGGTCTCTAAACTGAGGTTGTTGAGACCATCTTTAACTCCAGAGCTCCCTCCACAAGAAAATTGTATGGCATGAAGTGGAGAGTTTTCACTTGCAGTGATCGTCAGCTGGACCCTGTTAACTGGCCGGTTGGAACAGTGCTGGAGTTCCTGCAAGAGCGATTCGCTGCAGGGTTATCTCTGTCCACTTTAAAGGTCTATGTGACGCCCATAGCTGCTTACATTTCACACTAGGGTACCGGCATGGGATCTGGCCATGGTGCTCCAAGGCCAATCTCTGGCTCCTTTTAAGCCTACTGTTTCTGACTCTCAAGATGTTGTTCCTCCTAGCTATCAAATCTCAGAACGACAGGAGATTTGCAAGCTCTGTTGGTTGCCCCTTTGTGCTTGGACTTTGTCCCCGGAATGGTAAAAGTGTTCCTTCACCCTAGACCAGGTTACATTACCAAGGTCCCCATTAATGTGGCAAGTTCTTTTGTATCGCAAGCCTGTCCTCCTCCATTCCAGGATTCAGACCAACAAAAAAAAAGTACTCTGCTGTGTCCGGTTCAGGTATTAGAGGCCTACATCCAGTCCACTAAGAGTATGGCTGCCTCTAAGGCTCTCTTGTTAGGAGTTTCCCTTCAAGATGTTTGTGATGCGGCAGGCTGGTCCTCACCGCACACATTTGTGAGGTTTTCTAATCTGGACTTGAGCTCTACAACAGGGGCTCCGGTGCTCTTGTCTTAGGGCTTTCTTAATGATTTCACACTAGACAGTAGGGTTGGGAATCAAAAATCTATTCCAATTCTGGAAACGAATACTTGAGGTCAGTAATAGGATACTTGTTATAAAATAAAAATTTCGATTCCTCTTATCGATTCCTTTGTGAGCATTTCAATACGACTTTTCAACCGCGAGACGTCTCGCGTGCTGTTTTCTGTGCTGCACACACATCCAAAGCGCACTGACAGAAAATGTAATTTAAATGGGATTTTAAACCATTGAAGTGCAAGATGACTTCAGTGCTGCAGGGATGTGTAACTATATTGGGCAACTCTTAAAGTGACAGCAGCTGCCCTATCTATAATAACATTAATCAAACAACAAAAGACAAAGAGAAAATTCACTCATTCTTGACTGAATAACTTTTGTAACTAGTCCCAGCCCCAGCTCAAAGAAAGAAGCTTGTAGTCAACGAGGTGCGAAAGCAGGAGGAGAGGATGGGGTGTATAAAGGCCATTTCCTTGGCCAAGCAGGGAGAACGGATGAGATGGGAGAGTGTGGATCAATGCAAGATGGGCTGGCAAGACCTATGGTCAATGGAACAGAGTAGGATCAGTTTCCTTATCTGTTAAAAATAACCTCTGGGTAGGAGAGGATCTCTCATGTTCTTTGTGTTCATCACCTGCCACATTAAGGCACATATTGACATGATGTAAGGTGGCTTTTAGCCAAGGACAGTTTACTTGGCGTCATGACCAGGTACTGCAATGTTTGGCTTAAGCATTGGAAGACAAGCGTAACATGACCAATAAGTTGCCACCTGTTCTAGCAAAACATTACACACAGAAGACAATATTCCTCTGCCCAGGAGAGCAACTACCAAGAAAAGGTGTTAAAACCAATTCTCGCCCAGGACAACTGGAAGCTGCTAGAGACTGGAAAATGCTGGCAGATGTTGATCAACGGCTTATTTTTCCACCTGAGATTGCCACCACTAACCTTCGACCAGATATTGTCTTGTGGTCTGGATCAGCACGCCTTGTTCACCTGATTGAGTTAACAGTGCCATGGGAGGACGTTGTAGATGAGGTGTATGAGAGGAAGAAACTGCGGTATGCTCATCTAGCCAATGAAGCGGAACAACGAGAATGGAGAGTCCGGGTTTATCCAATGGAAGTAGGTTATCGAGGATTTGTGGCACACTCTACAACCCGATTTCTCAGAGACGTCGGATTCAGTGTCCAAGAGTTGCGTCACACAGTGAAGAACTTATCTGAAGCAGCAGAGAGGAGCAGCAACTGGCTGTGTTTGAGACGGAAAGATTCTGGCTGGCTGTGTACAGGCCACCACACTATGGTCTCGAGGAATTCTTGAAAAATTTGACGAGTCTGTTGGATTATTTGTATAGTTTGCATAGTTATCATAGTTATTACAATACTGTGTACTGTATTTTGCGTGAATGAGGATTTGTGTTGGAGAGATATTGTTGTGAATTTCTGAACCTGCATTAACGACGACAGTGGCGCTTCGACAGCCTTAGTCAAAGGGGTTGGCGCGTATGGTCGGTTGTTGTGTGTTGCAGTAGGTAGCATGCCATACGGAACCGTTGCCACTGAACCTGCTTTAACGACATAACGACGTCAGTGGGGCTTTGACAGCCTTAGTCAAACGGGTTGGCGCGTATGGTCGGGTTACGGTGAGATTATGGTTAGGTCACACCAAGGGTTTATGACACTGAACTACAAGGAAGGAGCAGCCCCAGCAGCAGGAGGGATCTCAAGCACAATAGAAAGAAAGAAAGATGGTGTATAGGTAAGTAAGCTGGGCTGAGTTGAGTGGGGGACGGAAGGGGGTGACTCTGGGATGCCAGAATCACTACGTCTTAGTTGGTGCTTGTCTTGGCGAAAGCCGAGTGCAAATCAGCATGAAGTTTTAACATCTACTCTCGTGTAATGGAAATAATTACATTTGATTAAAGTTTCTGAACCTGAAAATCTATGAAGTTGAAGTTTATTTCAATCGTATATTTGTTCAGTTGTATCTATTTGTTGCAATTGCTAATTTTTTATGTTCTTTTTCAATTACTGAGTGTTTATGCAGGATGAGGACCCGCAGGTCATCCGGAGCTTGCTTGGCCGGGAGGTCGCCCCAGTCGCAGCCCCCCGTTGCCCACGGAGGCGTTCGTGGACCTCTTTGAAAGAACAGCGGATGCGCCTGATCCTGCTGCTGTCTGGGGAAATGCAGGTGACAGCACTATCTCCATCTCTGCATATGCTGCGAGTTTGCATGTTTGCTTGTGTAGTGGGTGACATCAAGGGAGTAAAGTTGTGAATCAAGGGGGTGTGGTTAGCCTAGTATAAAGAGCAGTGGTAGGAACGAGAACAGTAGGTGCGTTTGTTTCTAGCCGGTGGAAATCGTTCAACACTCATGTTCGTATGCGGGAGGTTCACATGTGGATGTGTTTGGATCTTTGAGACAGGTATGAGCTGATTTGAATTAGTAAATTGTTCTAATATGGGGTGATTGTTTTAATATGAATAATAAAGGTGTTTAAATGCTTGTATTTTCAGCTCTACGGAGCCCATTTGTTGCTCTTGTTGTATTTGATTTTTTTTGGTTTGTTAGGTTTTTTTTGGATAACAGTTATATTGTCTAGTCCGCCCAGGCACTTGAGCTGGTAATCGGGCCAAGAAAGAAATCGGAAAGACCTTTGGGGCGGACTAGTTTTTCTTTTCCTTTTGTTTCTTTGTTGTATATTGTTTGTTCCCCCACTATTTATTACTGCAGCACGAGGGCGCTACGGGCTCAGTGGTTGAACAGAGGAGCTACTTTTGCATATATTTATTTTGGATTAACTGAGTGATTCACAAGGTTTTGTTTAATGAATTTAACTTATGGGTTGTTTTCTGACTGTGGTTGGTTTTATTTATTTATTTTGCTTTGTGGTTTAAAAGGCTCCTTCTGTTCAAGTAGTTTGTGATGAAAGGGTCCTCATGTATGTGATATTCAAGCCAAAAATAAATCTTGATAATTTTTCTATTTAATGAACCTGAGTCGTGCTTTGTATGTAATGGTGGGTCATGTAACACTTGCTTTTGATTCTTTATTTGAACCAAATAGTATTGCCTCTGTGTTATTGTGTACTTAAAGTCATTTTAAAGGCTTAGGTCTATTTTAATTGCCACACACACACACACACTACACATCAATCTGATTTCTCGATTATTAATCGATTACCAAAGTAATTGTGAGTGACAGCCCTAAATGAAACAGACTTTATATTACGTAAGAGATAAGACCCTCACCTTGTAGGTTGTAATAACAGCTCTAGTAGGCCTACTTGGCACTTATTTGCAGTTTAGGGATAACATTTGACTTCTAAACTAGCAACCAGCCAGAACACTGTATCAACTGTATCAACCCAAACCATCCTAGCAACGTTCATCTGTAGCAGATAACGGTGGGAAAACTATATTGTTTGAGAGACATGCGACACAAACAGCTCTGCCCTGTACTGTACTACCAGGACCTTCACTGGCCCCCAGGGGTCCACGGACCCTGCATTTAGACCCGCATGGTTTTGCATAACCCACATAACTTATTTTTTAATAATTATTTAATTTGCATATTAAACATATTAAATGTGCATATTGTTGTATTGTTTAAGCTGCCTTTATTGTCTTCCAAAATGGACATTGCTGTAAGCAAGCTTTAGTTCCCGCCACTTCCTGCTGCTGCCAGTCGCGGAAACAAACACCAGTGAGTGTGTGAGTGAGTGAGTGTGTGTGTGTGTGTGTGTGGATGAGCTCCGGATTGACTGGGTTTATAGTGTCTTATCTGCAAATATCACATCACGGAAACATTTGCGCGCGAACCGACAGCCTCGGCGCGCGAATAATGGTCGCGCACATGGCACATTATGGAGAAACTACACAACTGAACGATGGGTGAGTGTCGATGGCGAACTGCTGTAACATCATCATCTGAGCAGAGCTCGTGCTGCTGCTGCACGCGCTGGACGTAAACAAAGAGCGCGCGCCGTCGCGCAAACTGAAAGTACCACAGCAATAACAGTGCAGTCACGGGGGATTAATGATTCAGGGTTCAGCAGATCACAGTCACATATATTATGTTTATTTCTCCGATAAACACTCTAAAAGGACCAATGCACTGATCTGCACGTGCGACTCTCGTCACTGACATCATTAGATCAGCATCCGCCACAGCATATCTATTTTTGTTTCTAATAATAAACTGGAAGGTTCGTGCTTATGTAGGAATTATGTAGGAAGCGAGGCGAGCCTGTGGATGCGAATGTGTCAGTATCGTTTAGTAGGAGTATATAGTACTATGGAAAAGGCTAGAGTTATTAATATTAATAATTAATTGTGACGTCGGTTGGACAGTAGCCTATAACGTTACCTGATTGGATCAAAATCGTTTACAGTTTGGTTTATGAATATTTAAGATTATAAGAAGAACCCCTGGCCAGGGGTCTGGGTCTCTAAACATAGTTGAAAAGTTACAGCAAAAATTTGATTGAAATCTTAATTTTTTTTATTGAGTTCTGTCCATTCATTTAAAGTCCATTCAACCAAACCCTTCCAAAAGTTAATGAAAAGTGGTTAATCCAAGTCTTCTGAAGACAAACGGTCTTCATATGATGAACAGGTTTATTTTAAGGTTTTATTTACATATAAACATACATGAGCTCATCAAACATGGTAAACAGAAGCTCAAGCGTACCTGTGTGACGAGTGTGAACAAACATTGGTTAGGTTGGTCAGGACTGTGGGTGATGGATCCCTGTACCTCCCACACGGATCTGCGTGTTTACAGAAGGAATGACACCTGAGAATGTCTCTTATTGACCAGTCAATGCGTTTATTCCTGATTTACGCACACTAAACACTGCTCTTCAGTTTGGTAACTGAGATATTCAACAATAACCATTTAACCTAATAACCTCTCGGTCCCTACCAATGGCCTTCTGAGATAAGCTCAGATAAAGAGCGGCACAAAACCAATTACACACTTCCCATACGCAGAATGATGCACTTCAGTTCAGTGTAATCTGAGCCCAGGGATGCTCACTATTGCGGGTGAAACGTCTACTTTGTGGCATATAACAACACCTCATTCATAAATTAACCTGTGGATCGTAATGGGAACACTGCTCACAACAGACAAGAAGCACTATCATGGATTTCGGATTTGCTATTGGAGCAAATGAGAATGCAAATATAATATTTGTTGTAGAGGGGTCTATTCATATACATACATACATACATACATACATACACTATAGAGGGGTCACACTTTATTTTAACATGTCCCTTACTCCCTGTTCCAATGTTATTGTACATTTAAGTACTGAATAATATTAATTAACTAAATGTAATTACTATAGGGTTAGGAGTAGGACAAGGGTTTGGTTTAGGGTTAATTGAGTGTAGATATGCATAATTTATAGTTATTACTACAGTAACTACATGTAACGTGTAACAATGACACAAAAACAAAGTGTTACCTCTAGAAGTTTACTGAACTATGATGGCTTCTGCTCCTGAGAACCCCGCAAATGTGAAAAGGCTCTGTTAACATGCATATAATGCGCCGCCTCTGAGCGTTGAATGGATGAGGATGTTATGGGGCTTGTGAGTGAATAAAAAGGATACAGATAGCGACTGTGCATCTGATTGTAGTTAATGCAGAGAAGTTTGAATCCCCTGCTCCGCACAGCACCGTTCATAAGGATGGCCATGTGTTTGGTGAGTGGGCGGAGCTTCACTGCAGTCCGGACACATTCTGGAACGATAGCGTTCCCACTGCATATGGGAAGACGTCTTTTTTAAAGACCTCTGTTTGTGGTTTCAGTGATCTGATCACAAAACACTTTAGACTCCTGTATTTCATGAGTTCACCTGCATTCAGTATTAGGGCCCTATTTTAACGATCTGAAACGCAAGTATCAAACGCGAAACGCAAGTAACTTTGTGGGCGGATCTTGGGCGATGATGCTGTTATACCAGCGGGATAAATTACTCTTGCACCCGAAACAAATCTAACATGTGTTGGTGTGAAGTCGCTACATTACTCATAGCTGTGGTTTGGGCGTAATGTGAAATAAACCAATCAGAGCGACATCTCACATTCCCTTTAAAAGCAGGCGCGCTTGTTTCACGGCGGATTGCTATTATAACGGCGGCTTTGCCGGCGCGCGCCAGGAGCGGTTCACAGCGAGGAGACCGACGTTCTCGTCAGGGCCGTAAAACACAGAAGTCACATTGAATGGAGATGGGAGAAACCCACTCAAATTAGCTTCGGTTAAACAGGCGTATAATAATTTGCGTAAATGTGAAAGCTAGATTTATGCCTATCTTCATGGACAAAACAATGATTTCCCTCGTGTGGTAATATTTTTCTTTGTAATTATGTATGGTTTGTAAAAATGGGAACTGCTGTGTCTGTGTAGATGAGAGAAGCAAAGTGTATGGCCTTGTGCACACGCTACATTATGGCCAAGCATGCGCTCTTAAAATAGCATCTGAATATCGCGCCGCTGACTTTAGACAAGGTTTTTACTGGTCAGTGGCGGAATTGTTTTCTGGAACTGTAAAATAGCACCAGGGAACGTTTGCGCGGGAACACTCCTCCTTTTTCCGCTGAACCGCCCCGGGAGTGCAAGTACATTCCCTAATTTACCGACGTGCATCTGTGGAGGGAAAAGTCGCTGTGCGTCAGGTGCAGAATAGGAATGATACATGCGTCGGTGTACTAAGTCAATTGCGCTGGGTGCAAGATAGGGCCTTTAAAGTGCTAAACAGATCTGGATTGCTGTCCTTCCTTGCAGAAGGGATTCAGTCCTGATATTCGACTTGAGTGCCAAATTGACCCTTTGAATTTTGGTAGGTATTGGATAAAATGGGGAAGATTAGAATAGAGCAAGGGCGTAGGTTTGATTTTGAAATTGGTGTGACATCCCCAGGAGCTGAGCTGCATCTGTGATTAAAGGGATAGTTCACCCAAAAATGAAAATTCTGTCATCATTTACTCACCGTCAAGTAGTTTCAAACCTATATGAATTTCTTTCTTCTGCTGAACACAAAAGAAGATATTTTGAAGAATGACGGTAAGGTTTGAAACAACTTGAGGGAGAGTAAATGATGACAGAATTTTAATTTTTAAGTGAACTTAACAGAAAATAACTGTTGGCATATTTGTTTCACATCAATTATGTCCAGTTTGTCCTGTTGGGCATGGCACACAGCAATGAAGATGAACGAAAGTCTAACGGGGTTGGAACAACATGAGGGTGAGTAATTACTGACAGAATTTACATTTTTGGGTGAACTATCCTTTTAAGTGCCGTTGTTCTGAGCCATGTTTTCAGTCTCCTAAGAGCACTGAAACTTCTTTCAGCCTCAGCTGATGAGACTGGGATGACAAGGGTTTCAACTTCATCAAACAGTCCTCTCATTTCAACAAGACCAAATAATGTTGTTTTTATGTTTTATGGGAACTTTTTACAGACATAATGATTTTATACTGTACAAAGTGTATATTATATCCCCCTACCTATCACAGAAAACGTTAAACATTAGATGCCCATAACTGCATTTTTACATTTTTAGCTGCCCCCCCCCCCCAAAAAAAAATCTGGATATTTCGGATATTGCCATCTTTGAGGTGACATTTTGTCACAATAATGTAGGTTTGCCCCGCATTTGTGAGCACTGAACTGTTGATTTCTCCCTAGCTTACCACATCTACGTTTCCTTCGGAGGAGCATTGCCGCTTCGCGCAAGAGCCTCTCACAAGTTAGAAAGAAAAAACAAAGCGGGACTCAGATATATTAACTGCTTGTGTACCATGAATTGCGCATTTTTCTCAGAACGCTCTCGTAAGAGGTTTTAATCTAAATAAGATGTCTCCTGATTTAATAAAATAACCCTAATACATAAAAACCCCAAGACACAACCAGACAACAGTGGTAAGTTTTGATCGAAATTATTGCTAGGGACATATCAGTGTCACTGGATATTGGTAGGGACACGTCTCTAGCCTCCCTACTAAATCCTACGCCCCTGGAATAGAGGAAGAGTTGGGATGAGGGAGGGATGTTGTCACTTGGGCCTGATGAGATGATATCCATGAACAGTCAGAAACATGAACTTATCAGAACATTTGTGTTGTTTGTGTTGAAATGAAAGGCACTGTTTTAAATGTTTTTTTTTTCTAGAGTACATGTGTGCTTTTCTGAATTACTTATTGTTTCTGATGTTATTGTTAAGTTCGTTCAGGCAGTGAAGTGTCAAATGTCAGTAGTTGCTCTTGTGTGTGGTTTGTTCCTCTAGCCCGAGGTTAGAGTGTGTAAACAGGTGGAAAGACGCCCACAGTGCTGCTGACACGCTTCATGAAGCTCGCTGCTGCTGCATGCACTTTATATGACAGATTGCTGGCATAATTTAGTCCTTTCACTTTTACTTTTTAGTGTGAATCCTCATAATTGAGCAGGACATGATTTGAGCGTGCATGAGCTAGTGTTTGTGTGGACTGGAGGTAGGCCTGCTTCAGGGAGTGGTGCAGTGAGAATATGAGATGCTGGTTTTCCATGGTTTCCTGTTATAGCTCTCATGTGACAGGCAGGGGCATGTCTAGAGAATTTGAAATGGGTTGGCAGTCAGTCACCGCCTCAAAAGATGGTGGATGCAAGTGACAAACATGAGATGAACCTATGGGGAAAACAAATGCAACACTAGTAACGCCCCCTTTTCACACATACTCCGTGTTGCGGTGCGTATGCGGTGCAGGAGCAGCACGCGCTATATTGCTTTCACATATGCTGCCTTTGCAGTGCGCAACTGATCCGCGGCTGTACCACAAACACATTTACTCACTATTTGTATTTTTAAATCCAGAAGTTATCAGCAACTTTTATTTTAAAAAAGTTGTCCCCAGTGCGATTATCTTTGAAGGATACACATTTACTCTCTTTAATAGACATATTCACGTTTAAACACAATTTAAACAACGTATTATTCAATGCATTACTTCTATATAAATTATATTAAGTTGCTCAAAGCAAGTGGTAACATATTGAACCATGTAGTTTTCCTTGCTTTACCCTGGTCTTAAAGTAAAAAGATGACTGTGAAAAATAGTAGTATTTAATTAAATGCATGTACGGTGAGATTACTACATTTTCATGTCAGTTTGTGTTACGTTTGACCACGAACTATGCCCTGTCACTTTAATTCAGCGCGTGCAGCACAGCAGAAATAGACTCGTAAACGATCTCTGCATTGCTGTATACGCACCGCTCCTGGAACGCTAGCCGGACCACATCCGCGTGCAGTGTGAAAGCTCTAACCTGTTAACATGGGTACGGAAAAAAATACGCACCGCATACGCACTGCAAACGGAGTATGTGAGAAACGGGCGTAAGAAGTGCTAACCTGCTGTTGTTATATTAGGGTCCTATTTAAGACTTTGATTGATGTTTTTGATTTTTTTCAATACTTTTAACTATTTTCCTAAACTCTTAACACACCAACACACCTACAACACACAATTGGCAAAACAGTTAATTTCATGCTCTAAATCACACATTGTAAACTAAACTCCACCTCTAATTTTCAAATACAATAAATGACTAACACATTACACCATGGGCCAGATTTACTAACAGCTTGCATCAGTGCAAACCCTCTTTTGGCATTAAAAAACTACTGTCAAATTAGTGCTGACAAGCAGTGGACACAGTTATTTTTGCGACTGACCTTATTCCATATGTATTTGTAGGAGTTTCTCTTTTTGGTGCAAAATGTATGGGAGGAGAGTATTTAAATGAATTACGCAAGGTGATTTACTAAGGTTTGTGCTCGTCAATGTACTGGTGGTTGTGCCATTATTTACCGCCCCAAAAAAAGCACGTCTTTAACCAGGTACTACCGGGTAGATTGCGCTGGTCATAATAGAAATGATCTGTCTGCGTCTGTGTTATACAAAAAATGAATGACCCATCTCAAGGTAGCTTTATAGAATGTACGGTTTGTGAAAAAAAGGCATGCCTTATCTACCGCTGGCAGTGTTTAGCTGTGATGTCTTGGCATGCAGCATCCATTGCATCATGGAGGGGCATTTGGTCCTGTGGACGATTGTCAAAAACCTTCCATCTCCAGGCTGAGAAAAACTCCTCAATGGGGTTGAGGAAAGGGGAGTAAGGAGCCAGGAAAAGGGACATCATCCTCGGATGGGCGTCAAACCAGGCTGTGACTGCACGGGAATGGTGGAATACCACATTGTCCCATGTGATCACATATTGGCAAGTGGTCTCCCACCTGTCCCCTTTCTACCTCTGGCACCAATTTTTCATGCAGTTCTTCTAAAAATGGGATAAGGCAGTCAGTGTTGTAAGGTCCAATCTCACATTTATGCATGAGTGCACTGTTGTTGGTGCACATGGTGATGTTGGCTCCTCTGGCCCGGCATGGTAACTGTGGCTCTTTAGCCAATTATGTTTCTTCTGCCCAGTAGCCTTTTCGCCAAGTTGAAGCCAGCCTTGTCAACTTAGATCATTTCATGTGGGACTTGATTGGCCTCCAACTCTATGACTCTCAAGTAATCAGACACAGTGTGTCTAAACGCTTTGCTGTATACTTACTGTATGTCCTTCCACTGGATCAACATTATAATATGTGTAAAAACTGAGAGGTTTTGCAGAAATGAGAAATGATAAATGAGCAGTTTTCTTGTCTTCCTCTCATGCTGTTGAAAGGATCCAAAGATCCACTAGAGTTTAGTGCAGTAACCAGGGTAAGTAAATGTGACTAATCCTCGTAACTCGAGTGGATCCTCAAACTGTCTGCAAAACCTCAGACAGCAGCTCCACCCACCTAATCGGGAATCAAGTCTTGCACACATTTTGGAGTCTGTCTCTGCTTGTTAGCAGTGCAAGGGTAAATAAAAAAACTAGTAATTTGATTAGGTACAGTCTTTTCTTTATTCAAAACAAATGCGTAAGGCTAATGTTTTTATGTATTTGATGAGCGTAGAAGAGTGTCTTAGTTTGGAATCTATCTAGTCATTGCCAATAAAGCCTGTTCGTAACACTTCATCTTTATAACACAAGCTTTTTGCCAAATATATTAAATGACAGTAATAACTGAGTGCCCACTGCCCACATGTAGATACAATAACCTTTGTAACCTGTAACTTGATAAAAACTTAATGAGTCAGTCATGCAATTGTTATAATGACGGACAAAACACAAATATCTGACATTCGCTGGTGAAAAACCTTGTAACTCCATTTGAGCTTTATTTTGGGAAAATGTTAATAATAAAAATGACACATGCAAGTGTCTGACCATAAAGCCTAACCCATTACTAACTTTGACAAGGTGTATTAAAAATATATATGTTTTAAATTTCCTGAGTAGAAGTAGTTCTACACTAACCTGCAATTTTTTGCTGGTTTCAAAACACACCAAGCTTGATATAACCTGCCATTTTAACATATCCTCCGAAAAACTCCTGCGATCCAACCTTAATGCCAGGACATTGCCTTGTGACTTAGGATGAATTGAAAGCAGAGTGCAGGCTTTTCACTCACATTAGATCATACGGTAACGTCACATTTGCATTGGCATTTGCATTTGAATTCATGATTGGTTGACTGCCAAATAAAAATTAAATTAACAGAATGATAAAATAACGTTATTAACCAGTTAATGGTAATTTCAAATAAGCATGTCTGTTCAGAACACTTAAACTTGATTTCGTTTTTGTTTGTTCTTGTTAAAATTTAATTCATTTCCAGTTTTTGTTTTTGTACCTTGAACCGGTTCAGAGCCCTGTATGGAACATTCAAGCATGAAAACATGTTCTAGTAGAGCCCCAAAACAACTTCAAGACTTTGTAAAAGATCATAAAAGGTGCCCTTTAAAAAAAAAAGTTTTACAACAATGTAATGGACATGGATTATTGGGACTTTGTTTATGGAGATGTATTTTGTTAGAAGATGCAGTAATTATACACTCTTGGGCAAAAAAACTAAAACAGGCCAAGCTCAAAATGGCTAAACACTAAGCTTTTAATTGTGTTAATTGTGTTATTGGTCTGTAAATTTGCAAATATTTCATGGAAATGCACTACTTAAAAGCCATTGCTGTCTCAGAAAAGCATCAAAGACAGAATTAAGTTTTTGGCAGAATATGGGAATATGGGAAGTTGTGTATGGAGGAATGAGCTGGGGCCCAACCCGGGAAGCACAGCATCCCGGAGGAGAGGCAGTGAGTTGTAGTGCACTTACTTGGCTCCGTGGGTCCCGTGAGGGCCTGGGCAGGGAGCAGTGAGGAGGCGGTGCGTCCTCGAAACGCTTATGCTTACTGTCGCTCGCTGTCAGCTCAAACCCAGTATGGCTCAAACCCAGTTTTTTGGAAACTGCTCTTTTATTGAGAAAGTGGGAACAGAAACAAAATGAAACTCAAGATTGTCCACCCGGCCCTCCTCCGGGGGAAGGAGCAATGTGTTCACCGTCTCTTGGATAAAGGCAGCTCCCTCCATCTCTGGGCCACCCGTCTCAGGGCCGCTTTGATGTGTGCTTCAAGGGTTTAGCAGTCTGGTCAGGCTACGTCGGCTTCCTGCGGGTGGCTCGGGGTGGACGGGATGCCTCCGGTCTTTCCGGAGCCAATGTAGCCTGCAGGGCGCACTTAGGATGCAAACACTGCTTGAATGCGCTTTTTCACCGGCAGAAAGATCCTTTGACAAGCTACAGGCATAGTAGCATTCAAATTGCTGTTTCTGCTGTTTTGCTCTTTGTTTAGAAATAGAGGTGAATTGGTAAGTGTGATCGCTGTGCAACTGCTCGGCTCCGAAGCAAAATCTGAACAAAATAAGTGATGCTGGTCCTATTTATACTTGTATGTCCGGGTAGGTTAGCCTGGATGCCAGCCGAACTTAGCCCCGCCCACAACATTTGAGGTCGGGAAGTTCGGTCTGGACTTGATCCGTTGTGAAGCAAGTATCCCCGAACCAAAGCTGTTCGGACCAATCAAATTGTCAGGTCGGGCTTTATACGGTGATGGACAGATGATCAACAGTAACGTAATCATCCACGTCACCAAACAGCGCTTCGGTTGAATTTGTTTACAACAAAGAACGACTGTCGCTGCAGAATCTAGATGTGTAGATTCAGCCATCGCGTCTGTTATAGAAGATGTAGACGCGCATTCATTTTAAAAGAGGAACAGAGAACCGCGATCAAGGCATTTGTCGATCCAAATTGAGTGCATTTTCTTTCCTGGTTCTTTTGAAACACCCCATAATCACAGCCCAGCGGAGCAGACGAGACCACATGACGAGACCACATGACGTCAGTCCGACTTAACTGAATGTGAACTGGAGTTAAAACACAATATTCTAAAGATATTTTCTCTGGCGTATAAAGTCCATAGAGTGACTGTCGTTGTTGTTCAGGTGTCATGCACGCTACATCAACAGTGTTTACATAACATTGCAAGCAAATGACGTGACTATAGTTTAGTCTATATATAGGTTTGTCATGTCACGTCATGCCATTTGCTTGTAATGTCTTCACAGAAACTGTTTGACCTTTCAGGACACCAGTGCGCTGTTGTGTACATTTCACAAACATGACATTAAGTTAAGCTCTATTTGGAAGCTAATTGGAAAGTCAAGATTGTAGCTTTCCACTGGTAGCAAAGTTATTGCTACATTTTCTTTCTTTCTTTACCCCACTGCATTTCTTAAATATACAAATTGAAACTATGTTTTAGCAGGTATGTTTATGAACTCTTTGATATTCACATATAATGTAATTGTTCTTTTCAGGAATGGAGACGTTTCGCCGTCAGACCTGAAAGGTGAGTCAGTGTGCAGCATCGGATTCATTTAATTAAGCTTGAACAGAGAGAAGGACATGGCCAGTAAACATGAGTGTAAAACAATGTGCACATGTCTGCATAGCACAATCTCCAGTAGAGGTCATCATAACTGCATAAACACACACTCCATCTGCTGTGTTCTATACTGTCATTCAGATACTATTGTACTTTTTATTACATTTTTTTAAATAAAGAGTTTTAATAATAGTTTAATTTTTTATATTTTCGTTTGAATTTATTTAGTGTTTTGTCATTTGTATTATTTTTTATAATATTTATTTATTATATTTATTATCAGGCATTTATTTATTATTTTATTTATTATATTATATATTTATTTTATTTCAGTTTTAGTCATTTTAATATATTAAGTTAAACTAAATGAAAATGTGAAATGTTGCAATTTCAGTTCGGTTAATGTTTATTTTTTTCAAGTAACGGAAATGTTTGGTTTTAGTTTGCTAAGAATTGTGTTTATATTAGAGGCAACTTATTCCACTGGTTATAACCATCATTTGTTAGTGTTGATAGTAGCCTCTTAACTCACCCTTTGTGCATCTGTGTAATCCTTTTCTAAATAACTGTTACAAATAACTAAAAGTGAACTGGTGAAAGTGTGGCACTTTATCTGTTAGTGTCAGATAGTTTCCGAGGATCGTAAACACAGAGCGCCTGAATGAATGTGCGCTGTGAACGTGAAGTCGCTTTTATCTAGATTACTTCACTTTATCTTTATGGATGAATGAATGAAGGTGATGTTGCTCACACTCACACATATAGACTGTATTCAGCTGAACTGGTTTAACCATTACCCTTACTCATTCATCTTCATTCAGTCACACATAGAGTTGAAGTTTTGTCCTCAGAAGCAGCGCTATTTACAAGTCAAAACACTAAAAGGCATGTGACGCAAGAGTCAGGAAGGCAAACTCAAATGTGAGGAGTAGAGCTCAACGTGACACCAACAACAGGATCAACATCAGACCACACTCACACACGCACACACACACACACACACACACACACACACACACATGCACGGACGCGTGACAGGAAGACCAGACGCAATAGTAAGAGTCACAGGGAAAGAAACTAACAGAAACAGTGACCTCAAGGATTCACAAAAAGGACTGTAATACCTGAAGTACATTTACTGTTTGATTTTTGAGTGTTCTCTTTAACAGTTCTCTTCTGAATGAATGATTAATGATGTTGCTGTCTGAGCTGTAAAGATTAAGACATTAGTTTATAAAGCGTGTTATGTTTTCTGTTTAAACAGATCAACCTGCTGAAAGCTCTCACAGCAGTTCAGGTATGGCACTTCATCTAGAACTCAAATCTGCTTCTCAATTTTCACAATAATCAAAGAGTACCATGAAGAATTAATGGACTGTAAATATTCCTACATATGACAGATTTCACAAATAAATGACTTTTTGTGCCAGCATATATGTCTTATGCAGAAACACACTAAAAATACAAGAATCAGTGCATTGCAGGAAGTATACACCCCTTTTGCATTTACATGGATTTCTGCATAAATCATCTTCCATTCAACTTAAGTCACATGACACAAAAATATATGTTTTGATAACATGTTAAACATTGACTGTGCAGGGTGGAAAAAATGATGTGAACCCTTGGATTTTGTGTGTATTTAGTGCCACACATTTCCTGTAATTGTGTTCAGAACGAACTGGAGGAGATGTGCAAAATTTCCTCTGTTTCAGACCATCAGTTTTATTCTGCTCGTTTTGTTGTTTTTCATAATAAATACTGTAGTTTAATAGAAACCATATAGTCTAAAGCCATATAGTTACTTTTTATCATGGTTGTGACAAGACGTACTATTTCACCTGTGGTTACCATGATCTGTAAAACTCTTTCAGTGCCTCATTTTTGTGTGATATCAACACAGCTTGGTTAGAGGAGAGCTTCTCTGAGTTGAGCTAGCTTGGGAGGTGAGAGTTTTTCTCAAAGAAACATGTATGTCACGATATTGTGCATGTGTGTGTTCAGATAATACGTCAGCTGAGGAGAGCTCAGAGGAAGAGGATGCCCACGAAGAGGAAGAGGAAGGAGATTCAGGTTGAGATTTGCGCATAATCTTTTCTTATACTCTATACTTTTATCTCCTTAAAACATGAATAATGTACACTATATGAACTAAAGTATTGGACACACCACTTAATTCTTGAATTCAGGTGTTTCAGTGAGACCCATTGGCACAGGCGTATAAAACCCAGCACCTAGTCATGTTTGCTTACGGACATCTGTGAAAGGGTCGTCCTGAAGAGCTCAGTGATTCAAGCGTGCTACTGTGATAGGATGCCTCCTTGCAGTAAGTCAGATTGTGAAATTTCATCCCTGCTAGATATTCCACGCTCAACTGTAAGTAGTGTTCACGAGTTCACACTTAAGTCAGATAGAATAAATGCGTATTTGCCGTGCTGACGGAGGAGAGGGCTCCTGGATTGGTATTCGGCCCGAACCCAGAGTACTCCCCCGTATTCCTGGCTGTGAAGAATAAGCCAAGAGTGAGGAGTCGGGTGGTGGAGGGATGCTGAAACTGTCCAGGAATGTTAGGTGAGTTGACAGAGTGAATATATATGCTTCCTCTCGTGCTGATAGGCTAGACATGGTAATTGTTTGATGACAAGTTGATTGGAAAGATTATTTGACCGTGCTCCTCCCGAACTTTGTTAGAGTTCATTTAGAGTTGTTTATAAATTATAAAACATAATTTATTGGAAAGTTGAAACTCAATTCAAGATCATGTAAAGTCTCAGAGCGAACCGATCACTGAGTGCTGAGGCGCATGGTGTGTAAAAGTCACCACCGCCCTGCTGAAGAGTTACACACTTCCACTGGCATTACAGAAACTGTGCGGCGGGAGCTTCACGGAGTGGGTTTCCATGGCCGAGCAGCTGCATTCAAGCCTCACATCAGCGAAGACAATATCAAGTGTGGGATGAAGTGTGTAAAGCACACTGCCACTGGACTCTGGAGCAGTGAAACCTGACGAATCAAGCTTCTCCTGCCTGACTACAGTTTGGTGGAGGGCTGTTTTTCAGGGGTTGGACTCTTACTTCCAGGGAAGGGAAATATTGATGCTTCCGCATGCCAAGGCATTTTGTTCAATGCTATGTTTCCAACATTGTGGGAAGGCCTTTTCTATTCCAACTTGAGTGTCCCCAGTGCACAAAGCAAGGTCCATAAAGACATGGTTGGAGGAGTTTGGCTTGGAAGAACTTGACTGGCCCGCACACAGAGCCCTGACCTCAACCCCATCCCAGAGATTGAACTTCTCATCCAACATCAGTGCCTGACCTCAGGCTCTACTAAATAAATGGGCAGAAATGCCCACAGAAACTCCAAAATCTTGAGGAAAGCCTTCCCAGAAGAAGCTGCAAAGATAGGCCGACTCCATATTAATGTCTATGTATTTCAAATGAGATGTCATTACAGTCCCTGTTGGTGTACTGGGCAGGTCTCCCAATACTTTAGTACATATAGTGTATGTAAACAGTAGTGTATACTGTTTATAAAGCCTGAGTGCTTGTAAAGTGCCTCGTTAGTTTGAAGCAGATGAAGTACACTAAAAACAGTACTAAAGCCTAATATATAGGAATAAATAATCACTGTTATGGACACCAAGAGATTTTATTGTAATGACTTGTTTTATTGTATGTGAAGCTTTCAGGGCTCTTATAAAGTTTTTCACATCTTGAGTGAAAGATCAATCTTAATGATGAAATATCCTGCTTTTTCAGACTCCAACACGAGATCCAGTGTAGAAAAACCCAGCGGTAATGATTTCTCTCTCTGTTTTTAACATGTTTCAGATGTTTACAGCGTGAGCTGATGATGTGCATTTGTTGAGTCAGTCATATAGTGTTTTTCTCTCCCATAATGCCTCAGATGAGCAGCGTCAGCTGTGCTGTGAGAAGTGCAGAGCTCTAAAGGTCAGTCTGTGTCTGAACACTGGTAACATTAACTGAACATTCATGGCTTAAAGGAGTAGTTCACTTCAGAATTAAGATTTCCTGATTATTTACTCACCTCCACGTCATCCAAGATGTCTTTCTTTCTTCAGTTGAAAAGAATCTTACGAAGCTTTCAATCTGATTACGTAACGTGCGTTGCATCACAGCGAGTGCAAGACCAGCATTAGAGGTTAAAAGTGTATGAATGTTTATTCTGTTATAAATGGCGCTGGTTAGTCTAGATGAGACTCGTATTCCTCGGCTGGATCGTGTCGAGACTTTGAAGCTGCACTGAAACTCACATCTGGACCTTCGACCCGTTGGACCCCATTGAAGACACTATATGGGGGAAATCCTGAATGTTTTCCTCAACCTTCATTTCTTTTCAGCTGAAGAAAGAAAGACATCTTGGATGACGTGGAGGAGAGTAAATTATCATTCTGAAGTGAACTACTCCTTTAATGGGGTTTTACAAAACCGCTGCTTCATTGCATAGTAAACAATCAATTTTTGAAAAGTGCACATCTGTATATATCAGCATTCATGATGATCTATAATATCATGACCATCAGCACAGGGCTAGTCAAAAGACACTTTCAGTCAAATGTTTGCTACTCATTCTTTTACTATTATTCTACACTGAAAGTCTGGCAATGACGTAGTGATGAAAACGTGACACAAATGAAAACTCTTCTCTCTGAGCTTCTTCTTTATCTGCACACACACACACACACACACACACACACACACACACACACACACACACACACACACACACACACACACACACACACACACACACACACACACACACACACACACACACACACACACACACACACACACACACCACAGTAGTATTATTTAAGGATTTTGTCATCCAATTCAAGCACATTAATTTGCCAACCATTTTAAATATAGCAAATAAATGTATATTTATATGTATAATAAATCTGTGTGCAATTTAATCTCTTGTCTGTTTAGAAGAGTTTGAGCTGCTATTGTCTGGTTTCATTGTGCAATAATGAGCTCTATATCCAAACTAAACCTTCCTCAGCTACAGGAGATCAAACTCACAGACATCAATACAAAATATCTGTAGGTTAAGCTTTCAAAACTGTCAGTTTGTTTGACAGATTAACTCCTGGTGATGAATTTAATGCTGAGATGCAACTGTTTTTTCCTAACAGAATCCCAAATATGAGCTGGTCTCTCCCAGGAAAATGTCCAAAGAACGGCTACTGTAAGTTCCTCTGTTGCAGATTTACTCACTGTTGTTGCAGTATGGTGATCAGTCACGTCCCCTTGCTTTATGACTGTCCTTTTCTAAATGACCAGTGCTGAAGCTGAACACTTACAGGTTTATAAGAATCCGGGATAATGTGAGAATGGTCAAATGTGTCATTTTATTGTTTCTTTTCCCTTGTGAATAATACATGAAGAGAGCCAAGGTTCATAGAGCAACATGTGAACACTTCCATTCAAAAGTTTGCGGTCGGTAAGATTTATTAATGTTTTTGAAAGAATTTAATGCATCTTTGCTGAATAAAATTAAAGTAAATTTCTTCCCAAAAAAACAAACAAAAGAAAAACAGTCTTACCGACCCCAAACTTTTGAATAGTACTGTGTGTGTAAACAGAACAAAAGCATTTATACCAGTATTGAAATGTGAAGTGTTAAAGCTTTTTAGTGCTGGGCAATGATTAATCAAAGAAAAATAAAAGTTTTGTTTACATAAATGTATATGTGTACTGTGTATAATTATTTTTTATATGTAAATACACACACATATGCATGTATATATTTATGAAAAATGTACATTTATATTAATATATAAAATATTTATATATATGTAGCAATGTTCAGGGAAGAAGGAGGCGGGAACCGGCGAACAATTAAAATATAATTTATTTAAAATAAAACAAACAAACGAAAATACCGCCAGCAGCCCCTCGCGGACGACTGCTGGCTACCGAAAATAAATATAACTGCCAGCAGCCCCTCGCGGACGACTGCTGGCTAAAATAAAATACAAAAACAAAACACAACTAAAATACAGGCCTGTTCCTCTCTCGATCATCAACGTCGTCGCTCCTCCTTTATGCTTCCGCTCCTCCGTGAGAGATGCGAGACCGGTGTGCCTCACAGGTGTTGCTCATTAGCAATCGCACCACCGGCCTCGCGCCGTTCTCTCACGTCCCTCGGCCGTCCTGTTCGCCACAATATAATATAAATTATGTATAAATATATATACAGTATATACATGCAAATATTTCTTAAATATATACAGTACATGCATATGTGTATTTATTAATACAAAATAATTAAACAGTACACACACATATATTATGTAAACAAACTTTTATTTTGGATACGATTAATCATTCTACATTGAATAGTGATAAAGGCAAGCTGATAACTGCATAGGCTGTAAGCTAGGACTACAGCACTAACCAAACACGAGTTAACACTACTTGAGGAAACGCTGCAGATTGGCTGATTTGACACTGTTGCTCTCCCAGTCATGTTCATGTTGCTCTCCCAGTCATGTTCATGTTCATGTTGCTCTCCCAGTGATGATATGTTCATGTTGCTCTCCCAGTGATGTTCATGTTGCTCTCCCAGTGATGATATGTTCATGTTGCTCTCCCAGTGATGTTCATGTTGCTCTCCCAGTCATGTTCATGTTGCTCTCCCAGTCATGTTCATGTTGCTCTCCCAGTCATGTTCATGTTCATGTTGCTCTCCCAGTGATGATATGTTCATGTTGCTCTCCCAGTGATGAGATGTTCATGTTGCTCTCCCAGTGATGTTCATGTTGCTCTCCCAGTGATGTTCATGTTAATGTTGCTCTCCCAGTGATGTTCATGTTCATGTTGCTCTCCCAGTGATGAGATGTTCATGTTGCTCTCCCAGTGATGTTCATGTTCATGTTGCTCTCGCAGTGATGAGATGTTCATGTTGCTCTCCCAGTGATGTTCATGTTGCTCTCCCAGTGATGTTCATGTTGCTCTCCCAGTGATGAGATGTTCATGTTGCTCTCCCAGTGATGAGATGTCAATGTTGCTCTCCCAGTGATGTTCATGTTCATGTTGCTCTCCCAGTGATGTTCATGTTGCTCTCCCAGTGATGTTCATGTTGCTCTCCCAGTGATGTTCATGTTCATGTTGCTCTCCCAGTGATGTTCATGTTCATGTTGCTCTCCCAGTTATGTTCATGTTGCTCTCCCACTGATGTGATGTTCATGTTGCTCTCCCAGTGATGTTCATGTTCATGTTGCTCTCCCAGTGATGAGATGTTCATGTTGCTCTCCCAGTGATGTGATGTTCATGTTGCTCTCCCAGTGATGTGATGTTCATGTTGCTCTCCCAGTGATGTTCATGTTGCTCTCCCAGTAATGTTCATGTTGCTCTCCTAGTGATGTTCATGTTGCTCTCCCAGTGATGTTCATGTTCATGTTGCTCTCCCAGTGATGAGATGTTCATGTTGCTCTCCCAGTGATGAGATGTTCATGTTGCTCTCCCAGTGATGTTCATGTTCATGTTGCTCTCCCAGTGATGAGATGTTCATGTTGCTCTCCCAGTGATGAGATGTCAATGTTGCTCTCCCAGTGATGTTCATGTTCATGTTGCTCTCCCAGTGATGTTCATGTTCATGTTGCTCTCCCAGTGATGTGATGTTCATGTTGCTCTCCCAGTGATGTTCATGTTGCTCTCCCAGTGATGTTCATGTTGCTCTCCCAGTGATGTTCATGTTGCTCTCCCGGTGATGAGATGTTTATGTTGCTCTCCCAGTTATGTTTATGTTGCTCTCCCAGTGATGTTCATGTTGCTCTCCCAGTGATGAGATGTTTATGTTGCTCTCCCAGTGATGTTCATGTTGCTCTCCCAGTGATGTTCATGTTGCTCTCCCAGTTATGTTCATGTTGCTCTCCCAGTGATGTTCATGTTGCTCTCCCAGTGATGTTCATGTTGCTCTCCCAGTGATGTTCATGTTGCTCTCCCGGTGATGAGATGTTTATGTTGCTCTCCCAGTTATGTTTATGTTGCTCTCCCAGTGATGTTCATGTTGCTCTTCCAGTGATGAGATGTTCATGTTGCTCTCCCAGTGATGTTCATGTTGCTCTCCCAGTGATGAGATGTTTATGTTGCTCTCCCAGTGATGTTCATGTTGCTCTCCCAGTGATGTTCATGTTGCTCTCCCAGTGATGAGATGTTCACGTTGCTCTCCCAGTGATGTTCATGTTGCTCTCCCAGTGATGAGATGTTTATGTTGCTCTCCCAGTGATGTTCATGTTGCTCTCCCAGTGATGTTCATGTTGCTCTCCCAGTTATGTTCATGTTGCTCTCCCAGTGATGTTCATGATGCTCTCCCAGTGATGTTCATGTTGCTCTCCCAGTGATGTTCATGTTGCTCTCCCGGTGATGAGATGTTTATGTTGCTCTCCCAGTTATGTTTATGTTGCTCTCCCAGTGATGTTCATGTTGCTCTTCCAGTGATGAAATGTTCATGTTGCTCTCCCAGTGATGTTCATGTTGCTCTCCCAGTGATGAGATGTTCATGTTGCTCTCCCAGTGATGTTCATGTTGCTCTCCCAGTGATGTTCATGTTGCTCTCCCAGTGATGAGATGTTCACGTTGCTCTCCCAGTGATGTTCATGTTGCTCTCCCAGTGATGAGATGTTTATGTTGCTCTCCTAGTGATGTTCATGTTGCTCTCCCAGTGATGTTGCTCTCCCAGTGATGTTCATGTTGCTCTCCCAGTGATGTTCATGTTGCTCTCCCAGTGATGTTCATGTTGCTCTCCCAGTTATGTTCATGTTGCTCTCCCAGTGATGTTCAATTTGATCTCCCAGTTATGTTCATGTTGCTCTCCCAGTGATGTTCATGTTGCTCTCCCAGTTATGTTCATGTTGCTCTCCAAGTGATGTTCATGTTGCTCTCCCAGTGATGTTCATGTTGCTCTCCCAGTTATGTTCATGTTGCTCTCCCAGTTATGTTCATGTTGTTCTCCCAGTGATGTTCATGTTGCTCTCCCAGTTATGTTCATGTTGCTCTCCCAGTGATGTTCATGTTGCTCTCCCAGTTATGTTCATGTTGTTCTCCCAGTGATGTTCATGTTGTTCTCCCAGTGATGTTCATGTTGCTCTCCCAGTTATGTTCATGTTGCTCTCCCAGTTATGTTCATGTTGCTCTCCCAGTGATATTCATGTTGTTCTGCTGTAGGCTAAAGCTGGATGCTGAGGGTGTGTATGAGTGTTCAGACACTGGGCTGGTGTTCGAGGTCTCCCAGTGCGTCAACATCACATACTGCGTTCTCTCCTGGAGCAAGTTTAGCACATACTTGACCGGATCGTGGAAATTTGCCGGACCCATTTTTGATGTGGAATGCGATCCATCCATTCTCAAATCCGTTCAGTTCCCACACTCACTGTGTCTGGCAGGTAAAGAGATATCAAGTCAAGTCAGCTTTATTTATATAGCCTATTATATATACAGTATATATAGTGAAAAATTATTGCCAGTGAATTAATTTCTGCTGCTGTCAATATCTTATCAAATCAACTTTGATTTATAGAGCACAATAAAAGTAACAGTAGTTGGCCATTGTGCTGTACAACAGGATAAATATCTAAAAAAACAAAAAAAAAGAAAGGTTTTTAGAAAGCTAGGTTTTTAACTTAGATTTAAAACCAGAATACTAGTCTTAGGGATAGAGGAAGATTATTCCACAGTTTTGGACCAACAACAGAAAAAGCACAGTCACCTCTCGTCTTAAGTCTAGATCTCGGAGCCATCAGCAGGCTTTGTTGAGATGACATATTCATCTAGCAGAGCTTTTTCATTTCAGAAAGGTCAGAGAGATATTTTGGAGCTAATAGATTCATGGCTTTAAAAACAAAAAGCAGGATTTTAAAATCAATTCTGTAACAAACCGGCAGCCAGTGCAATGAATGTAGTTTTGGGGAAATCTGATTAAATGTCCTTGTGCCAGTCAAAAGGCTGTCTGCTGCGTTCTGACCACTAATATTGGATTGACACATTCCAATATAAAGAGAATTACAATAATCAAGTCTAGATGAAACGAACGAATGGATCACTCTCTCAAACTCTGCAAATGTTTAAGATTATAATCTTAATTGGAAAAAATTGATTTAACTACAGCATTAATCTGTTTATCAAATTTAAGTGCAGAATAAAAAATGAACACCCAAGTTTTTCACAGAGTGCTTTACATAGAGGACCAAATCTCCCAGATCGCCCTCAGGAGTAACAGAGACACCTGAGGGCCCAAAAACAAACTCAGTTTCTCTCTCGTTTAGATGCAAAGCATTTAAGAAAATATAGGACTTAATATCAGACAAGCATGCTGATAATGAGCATAGGCCCTTTTGTCATTTTTTTTTTAGGGGCAAGAAATGTGTGGGTGTCATCAGCGTAAAAGTGGAATGACACCCCAATATGTTGATTCAGTTCAGTTCAATAACTGTGTAAAGTTCATTCATTATGAAACATGTTCAGTTCAGCTATACTCAATTATATAGCTCAATTCTGTTCACGTTTTGTTCTCATCTGATAGTGTCAGTACGGTAGATCAATAATATGTGTTGAATATTAAGTGTTCACAACAAACTCCCTATTTCATCAGGTGACAGAATGGAGAAAAAAACGTGGGAGGATCTGTTCTCCTCTAGAGAAAAATAGTTTTCTCATAAGTTTAACAGTAGGACTATCGGTTTTGCGGGGTGTAAGTGCTCTTTGAATGGTTTTGACATGATGGAAAATGTTTATTTGTAACCATTCTCACGGTCTCTTCCTGTATATGCGTCCATCGCTCTCAGCAGATAAAGAGAACGAGGTGAAGTTCAGCGTGCTCCATGTGAAGAACAGCCGTGGTCAGATCGAGCCCTCGGCCGATCACTCCGGGAGTCACGTCAAATGGACCGTGTCTTCACTTTCCCCCGTGGGTCCCATCGTTCAGACGTCTAAGTCAGCAGAGCATCATGGGGTCGTGCAGGTGTTCAAAGAGGTGGGCCATGAAAACTCCTTCTCCTTCAGAGTTTACCTGGCTGGAAACAACTGCTCCGACATCAAGGTGAGGAAACTAAAGGGTTTCTGCTTTCACAAAAACATGACGAGTCCAACAGTGGTTACAGAACATGGCTGACTGGTCGAATTCTCGGTAACCCTGCCATGTAACCTTTTGGTAATCTGCTATATTTAGATGTGATTTTAGGCTTAAACTAGAGCAAGGGACTATTGGCAGTCAGTAGGAGTGATGACATCATCGTGACATCAAACCAGTTTCAGTTCTGCGTCTCTGCCACTCTGTGATGTTTGATTGAAGTGGGTGGCTTTGTGTTCATGTGTAATAGTTTCATCATCTGATAAATTATCCCTGCCTGGATTTCAGCATCATGCTTTCAGTTTTCGAAGCGTCTGACACTTTCCATTACTAGGCTACAATATAGAGCTTGAATGAAACTCATGGAACTTTTTTCTAAATTATTTAAATATGAGGGAAGAACTAAACACTAAACTTAAGGCAAAAAAAGTAAACTACAGTTACTGGTTTTATTTTACCTTGCCCAAATGCCTAGAATGCAATGTTCTCTCTTGTTTTTGCATGTGTTCAGAATTCTTTGAATGACAGTCTGGCCAAAAATTATGTCCACTTAATTTGACAATTAAATCAATTGACTCCAAGCATAACTACGCAATATTGATACAAAATATTTAATTTTTATTCATATATGTTAAAATGTCAATTTTCCTAGGCTGGACAACACTTGGCCACTACTGTATATAATTTATGATCTGTCCAAACAATGTCACTTCCCAAGTGTCACAATTTAAGGAATGCTCATTTTTTATAGGTAGAAACCATCTCAAGTTGTGTGTACAACCCAGTTCCCATAGAAAGGGAACAAAACGCTCCTCAGCGTGACTAGTGTCTGAAGCACGTGTAAACACATGCCAGTGTTCATTGACTGGCTGAGTGACATTTATATTAAAGGATGTCTAAGTCACACGTTATACACTCTTTTGTTTGAAGGAGAAGTGCAGGTGTGCCCTGAAGCATGGCAACAAGAGACAGCATCTCATTCCCCTTCTCAGGGAACAGGGTTGCATTTGCAACCTGAGACGTTCCCTTTCAAAGTGGAACTCCGACATTGCGTCTTGGTGTTGACGCTTTGGGGAATGCAATACCCACTATGCCATGCTGAAGAAAATTCCTGGCTTACTAGGCTGTATGCATGCACAAACAGAGTGGGCATAGCACTTAAATGACTCCGACTCTGTGTTACGGATCCAACACAGAGTCAGAAAGAGCATCCTATGCGACTTGTGCATGAGATGCACAGTGCCCCTGCTCCCTAAATCCAGTATCCATAAGCCAAGTCAAGTCACCTTTATTAATATAGCGCTTTTTACAATACAGATTGTTTCAAAGCAGCTTTACAGAGATAACAAGAAAATAATGCAAATAAAGTTTGTTTCTAGAAGAAAATAGCGTCACAGTCCAACTTAAGTTCAGTTATGGTTATTTTTTGTTGTAAAAAAGTTATTAATTTAGTTAACTTATATATACTCACTGCTCTGGAGAAAAACGTGATGTCATCGTCCAGCTCAGTTCAGTACTCATATAATGGTGTCAATGCAGGAGATCAATAATTTTGTTGCATATTAAATTAAATGTCCCAAACTAAGCAAGCCAAAAGCCAAAGGCGAAAAAGTGGCAAGGAACCAAAACTCCATCAATGTCAGAATGGAGAAAATGTACCTTGGGAAAACCCAGACTCAGTCGCTCAGTCCTCTTCTGGCCAACGAACAAACAGTGTATGACTATTATTCAGGCAGCATTACAGGTCAGAAGTCAGATTGTATCAGAAAATTCAGAATACTATCCAGTTCCATCTGGTTGAAGATCGGAGTCACGGCGGTATGGCGATGGGTTTGTTGAGAATCAGTGCTGATGCCTATCGTGTCGATGAGGCCTTCACAGGGTGGAGTCTAGTTGACACAATCTCTGCTGTCACTTCAGGGATGTGTTGTGGTCGTGTCTAGGCGCAGGTCCTCCATCTGATCTGGATACGGCTCGGATCCGGCTGACTACATCATGCGCTGTGGTCATGTCTAGGCCCAGGTCCACCATCTGATCTGGATCCGGCTGACTACATCATGCGCTGTGGTCGTGTCTAGGCGCAGGTCCACCGTCTGATCTGGATATGGCCAGACACTAAGGGAATATTATTCATAACTTCTGACCTCAGATGAAGGAAGTCCAGGTTTAGACAGCCCCATTCTAGCCACCAGACAGCTAAAACCCCAGGAGCAAAGCTATCAGGGGAATACACAACACAGCATCAGCTAAGCTATGCTAGGCCTGAGAGGCTCATAGGGAACAGTTTACCAAAGCATGCAAGGCCAAACCTAGCAGTCAGTACCTATAGCTATAACCTTAGGATATCACATCCATCCAAGGGGGAGCATATGTCCCAACCACAACAAAATCATAGAGCAAGGAGGTAACGACACCATGGACCAGGTTCTCTACCCCAAGGGAATCTTAGGGGAACTTAAGCCCTACTTAAAACCCCAATAACAAATAGTGGCACCTAAGGTAATGGGTGCGATCCATCCATAATCCTTATTTCCAAGCTCATACCCTGACTAAGGTAAAGAGCACTCTAGAGACCAGTATGGCTAGTGATCTCCAGCACTATGCCAAGAAATAAAAAGGAGGTGATTACCTCTACTTTTCCATGAATCTCCCTAAGCTCACTTATCTGCATATACCAACCCTACGGAGGTACTCGTCTAAACGGGAAGCTTTTATCCCTACTTAAAATTCCAAATAAATAAGGCCAGAAAAGATAAAAGAGAAGATATTTTCACTATTTTCTTCATTAGCTCTACCCTGAGAAAGAGTTCAGAAATTCAAGCAATAGCTGACCTAGGCAGCAACAGAAGGATGGCAACAGTGGACCATCTGTTCCGCCAGTCAACTCTCCAGTCAGGTGGAGGGGGTGGGATGTTCTTGGACATACAACCGTACTCCGACACGTCAACTGAAAGTTTCTTGCCGAATATGAGAATCACAGGCGTCGATTTCGGTGAGGACGCTGGGGATGTGTCATTGTACCCATCACTTTAAAAAAAGCTCTGAATGTCCTGTCAACTTCTTTTTAACGTGATGCTGGTATAATTCTCTCTATCTGACTATCGCGCTTCTTTTTTAAAATAATGTCATGAGTATAGATGTCCCCTCTGAAGCACCAGTTTATTTTTGTCATTTTTCAAATGAGCTGAAATGCATCGATCCGCAAACTTTTGTTGAGTTCTTAAATGGTCTAGTGGTAGATCTTTTGCCAAGCGTGTCAGAGGTTACGGGTTCTAATCCGCACTCATACTGTTTTTTTTTTCTCTCATCAAAACCGAATATGTTAATCAGTGGTTACAGTCTAAATCAAGCATTTTGTGTACCCTCTGTACTGCTCTGTACCCTGTTCATGGAAAGTGTCATCTTTACAGTAAGATCTGTGAGCAGCACTTGATGATACATATATTTTCAACTCGATGGGCTTCTCCACTCAAATAATGACTCAAATTACTCTTTTTTTTTTTGTACATAAGAAATTACAGCACCTGACTCAGAACTAAATTTCCAGGTTAGGTACTCACCAATGTGGCCCAGGCCAAAACTTTTGAATGGACCAAATGTTCCTGAAATGCTTGCTAAATGTCATTAATTACCATTCCCAGGGGTGTGTGTCTGCGCAGGGGTTTCTCTCTGACTTCTGCTGTGGTTTTAATCATCAAATTCACATCTTTCTCACAACTTCCTGTGGTCTGTGCACCCACAGAGCGGTTTCAGTGTAGCACTTCCAGTTTCAGTCAGTCAAAAGAGCTTTGCATGACCTTCAAGGAAAAGTTTAGCCAGAACTGAAAATTCATTTAGTCATTTACAGTACTCACCCAAATTAATATGACTTTTTCTCTTCTAAGAATATCCAGGCCTCTCCTGTGCCTTTGAAAAAAGCAAGTGGGGACTGGGTCAGTCAAGCTCAAAATCACAAAAAAAGAAGCTTCATAAAGTATTATGAAAACATAGTTTACCTCAATTTGTTCTGATTTTAGAGGCCTTTTCCACAAAGTACAGTATTAAAAATCTATGTCTGGCCTATGCAAATTGACATCTTCATTTAAATATTATTAAAAAGGTGTTATAGATTTTGTAAGCATATTGTGTAGTTTGTGTAGCATATTGTCAATTTTTTGTGTGTGTGTGTGTGCGATGTGGACATGTTTGTCCTGGCTGTCATACTAAGAAATGATGAACACATGCAAAAACAAGAGAGAAATATTGGTAACACACACTTTAAAATAAGGTTCATTAGTTAACATAAGTTAACTATATCAGTTAACATGAACTAAGAATGAACAATACTTAGCATTATATATTATATATATATATAATAGCATTTATTAATCTTAATTTCAAAATTTACTAATACATTATTAAAATCAAATGTTGTTTGTTGACATTAGTTAATGCACTGTGAACTAACATGAACAAAAAATGAACAGCTGGATTTTTATTAACGAACATTAACAAAGATTAATAAATACTGTAACAAATGTATTGCTCATTGTTAGTTCATGTTAGTTAAATACATTAACTAATGTTAACTAATGAACCTTATTATAAAGTGTTACCGAAATAATAATTATTCTTTGTGTTGTAGTCAATGTATGCTTTTTTCCTGTGAGCTTTTTGTTTTTCTATGTATTTATTTGCATAGTAAATTAAAGCCTGTATCTGTTTTTTGCCAAATAATTTTGTCAGATAAATACCTTAAACTAGTTTATTGTTTTGTTCTTCCCTCATGTTTAAAATATTTTAAAAAAATCTTATTTTGTATCTTATATAGATATTTTCTTATATAAACATATTTTGATGGTTTAATCGAACTTGTAGGGTTTTTAAAAACAAATATCCCCTCCAGACATCACTTTTGACCTCTACTGTATGTGACACAAAGAATATAAAACAATTTGTCTATATTCCTAGTAAGATGGATGAGTGCCTATCAATAACTACTACACATCTTCAAACATTCATTTGTCAAGATCACTCTTTTTCTCTTAAAAAATCTTCTAAAAGTTATGGAAAATATATAAAACAAATAGAATCCTATCAATCCACATCGCAATATTTTAATTGGACTTTTAGATTTACATGTTTTTAATCAGACAGAAACAAAATATTAATTACAACAATATTTAAACATTAAATATTGACTGTTGGTCAAATATTAAACATTGACTGTTGGTCAAATATTTGTGTATTTTTCATCCTGGTCTATGCATCTGATGCTGATTCCATGATCATCGGTGGTGTTTCATGTGTATATTGTTGTTTCTTGTATTTGTCCTGTTTTTTTTAAATGAATTTATGTTTATTGTGAAGTGCTTTGTGCTCGGGAAAAGCGCTATATAAATTAAACGTATTATTATTATTATTATTATTAATAATAAATAAAACGTCTCGGGTTATGACTATAACCCTTGTTCCCTGAGAAGGGAACGAGAAACTGCGTCAAGAATCGACACTTTGGGGACGCTCCATTAGCGTGCGCCTCTGAAGTAAAAATAAAACTAGTCCAATCCTGATTGGTGCTGCATCATGACGTAGCATATGTGACGGCATATAAAAGGGACGCCGGCACACACACACATTAGCCTAGCGATGAAGCAAGACGCTCTCAGGCCTCGAGGGGCGTGGCAGAACGACGCAGTGTCTCGTTCCCTTCTCAGGGAACAAGGGTTATAGTCATAACCCAAGACGTTCCCTTTCAAGGGAACTCTACACTGCGTCGAGAATCGACACTTTGGGGAACGAATGCCCACTAGGCCACACACCGAAAAAAACAGGCCTGCCCTAGAGTGAAACTGAACTCAGGCACTAGCTAGGACGAGAGCACTTGTGCGTCGGGCGTACTAGGGAGGTGCAGATTGTAGAATCTAATGAAAGTGTGAGGAGAGGGCCAACCAGCCACCTCATAGATTTCACGAATGGGGACTCCTACATGAAGGGCCCTAGAGGATGCTATACCTCTTGTAGAGTGAGCCCTAACAGCCAAGGGTGAAGGTAAATCACGCACCCTATAGGCCAAAGTAATAGCCTGGACTATCCAGTTGCTAATAGTTTGTTTGGAAGCAGGTAATCCCTTTCTAGGTGACCCAAAGCACACTAGAAGTTGGTCCGACCTCCTCCAGGAAGAGGACCTCTCAAGGTAAACTCTCAAAGCTCTGACAGGACAGAGCAAATGGAGCCTTTCCTCTTCTGCCACATGTGGTGGAGGGTGAAAAGCCTGAAGAACTGTAGACTGTGCCACATTAGATGGCACCTTAGGCACATAACCAGGCCTAGGATGTAAAAAAGCCTTTACTCCGCCAGGGGCAAACTCCAAGCAAGCCGGCGTTACTGCCAGGGCTTGGAGATCTCCCACTCTCTTCATAGAGGTAATAGCTAACAGAAAAGCCATTTTAAAAGTCAAGTCCTTCGGTGAAGCCGACTGAAGTGGTTCAAAGGGGGCCAGGGATAACCCTTCGAGAACCACTGCCAAATCCCAGGAAGGAACCCTGGATCTGGTTGTCGGTCTCGTCCTCCACGTACCACGGAGAAACCGGATGACCAGTTGGTGCCTCCCCAAAGGCCCATCATTTAAAGGTGCATGGAGAGCCACAATGGCAGCCACGTATACTTTTAAAGTGGATGGGGAGAGACCTGCAGAAAAGCGGTCTTGAAGAAATTCCAGAACTGAAGCCACCTGGCAGTTGACTGGATCTACATTATGTTCTCTACACCAATTAGAGAACACATTCCACTTGAGGCCATACAATCTCCTGGTAGATGGAGCCCTAGAGCTAAGTATGGTTTCAACTACTCCTACTGATAGTCAAGCATCTAAGTACTGAGCCCCTTCAGGGGCCAGACCCACAGATTCCACATTTCCGGATGGGGGTGAAATATTGTGCCCTCTGCTTGAGACAACAGATCCCTCCTCAGAGGAATCTGCCATGGTTGGTCTATCAGGAGTGACACTAAGTCTGAGAACCATACTCGGGCCGGCCAGAACGGGGCTATCAGGAGAAGACTGATGCCCTCCTGGCGAACCCTCTCCAGGACTCCCGGGAGCAGAGCGATCGGGGGAAAAGCGTACAGAAGAAGCCTCGGCCAAGCCTGTACCATGGCATCCAACCCCAGTGGGGCTGGATGGGTAAGAGAAAACCAAAGTGGACAGTGGGACGTCTCCCGAGACGCAAATAGATCCACTTCCATTTGTCTGTATCTCTGCCATATTAACTTCACCGCTTCCGGATGAAGTCTCCATTCCCCAGGCCTCAGCCCCTGCCTCGACAGGATGTCTGCTCCCTGATTCTGAACCCCTGTGATATATATTGCTCTGATGGACAAAATTTTCCCTTGGGACCATAAAATTATCTGATGCGCCAATCTGGATAGAGGGCGCGATCTGAGTCCCCCCTGTCGGTTCAGATAAGCTACCACTGATGTATTGTCCGAACGTATCAAGACATGGTAACCTTTGATGTCTGGAAGGAAGCTCCTCAGAGCCCTGAAAACAGCCAACATCTCTAGGCAATTTATATGCCAAGAAAGATGATGGTCCTGCCATAGACCCCTGGCAAAGCGGCCGCCCATGACCGCGCCCCAGCCAGTAAGGGAGGCGTCTGTTGAAACGGTTTTCCGGCGTCATGACGCTGCCAACACTGGGCCTTGGGACAGAAACCAAGTTTTCTTCCATATTACTAGAGCACGAAGGCATCTGCGCGTTACTCTGATCATACGAAACGGATTTCCCTTGGGGGGAAAATCCCTTGGTTTTCAACCACCACTGAAGGAGCCTCATGTGGAGAAGGCCCAAAGGTATTATGTTTGATGCTGCTGCCATGAGGCCCAGCAGTCTTTGAAATTGCTTTACAGTGATAGCCTGGCCTAGCCTTATTCCAGAAACCATGGTTAGGATAGACTCGATACGTGCGGGAGACATCTGTGCCCGCATCGTAACGGAATCCCACACCACCCCCAGAAAAATAGTTTTCTGAACTGGTTCTAGCACACTCTTTTTCACTTTGAGTCTCAACCCTAAATTCTGAATATGAGCAAGGACGACATCTCGATGCCGAACTGCCATCTACCGAGACTGAGCCAATATGAGCCAGTCGTCGATGTAATTTAGTATGCTTATGCCCTGGAGTCTCAGTGGAGCCAGAGTTGCATCCATACACTTTGTTAATGTTCGGGGAGAAAGTGCTAGGCCGAACGGAAGAACCCGATATTGGTATGCTTTGCCCCCAAAAGCGAACCTTAGGAACCTCCTGTGACATGGAAGGATGGAGACATTAAAATAGGCATCTTTTAGATCTATTGTGACAAACCAGTCCTCTGACCTGATTTGATTCACTATAATGGGAATGGTGAGCATCTTGAACCTGAACCTCCTCAGAGCCAGATTCAGATGCTTTAAGTCTAAGATCGGCCTCAGCCCTAAATCATTCTTTGGAACTATAAAGTAACGGCTGTAAAACCCCGACTCTCTGTCTGGCCCCTTTGACCAGGAGAGTCTGTACTTCTTGTTCCATAACCCGAGCCTGTTCTGGAACCACTGTAGTTGGCACCACTCCTGCAAACCTGGGGGGTCTGTGACCGAACTGCAGTCTGTAACCATCTTTTATTATATTCAGGACCCATATAGATATATTTGGAAGATTTTGCCAATTTCCCAGAAATTCTACTAAGGGAACCAGCCTCTCGAGGCTGGTCTCGGGTATCACTTGAGCACTGTTCTCGACTTCCTGAAGCGGTAGAACGGCAGGAGCTATGTGAGAAATTTGTGACCATAGTGGTTGCTCTTTTTTTTTTTTAAATCTTGTGGCGGACACCCTATTGGGTGTTCGCTGGAAATTGATGTGGCCCGAAGCATCAGAGATGGCGGGATAACATCTTTTTCCTGAGGGCTCCGCTGTGAAAACAACCTCGGTTGCTTCACGGCGGGGAGGACAGCCCCCTGAGGTCCTACCACTTCGGCTAGGATCTCTTCCCTGCTCTCTTGGCCTGAGTGACGGCCCTCAGGTCGCCTTTCTGGCCGGCGGGCTTCGGCTGAGCACGTTTCCTCTTTTGCCAAGCTCCAGATGGAGGGGCTCTAGAGGCAACGCTTTCTTTCTGCTCTTGCCGGTATGAGGAGCTGGCTGACGGCTGTGGTTGGCCAGTTGGACCAGCCCTCCTAACAGATTTAGGCCGGCGAGGAAGAAACTGATGGAACGCCGCAGATTGTTTCTTCGCCTCCTGAAACCTGTAGACGACAGCGGAAACTGTGTTGCCGAACAGGCCAGAAGGCTAAAGCGGCGCATCCATCAGAAAAGATCTATCCTTGTCCTTTATACCCGATAGATTGAGCCACAGATGTCTCTCCGATAGAGCGTGCCGTTTCTCTAGTGGCCTTGAGAGACAAATCTGTGGCCCTTCTCAATATCACAACGCGATATCTGACGGAGTGGGACCCTCGCCTTCATCCAAATCTTTAAGGAGGCCTGGTACGCCTGCAATATAGCCATCACATGCAGGGACGCACCAGCCCGACCAGCCGCCATATATGCCCTGCAAACCAGTGATGATGTTTCTCTACATGGTTTGCTGGGCAGCGCCGGGTTTTTAAGCGAAGATGCCGCTTCAGGAGAAAGATAACTCGCCAAGGCTTCCTCCATCTGCGGCAACTTGCCATACCCCGCCTCCCTCGCACCCACCACATTACTATAATCACACGAAGTGGAGGGTGAGGTGCGAGAGGAGCGGACCACATTACTATAATCACACGAAGTGGAGGGTGAGATGCGAGAGGAGCGGGGGTTTTTCCCAAGATCTCGAGATCTCTTTATGGAGATCTGGGAAAAATGGCAAACCCCGGCGCTGAGGTTGTGATCTGTGCTGCAGAAATCTCTCGTCTAATTTACTGTGACGAGAATCTTCCTGCTTATCTTGTGGCCAGCTGAGGTTGAGTCTGGCCACAGCACGCTTCACAACTGTAGACTTGGAATTAAAGCCTCTTTTGTTTCCCCGTTATTATTTGATTTACGGGACCAGACACCAGTTATCTTGCCAAGAAAGTTTTTATTCTTATATGTCAGGAGAGAAACTTCAAGATGTTGTATTCATGCCAGGTCTATGCGTTTCCGTGTTTCTCTGAGGTAGTACAGTAAGATTGAGCTTTTATACATCACAGAGAGTCTTACAGCTTCCTTGTAAGGTAACAAAACATGTTGCTCTGAGCTTCTTAAAATTAGAACGTATGTCATACGTATACGTTATGTTTAGCATGTCACAATTCACTTCCATATTAAGAACTATCCTTGTTGTTTACATCTGTGATGCACTTACATCAGTCGAACATGTTACATTGTACACACCCCATAGCAAAATATAGCTTCCCCCTGTCTGACATATGATCCTCCCATGGATCCATGCTATCTATAGTTCCCTCATGCATTCAAACTCATGCTTTTGCAACTTCATAAGATGATACAACTGATTATGAATATTAATAAAGAATAATAATACAGATACATAATATTTAATAATAAAATAATATTAAAAGATGAAATTTTGAATCTTCATCTCCCTCCACTGGAACTACGGCCGTCAGTTCCACACCATCATTCCCAGGTGGCCAACCTATAGAAGTGATAGTGAGGAGAAGAAATAGCAGACCAAAAAAATAGACAGAAAGAACAGAAGAATGGAAACAGAGAAACAAAACAAAGAACAAAACCCCAGCCCATGTTATGTCCCCGTATACTATGTGTATTTTAATATCTATGTGTATGTCTTTAAAATGAACCCCAATCATCTAAGAAAAGAAAAACTAATAAGTCTTCTGCCCGTGCCTGAACTCATTAATTAATTAACTCGTTAATTAGTTAAATCCTTCAGTTCCGAACCAAAACAAGAAATTAAAATAAACGTTGACGTTAAAGGATCCTATCCCTTGGGGTTGAAAATCAGTAAGCGGATGTTCATTGTTTGTGAGGTAGTGTTTTGCATAAAATCTCTTATTTCACGCTGTATGTCCCATTCTCAGTTCTATCCATTTGGTTAGAAATAATCAATTTGACAGGTTTGGTACTTTTCCTTCTAGTAACACATATAAGGACTTGGATTATTAGCATGAACCCAAAAACTCCTACCATAGTCAAAACTATCCAATCGGACCATGATAAATTCCCTAGGATTCGTGGTAGTTTCCTCTCAGACATTAATTTAGCTACTCCACTTGCTACAATAACATGACCCATTGCTTGAATTCCCTCCTCTTGAGCTGCTTTTACACTCTTTTTAACTCTTCTAACCATTTCAAAGAGGTCATAATTCCGTTCTTCTACTAGATCATTATTCCACCATTGTGGCTCTAACTGCAACAGTTGCACATGTGGAACATGAATTCCACCCAAGTGAAGAGGATAGAGAATCTCAAGGCAAAATGGATCAGGAGGAATTGGACACAACTTTCCCCCGTATATCATATTTTCACTTATTCCATCATGTAATATACACCACTGTGCTTCTGACACCTGCCATGCACCTGTGGCTTGATCTAAAGGAACTACTTCCCAAACAGCAGAACCATTAAGAGATAGACTAAACATTGTAGAGCATGAGCAAATTACCCACTCATGTTCCTCAACACAACAGTCTGTGGTAGAAATCATCGGTGTATTGCCGTCAGCCCAATATCCATTCCTTCCTAATCTAATTACTGAATTTCCTTGTCTAACACCCATTGATTGGAATTGCCTGACTGTCATAATATTGCGCTTCCCATATTGAGGCCATATCATAATCAAAGGTAACATTCCAGAACCTGACAACGAATTCATTAATAGCGATTTTAACTAATGGAATATGTTTAGCAGAAGTCAAATTAAGTTGATTACCGAAAACCACTAACAAAGATTCTGCTATTCGCTCAGGAACTTGTCCCATTCGAATAACTTGAATATCTTCTACCATTTGATCCTTTAAATTCTGAGCTAAAAATAAACACGCTGCACGATGTGTCTCAAAATTAGACGATTTTGTTAATGCATCTGCCAATTCCTTTGCAGCATCATTAAGATGCTGACCCGCTGCTATAATATGTAGAGAACCCTGAAGAGCCTCAGTGAGTCCTTTCCCAGTCATTGTTCCCACCCACTGAGTATACTCGCTTAGTTGATTCATTTGAGCGGTATTACTAATTGAATTGACAGAACCAAATACCCCCGCTATGTCTCCCCATATACTTCGAGTTTTACGATTTTTACTACTCAGAGGATTTTTAGAGGTATAATATTTAACTTCTTTGTCCAACCAACTTCTTATTTGTGTAAAATTACCACAATAAGACTGATCAAAAACTGTAAGAAGAGAGTTCAAGTTATAATCAATTCGTTGCCGCACCATATGGGCTTCATTTATCAAGGTTTTGGTTTCTTTTGCCAACAAAATACCATGAGCTGGTGCAATAGTTGTATTTGGGCATGTTTCAGCTTTGTTTGTCTTTTCCGCAGAAAGATAAAAACACCTTCCGATTTCCCCAGTTTCTAGTTCAGTCTCACAATATTCATTCTCATCTTCTGAATGCCATACTCGTACATAATTTCCCTTAAATCTTGTTGTTCTTGAGGAAGCATCCCTCAGAAACCCTTCACATGGCAACACTATGGGATAAATACACCCTTGGGTCAATGAATCCCATATTGTAAGCACGTGGGTACGGTTTAGAACAAAATTAATTTCCACATTAGTAGACGTTATGAGGTTTAACCCCATAACTTCACATTGTTCTTTTGAACAAATGTCTCGTCTTTGAGCACTACCAGTATACCCCCCGTCTTTTACCGGCCAAATTACTCTGCTTTTGTAACATTGGTGGTAAAAGTTACATCCTCCAAAGACGTCCTTACGATATTTAGCAAGGTCTTTATCAGTGCGTGGCACCCAATCCCATAATCCCCATTTGGAAATAAAGGGTAGAGTAAAATGTTGGCCAGATTTCAGAGTTGCATTCCGAGTGATTTCTTGAACTCGAGGAGTCCATAAGGCTTGGCTTTCTTGATAAATGCCAAGTAAAATTAAAAATAAGCATACCATCGTCGTTGGGTATCGAGAATAACTTGCAACCATCTCTAATCAATGTCAATGGAACTGATTCCTGAAATGGAAGCAGAGAAATAATTAACATCACTTCTTTGTTCCCAATCTTTAAACCTAATGGATGAACATTGCTCAATCTCAGGCCATAAGCCATCATTATCATCTTGTTCATTCACTAAGCAAGGTTTAACTTGTGACCAATGATACCATCTATCTGTTCCTACACCCTTCCCTTTGAGACAAACACTTGTATCAGTAGTTAGGAGTATCTCATATGGTCCTTCCCATCTAGGCTCTAAACCTTTCCTAGCAATTCGTTTGATCATGACAAAACTACCTAACTCGGGAATGTGTGGAATGTCAGTAGTGGTGTGTTTTTCATCCCATTGCTGTTGAGCTTCTCGCACTTTCTTATTATTGTCTTTAGTAGCTTTGTCTAGCATTGCGAGATAACGGCGTAACTTTTCTTGGAACAAAGTAGAGTCTCCTCCTGTTCCCGCTGGTGGCGGAGCATCAGGAGGTAGAACCATTGCTCTTCCCGTCATTAGTTCAAAAGGGGTTAGTCCTGTAACTCGGTTTGGAGTTTCTCTCAAGTTCCACAGAATAGCAGGTAATAACTTATGCCAGCCTTGGCCAGTTTGCAGAATGGCTTTGGTAAGAGCGGTTTTCAAAGATCTATTCATTCGTTCAACCAGGCCTGAGCTTTCCGGCCTATAAGGAATGTGGAATTTCTGTTTAATTCCCATCAATTTCATTGCTTCCTTCATCAATTTCCCAGTGAAATGAGTTCCATTGTCAGAATCAAGTTCATATGGAAGGCCCCAGCGAGGAAAAACTTCTTCCACCATTACTCGTGCTGCCGCTTCAGCAGTACAGGATTTTGTAGGGTATGCTTCCACCCATCTAGTAAATCTGTCCATGATTACAAGTATGTATTGATGCCCTCCACTGGGTGATAAAGGTCCTGTGAAATCAATTTGGAGGTGTGTCCATGGACCTGTTGGTCTGGGTGCATGTGACATTCGCACCTTTACAGATTTTCCTACATTTGCTTTGAGGCATATCAAGCATCTCCTACAGTAATCATCAATGTCTCTCATCATTCTTGGCCACCACCAAGTCTCACTGATTTGAGATTTCATTGCTTTTGCTCCAGCATGTACCTTTCCATGATACAGCCGCATTAGTTCTCTTCTTGTTCCGATAGGCATCACCACTTGTCCTGTTGGAATTCTCCAGATACCTTGATCATCCTCTTTCGCTCCCGCTTTCATCCATTGTTCTTTCTCTTCATCTGTCTCCAATTGATATGACAGAAGATGGAGCTCAGGATTATCCTTGCTATTTTCCTTTACCAAGGTAACAGGAGTAAAAGGAAGTAGAGCTGCTTCTCTAGCTGCTGCATCTGCTGCCTTGTTTCCTTGACTTTCTTTGGACTTGTCAGATTGATGTGATTCTACTTTGATCACGGCTGCTTCTCGGGGTAAGTAACATGCTGTAATCAAACGACGAATTATGGAAGCATGTTGTATTTCGCTCCCACTGCTAGTGATAAGTCCACGTCTTTTCCACAGAGCAAGGTAGTCATGGACCACGCCAAAAGCATAACGACTATCTGTATAGATGTTGACTCGATCTCCTTCTGATAGTTCAAAGGCTTCTGTAAGTGCTATAAGTTCAGCTACTTGTGCTGAAGATTTCCCAGAAAGGGCTCCTTTCTTTACAACAGTTCCATCTCCTTTCACTACAGCCCATCCAGTATGTCGTTTTCCATCAACATAATAACTGGATCCATCAACCCATAACTCTTTGTCTGGGTTTTTAAGAGGGATTGGATTAACTGGACCAAGACTATCTTCTTCTACTTGTTTTTCACACTCATGTGGTATTCCCTCGTGTGGTTCCAGCATCATTGTTGCAGGGTTAAGAGTCGTGTCCCTGATGATTTCCACTCTTAAATCTTTGTTCAACAAAGTTGCTTCCCATTTTGCTCTTCTTGCATCAGTTATGGTTTTGATGTTCGTGTTGTTCAACAGTGTCACTATACTGTGTGGAGTGTGCAATATGATAGTTTGTGCTCCTATCAGATTCTCAACAGCATCCACTGCCCATGTGGCACCATCGAGGGCTTGTATACACCGTGGTTGCCCAATCATAGTGACAGGAATCTTTGTGGAAAAGTATCCAACTGGTTTGTATCGATCACCTGGTTTTTGACACAGTACTGCTGAATATGTCTCATCTCCTACCCTGGTCCACAAATGAAAATGCAACCGTCCGTCAGGAAGTCCCAATACTGGGGCTGAAGTCAGTTTTTCTTTCATAGAAGTAAACGCTTCCTCAGCTTCTGGTGTCCAGTTTATATGTTCCACTCCAGGCTTTCCTCCCTTGTACAGGTCGATGAGGGGGCTGGTGATGCTAGCAAAATCAGGTATATACTGACGACAATAGTTGAAAAGTCCCATCACCTTCCGCATTCCTGTAACTGTTAGGGGTTTTGGAAGTTGTCGTAATGCCTCTACACGCTCTGTTGTCATTCTCCTTCCCTCCACAGATATTTCTTGGCCCAAATAGATAACCTTGGATTTGGCCAGCTGTGCTTTATCGGGGTTAACTTTGAATCCCCCTTTCCTAAGGGCTTGTAGGACAACATTCAGAGCAAATACATGGCTGTTTTCATCTGGGCTTGCAATTAACAAGTCATCAACATATTGGAGGCAGACACTTCCTGATTTCTCAATTTCAGCTTTTTGCTCCGTTAAGAACTGGTCCAAAGCTCTATGAAATACAACAGGAGAAAGATTAAGACCTTGTGGGAGTCTGTTCCAAACATACTGTTTTGCGCCCACTGTGAAGGCTAATTTCTCTTGAGATCTTTTGTCTATAGGTATAGACCAGAAAGCCGACAGTACATCCAGTACCGTAAAAATTTTAGCATTTCCTGGAATGTCATTCAGAATGGTGGCAGGATTGGCCACAATAGGATGCGGTTTTGGTGTTACACTGTTAAGTCTTGTGTAATCAATGGTTAGTCTCCATGAGTTATCAGATTTCTTGACAGGCCAGACAGGACTATTAGTGGTAGATGAAGTTTGTCTGATGATTCCTTCAGCTTCCAAGTCTGCCACTATCTCCTCCACGGCTCGTCTTGCTTCAGGTCGGATGGGGTATTGTTTATGAGGGGCATGTATCGGTCCCTCAATAACAATGGGATCAATGTTGGCTTTACCACAATCCAATTTGTGTTTAGCCCAAACATCTGGATATAAACTGCACAGAAGACCCCACACACCGTCTTTCTTCCAGTTTCTGATAATTGGTTTTGCTGTACCAACAGACCTTAGATTACATGTGCGATCTTCGTGTGGTATTATCCCAGCAGTTGTAGTGATTTGACGACTGTCAGTGAATATGATCATGTTTAACAATGGAAGAATGTCCATGCCAATAAGGCTTCCTTGTGAATTCGGCCCAACCCAGAAAGATGTCCATAAGACTTCATCTTCATGTATTTGCAGTGGAACTTGAATACTTTTGCGGAATTTTGTGATACCTCCTCCAACTCCTTCAACATCCATAGTTTCCTCTGTTGTAGGTAGGTTCAGATCTGTTATTGAAATGGCTGCGCCTGTGTCCACAAGGATGTCACATGGGTGGCCCCCTATTAATGCATTGACGAAAAGGCGATTGTCTCTTTTCTTACTAATACAGGGGGCCGCTGATTCCTATTGCGGACGCATAATTCCCTCAATGAGCTGACGGACTTGTGCTTCAGTCCACGTCTTCCCTTGAGGGGTTTCATTATGGTTTTTTGCACTGACCTGTCTAAATGATGGACCTTGACCTTCTGCTCCACCTCCTTTAGCCCAACAATCTATTTTTGAGTGTCCACGCTTTCCACAGTTGCTGCAGGAAATCACCCTATTCTTTGTGTCCTTGTTGTATTGAGCTGTTGCCACTCCTCTTCGATATGGCTTGTTTCCTTCTTCTTTATTTGATCTCATAGCCATCTCTAAGCGGCCAGCCCATTGCATAATTTGGTCAAATGTCTCACCTGGATTAACTCCAAGTGATAAGGCTTGTTGGTATTTTGTGCTAAGTCCATCCACAAGTGTGTCAGTGAACTGTACATCATCTCTGTCAGGTTGTTTCTTGGCACAGAGAGCCCATCTCTCATAAGCATTCCACTTACGTAGAGCATATTCATCTGGAGATTCATCATCCTTTTGCTTAATCAATGTTACTAATGTGAAAGGAATTTTACCACTGCCCAAGATTTCCTGGATTTCTTTTCGGAACACATCTAATGCTTGCCAAAGACCCAGGGGTCGTCCCTGGCCATCAACCCACAAATCTATCCATTGGGCGGTTGTTATCGAAGCTGGCAAGCGTTCCCATCTGTCTCTTGGGATTTTAGCTTTCACAATGGTGTGTATGTCTCTTAATGTCATTTGATGTGCTTCAATCAATGAGTCTAATTCTCGCCAAAACTCTGTGTTTGGATCTTGTCTCTTCAGAGGAGGCAAGACTGTGAGAATGGCTTGACGTTCTCCTGGTGTGAATGGTCTCTCTTCTGTCATCATCTCAGATCCTTCCCTTTTAATTACAGGTGAAGAAAATTCAGGACCAAGCTTGTCAATTGTGATCATGTCGTCATCTCTTGTCTCATCACCCCAGTCAGAATCATAATTCCGAACTGGTGTACATCGCAGCATGTCTCTGTTTGGCTGAACTGTTTTAGATCTTGTTATTACCGGAGCTGCTTGTACAGATGCAATATACATTTTGTCAACTGGACCTCCATTTGATCTCGAAGCTTGAGGCTGTGTCAGAGGTTTAGATGAATTTGTATATTGTTCAGGCAAAATTGGATAAATTGGGTTGTAAGGAGGAGGCGTTACAGTTGTTGCAGATTTCACTGGTGCTTGTGAATATTTCTTTTCAGCTTCAGTTATTATATTTGTCCAATCTGGATCAAATGAATCATCATTGGTTGTATTTTCTCCATCTGAACATTTAATAGACATAATTTTGTTCAATTTGTTATATGCTTCAATTTGAGGCTTCATTGCTTCAACAAGTGGGACTGGGCACCCATTGATACCACAACAAATTCCACCTTGTTTCAAAATCCAATGTGCGGCGAGGATTGGAAATACTTTTGACTTGATAGAGTCCTTCTGGGACTCAAGCCAGCTTAACTGCACATCCATAGATGTGTTAATGTCCAGTCCTTTTTTCAAAAACTTAGCTTGCTTTTTCTGTTTTCTTTCTAAGTACCAAGCAGATATTGTTCTGCTGTTAAATCCACTTTCTGCCATTGCAAATTATTTGTCACTCTGTGTCTGTGTGCTCAAACAGCAGGGCTATTTTTGTGAGGGAGTGTGTGTGTGAATTCCAGGGGAGGCCCTCTGCTTTTCTCACTCCACCTGTTCTAATTTCTCAAGAACAAAGAAGGGGTTGGGAAACAAAAAAAACAAAAAACAACTCTAATATTTTCTGTTTTTCTTTTTTGTTTGTCTTAATTCAGATTAATTATATATATATATATACATACACACACATATACACATATATATATATATATATAGATATAGATATATACACACACTAAAGTTGCTCTCAGATCAGTCTTTTCCTCTAAACACTGAACAGCTTTATTGTCAAAATCAGAATGCATGCAATTCTAGCATCTATTCCATTGATACCCTTCTTCTAAGGGTTCAATCCTCTGCGTATTTACGTTTTAGGGTTTATTTGTATTTTTGTATACTGCACTGTACTAACTTCAAGCACAGACCCGCCACTGTAAACCGCTATAAATCACTGCTTGTCACACTATCCTCGTCTTCTTCTGAAACGATTCTTTGTGTATTGGATATATTTTAGAGATAAATCTGCCCTTTATCGCAATCTCGCCATATTCCAACCACCTTACAAGCTAATTGCTAAATCGCCTTACAGCTATTTCCAAAATTTGACTAAGATGGTCTTTTCCTAAAAAAGATCCACTTTCTACAGTCTTTTCAAAAATGAAAAAGACTTCCCCAGCATCATTCAATATTCAGAGGTTAACTGACCAGAGCAACTCAAATAAGCCACATTCTAATTATTTAAATTATTTTTATTTTTTTTCTGACACATATATTCATTGGCAAAACAACTGGTACTTTAAATAACACAGTTCTTTTAAGCAGTTTCAGTCAATGTCCAATCATCAGGCAGACTTAGAATTATTTAGAATAGGAAAAGTCTTACCTTGAATGATTGACAAATGCCTGAAGATGCAATCCTGTTCTCGTGACGCCAAATGTAGACTTGGAATTAAAGCCTCTTTTGTTTCCCCGTTATTATTTGATTTACGGGACCAGACACCAGTTATCTTGCCAAGAAAGTTTTTATTCTTATATGTCAGGAGAGAAACTTCAAGATGTTGTATTCATGCCAGGTCTATGCGTTTCCGTGTTTCTCTGAGGTAGTACAGTAAGATTGAGCTTTTATACATCACAGAGAGTCTTACAGCTTCCTTGTAAGGTAACAAAACATGTTGCTCTGAGCTTCTTAAAATTAGAACGTATGTCATACGTATACGTTATGTTTAGCATGTCACAATTCACTTCCATATTAAGAACTATCCTTGTTGTTTACATCTGTGATGCACTTACATCAGTCGAACATGTTACATTGTACACACCCCATAGCAAAATATAGCTTCCCCCTGTCTGACATATGATCCTCCCATGGATCCATGCTATCTATAGTTCCCTCATGCATTCAAACTCATGCTTTTGCAACTTCATAAGATGATACAACTGATTATGAATATTAATAAAGAATAATAATACAGATACATAATATTTAATAATAAAATAATATTAAAAGATGAAATTTTGAATCTTCAACAACCTCTACCAACTCCTCATATGCGGGAACATGAGCTGGCGAGTCATACTCATGTCCCTCGCTCCTGATGCTGAGAACGTCCGCTTCCTTAGAAGCGGATAGTTCCAACACCGGGCACTCATCACGGGCAGAAGAAGCCGCAGGGCGGGCTTCTGCACCGTGAGCGAGTGTTATTGAATCTGCAGACGATGAACAAGAAAGTGCCTCAGCAGTCTCGTTCTCGTCTGCCAGATCCTTTTGCGATCCCCACGAACTCAGCGTTCACACAAAAGAGTTCACACAAAGTTGATGTGTGTCCCCACCCATGATGAATCTTGGGCAGGGGTGCACACATCGAACAAACTGTTCACTCGCCATATTATATATAATATCTAATAGACAGACAACACCAAATAGACAGAGACAGTTTCAACACAGAGCGCTTGCTGAAGAGCGAAAGCTAATGTGTGTGTGTGCCGGCATCCCTTTTATATGCCGTCACATATGCTAAGTCATGACGCAGCACCAATCAGGATTGGACTAGTTTTATTTTTACTTCAGAGGCGCACGCTAAGGTAGCGTCCCCAAAGTGTCGATTCTCGACGCATTGTAGAGTTCCCTCGAAAGGGAACTGCATTGCTCACTCATGGACCAATCACAAACTCAGGGCAAACCCTAACGTCTACCCTAACTTTATTTATATAGCGCTTTGTACAATACCGAACGTTTCAAAGCAGCTTTGCAGTGATAAACTGTACAGGACAATAGTGTTAATGCTGAGAAATGAGCTATAAGCAGCTCTACTGAAGTCAATTGAGAATTCAATTAAATGTTGATTCAGTTAAAGATGACATATCATGAAAATCTGACTTTTTCCCTGTTTAAGTGCTATAATCGGGTCCCCGGTGCCTCTTCCAACTTATAAAAAGTGACAACCCAGTAAAATTTTGGTAAGCCTTTCTCTGCAAGCATGTCAAAAAATAAGCCGATCAGATTTCGCTCCCCTTCTGACGTATGAAGGGGATCCTATTATAACATTACCGCCCTTAATCTGCACGTTTACACACACAGCGACGCCATTTGGTTTTGCAAGCGACAACAGTGACCAGTTCTGACACAAAAGTTCGAGCAAAGCCTGAAATGGTTCTTTCATTGAGCACAGACGGGCACTGAACACTATTGACCAGAACATGTCACCGCTGTCTTATAAACACCTCAGGAACTGTGTACACTTGTGTAGAAGTTAAACATGACGGTACGAGATGAATCAATGTAACTTCACAACAACTATATAAATGTGTCCACTAACCATTCAGAAACGTCTAAAAGTTAAACTCTTCCCGAGTCTCTCGTCAGGCTGCACTCGCTACTGGTTGTTCTGAGATTTTAAGATTGGTGTGTGTTGTTATTACTGGAGTATCTGAAGCTGAGATTATGGATGAGAGAGATTGGTGTGTGTTGTTATTACTGGAGTATCTGAAGCTGAGATTCTGGATGAGAGAGATTGGTGTGTTTTGTTATTGCTGGAGTATTTGAAGCTGAGATTCTGGATGAGAGAGATTGGTGTGTTTTGTTATTGCTGGAGTATCTGAAGCTGAGTGTGGTGAACAGGACGGCCGAGGGACGTGAGAGAACGGTGCGAGGCCGGTGGTGCGATTGCTAATGAGCAACACCTGTGAAGCACACCGGTCTCGCATCTCTCACGGAGGAGCGGAAGCATAAAGGAGGAGTGACGACGTTGATGATCGAGAGAGGAACAGGCCTGTATTTTAGTTGTGTTTTGTATCTGTATTTTACTTTAGCCAGCAGTCGTCCGCGAGGGGCTGCTGGCAGTTATGTTTATTTTCGGTAGCCAGCAGTTGTCCGCGAGGGGCTGCTGGCAGTATTTTCGTTTGTTTGTTTTATTTTAAATAAACTATATTTTGATTGTTCGCCGGTTCCCGCCTCCTTCTTCCCTGAACATTGCTACAGTGGTGCCGAAACCCGGGAAGAGGGAGGAACGCGCTGTCAGAGAGTCCTCGCCGATGTGGGGAATCCGCGGTGCCATCGAGCATGGTACGCGAGTCGCCGCCGCTCGCCGTGGGCCGGAGCCTGCTGCCATCCGCCGAGCGAGGGGAGGAGCAGGGAGCGGGGGACTCGCGGCCACGGACGCTCGAGGCGGTGCGCTGGAGTGAGTTGCCGGTGGGACGGTCGAGCTCGCTGCCGGCCGCCTGGGTATTGGAGGGGCGGCTGCCATCCGGGAGGGAGAGGAGGAGTCGCCCCCGCTCGCCGTGGGCCGGAGCCTGCTGCCGTCCACCAGTGAAGGGGAAGAGCAGGAAGTCGGGGACTCCTGCCGTCTGCCCAAGGCACCCGAGGAGCCGTCGCCGTCCACCGGGCGGCGGAGGAGCGTCGAGCCGTCCACCGAGGGCTACCCAGCATCACCGCCAGGCACCGCGGAGGAGATCGCCTAGCTGGTGGGGGACCAGATGGCAGCGCGTTGTGGGTACCGGACCAAGTTTTTTTTTTTTTTTTTTCCTCTCCCCTCTCTCGATCTGTCGCTCCTCATGCTTCCGTCTCTGTTTCCCTCGGTTTGTCTGTCCATACTCCCCAGGGATCGCCGCCGCCGGGGGGGGGGAGTAGGCACAGGTTCGTGGGTACCCCCCGGCCTGTCAGGGACGATGGGGGTATGTGGCGAACAGGACGGCCGAGGGACGTGAGAGAACGGCGCGAGGCCGGTGGTGCGATTAGTAATGAGCAACACCTGTGAAGCACACCGGTCTCGCATCTCTCACGGAGGAGCGGAAGCATAAAGGAGGAGCGACGACGTTGATGATTGGGAGAGGAACAGGCCTGTATTTTAGTTGTGTTTTGTTTTTGTATCTGTATTTTACTTTAGCCAGCAGTCGTCCGCGAGGGGCTGCTGGCAGTTATATTTATTTTCGGTAGCCAGCAGTCGTCCGCGAGGGGCTGCTGGCGGTATTTTTGTTTGTTTGTTTTATTTTAAATAAACTATATTTTGATTGTTCGCCGGTTCCCACCTCCTTCTTCCCTGAACATTGCTACACTGAGATTCTGGATGAGAGAGATTGGTCTGTTATGTTATAGCTGGAGTATCTGAAGCTGAGATTCTGGATGAGAGAGATTGGTCTGTTTTGTTATCGCTGGAGTATCTGAAGCTGAGATTCTGGATGATAGAGATTGGTGTGTTTTGTTATCGCTGGAGTATCTGAAGCTGAGATTCTGGATGAGTGAGATTGGTGTGTGTTGTTATTACTGGAGTATCTGAAGCTGAGATTCTGGATGATAGAGATTGGTGTGTGTTGTTATCGCTGGAGTATCTTAAGCTGAGATTGTGGATGAGAGAGATTGGTGTGTGTTGTTATCGCTGGAGTATCTGAAGCTGAGATTCTGGATGATAGAGATTGGTGTGTTTTGTTATCGCTGGAGTATCTGAAGCTGAGATTCTGGATGAGAGAGATGGGTGTGTGTTGTTATCGCTGGAGTATCTGAAGCTGAGATTCTGGATGAGAGAGATTGGTGTGTGTTGTTATCGCTGGAGTATCTGAAGCTGAGATTCTGGATGAGAGAGATTGGTGTGTGTTGTTATCGCTGGAGTATCTGAAGCTGAGATTCTGGATGAGAGAGATTGGTGTGTTTTGTTATTGCTGGGGTATCTGAAGCTGAGATTCTGGATGAGAGAGATTGGTGTGTGTTGTTATTGCTGGAGTATCTGAAGCTGAGATTCTGGATGAGAGAGATTGGTGTGTGTTGTTATTGCTGGAGTATCTGAATCTGAGATTCTGGATGAGTGAGATTGGTGTGTTTTGTAATTGCCGGAGTATCTGAAGCTGAGATTCTGGATGAGAGAGATTGGTGTGTTTTGTTATTGCCGGAGTATCTGAAGCTGAGATTCTGGATGAGAGAGATTGGTGTGTTTTGTTATTGCTGGAGTATCTGAAGCTGAGATTCTGGATGAGAGAGATTGGTGTGTGTTGTTATTACTGGAGTATCTGAAGCTGAGATTCTGGATGATAGAGATTGGTGTGTTTTGTTATTGCTAGGGTATCTGAAGCTGAGATTCGGGATGAGAGAGATTGGTGTGTGTTGTTATTGCTGGAGTATCTGAAGCTGAGATTCGGGATGAGAGAGATTGTTGTGTGTTGTTATTGCTGGAGTATCTGAATCTGAGATTCTGGATGAGTGAGATTGGTCTGTTTTGTAATTGCCGGAGTATCTGAAGCTGAGATTCTGGATGAGAGAGATTGGTGTGTTTTGTTATTGCTGGAGTATCTGAAGCTTGTGTAAAGGCTCCGCGCTCTTCTAAATGGAGGCGGAGCAGCAGCTCATTTGCATTTAAAGGAACACACACACACCCAAACAGCGCATTTTTGCTCACACCCAAAAAGGGGCAAATTTGACAAGCTATAATAAAATATATGTGGGGTATTTTGAGCTGAAATTTCACAGACATATTCTGGGGACACCAAAAAGCTATATTATATCCTGTGAAAATGGATATATATCCAACCTTTAAGTTGTCTTGCTAATTACTGCTGTAATTTCTGCAGGACATCAGGAGGGCCGTTCGGCGGGCAAACAACTGTAAGAACAACAAGAGGTATATTCATGTAGACAAGCCACCCACGTGCATGCTGGAGGAGAACAGAAAGTACCGTCTGATCAGCGAGCCCATGGGTCACATCACACCGGAGGTAAGAGACACAGCCAAGGACCGCAACACACTCAGCAGCGCAGGCTTTGAGGAGATCCTGTGTGTGTGTGTGCAGGACATGCTCTTCACGCCTGCCATCGTGGAGGTGAAGGGATACTTCGAGGTCTTCTTTGAGGAGAGTCCTCCTTTCAAACTGTCCTTGACAGACTCCGACTCGGGGCAAACTGTGTGGACCGCGACCATCAGAGAGGGTACGGCTTCATGAACACACAAACACCAGTGGCTCATTTCACACAGATGGAGTAATTGCTGCCAAAATGTCTCTTTTTAAATAACTTTATTCAAGATGTTACTCCTGAACTCAATCAAATCAAATGTTCTCACCTCAAGCCTGAATTACCAGGACAAACCTCCCCAATACTCATTCAATTTAATGTTAGGTGTTAAACTCTCAGCTAAAATGTGACATTATTCACCCCTATAACAGTAAGTTTAGTATGAGTACACAAAGTCTGGTAGTATCACTTAGTGCCTTATAATAAATCCTTTGCAAAAGTGACTGATAACAGCCTCAATATATGATGTTACGGACAATATATTCATGTGCCATACTGCTAAAGACTTAGTTTCGTGTCAACCACGTAGTCAAAGGTATTATTTTCATGTGTCTACCTTAAATATGAAGTCAGAAAGATGCTATTATGTCCAAAGAGGGAAACATCACAGGGATGAACAGAGTGCAGGTACAAGGACAAAATCTGCATTTGCTCAGAAAAAAAGTATTGTATTCTACAGTAAACCTTTTAGTCAAATAATGTGCCCTGAGTTTCCTGAGAATGACCCTTGACCCCTGTGTGTGTGCGTATATATGTTATTGTAAAGAAGAATAAATCTCATATTAAATCTTTTCCAGGAGACTGTGTACATCATCTAGACGAAAACCCCAGAAAGCCAGTGAAAGGTATGGCGTGTGAACGTATGTTTTTAGCACTTTTGGTTCCATCGTCCTGGAGTCAGTGGGTTATTTGAATGGGTTTTTGGTTAAATCCTTGAAATAAGGTCTGTGGGAAATACATTAAATATCATCAGGCTAAACAAGAAAACTCATCTACTCACTAGTCCGCTTTTACAGCCTTGTTGTGTTCATATTTTCACTCTTCTAACTCAGACTTTCAGGGATAAAAAGGGAAAGAGTTGTTGAAGCTTAACTCTTTCCCCGTCATTGATGGAAATTTTCGGCTTTCTGAGTTTTCACTGTTATACGGTAGGGGGCGCTATTACACATCTAATGAAAGAGTACAGCATCTCCTGATCACAACACGAAGAAGATGCAAAAACAAGCGACATCATATGTAATTATATGCATGTGTAAAATAACGCGATCATCAACATAAAACAGCATATAAATCTAAACTGCCTAATGTTACTGAATGAAATGTCGACCCAGGACGAGCTACAGGACTGAAGCTTTGTGGTGTTGATGGACTCGATCTACTCCATCTGTGTTTTCATCATCTCTGAATCTGATCCACATGTAGTCTTTGACAAAAACAACATTTTCTCATCTTTTTGCTCAAAATATTGCTTTTTTTTATGAAACTTATCCACATTCAAGTGTTGATAATAAAATAATGCATGAAGCTATAATAAAAAACACGAACTCTGTTCTTTTGATATATGGCATGTTTAGATATTCATACAAAATATTCTTGGGGCCATGAAAATTTTGTGAAAATGGTCGAAAACACTGGCTGGCAACTTTTTTGTTTAAATAAAGCTGGGGGGGAAAGAGTTGTCGGGGAATATTCAGTCAGTATTTAGTGTTCTCGCCCTCTACAGGCAGGAAGAGACCCATCAGCACGTCAGAGGAAGATCTCTGCAACAAGCCCAATAAGAAAGCTCGTGGCATCGACGAGTCCGGTAGGTTGGTGACAGACACGACTCTCCTCACAGTGTCAGTCCTGCTGTGTGTTGACTGGTGCTCCGCTGTGTGTCCAGACTGTGCCGGGACGGCCCCGGCCCCGGGCCTGACGGACCAGCAGCTGATGCAGGTGGCCAAGCGCATGGGCAAGGAGTGGAAGATCGTGGCCATCTGCTACCTGGGCCTCAGCAAGCAGGACCTGGAGGAGATGGAGTCTGCGGAGGAGGACGTGACCATGCTGAAGTTCAACATGCTGGAGCGCTGGAGGAGACGGCAACCCAAGGGGAACGCAGGGATTCAGGAACTACACAAGTGTCTGAAGGACAACGATGACGTGCCTAACGAGGTCATAGCTGTGCTGGACGGTGGGTAACGTGATCTCCTGTGTTTCAGTGTGGAACCACACAGACCGACGCATAGTGTCGTCCCAGATCCGGCCTACATTCGGTACACATGGATTCCACACGGCTCAGATGTGGGCCGGATCTGTGATGCCATCTGGCCGGATGGCCATCACAGTCAGTGCGACAGGCAGTGTTTAGGGTTTTGAGGTGTCTTTTTAGAGTGTTTCATAGGGGTGCAACGGATAACAGTTGATCGTGACCCGTACTGATCTGCTGTCCACGGTTCGGCACGCATGTGACTCGCGGATTAACTGCTAAATATAACCGTCATTGAGTGAAAGTTTATTATTTGGATGTGTTGTTTTGCCAAAATTACACATTCAAACAATTTTAAAAGCGGAAAATCAGGACTCGCGTTTTATCTGTGTGTAGAGAGGGAGAGGGAGAGAGAGAGAGTGAGCGAGAGAGTGAGAGAGTGAGTGAGAGAGAGAGAGAGCGGGAGAGAGAGAGAGAGAGAGAGAGAGAGAGAGAGAGAGAGAGAGAGAGAGAGAGCAGGCGAGAGAGAGAGTGAGAGAGTGAGAGAGAGCGGGAGTGAGAGAGAGAGAGAGCGGGAGAGAGAGAGAGAGAGAGAGCAGGCGAGAGAGAGAGTGAGAGAGTGAGAGAGAGAGAGAGCGGGAGAGAGAGAGAGAGAGAGAGAGAGCGGGCGAGAGAGAGTGAGTGAGAGAGAGAGAGAGAGAGAGCGGGAGAGGTTTAACAAGCACTTTATTATTCTTTGAACCTTAAATCACGTTACATTACTGTCAATTATTAAAAAAATAAATAAAAAATAAATTACTTAATTAAAACTTCACAATCAGCTCATCATTTTGTACTATACATAGTACCTCATTAAAACACCATACATCACAAAAAAAAACCCACATTATTTGTAAGTCTATAATAAGCGAATTCGATTTTCAGTCTTCCCTCTACCAACCCTCTAAACATCATTTCAGAATCTATTGTAGCAAGTTGCAAACCTTTGTTCTTTCTTGTTTTCCAAATTGCAAGTTTAGCTGTTCCCATCAAATAATTTAATAAACATATTTTCCTCTTCATTGAAAAACTATACTTCATTCCCCCAATAAAAACTTCATCGGAAAAAACCTCATTAAAACTTCTAAACCAAGTCTTAAGCAAAACAAAAAGCTCTTGTAATCTGTTACACCTTAAAAACAAATGTTCTAGATCCTCCTGCTCCCCACAAAATCTACATTCCCCAACTACTGCCGGATTCAGGTGTGCCACATGTCGGTCCGTAGCTATGGCCCCGTGAATAATCCGCCACTGTAGATCAGCGCTGCGCTTCTCTACAGGGGGTTTATACAGGGTCCGCCACCTGTCCCGCACGAGAAAGTCTGGTTGTAACAGTTCTGGCCATCTAGAAGCTTTTTGCCTCTTCAATGAATCTCGATGTGTGACTTTAACTGTAGTGCAGTATATTGCTTTCTTAGACACCTTTTTAAAAAGGTCCAGCTGAGGGGTCTTAAAAGATAAAATCGAGTCTGCAACTTCACCTTCCTCTTCTTCATTTATGACAGGTGAAATGTTTAATTCTGGGAAATCTTGACCAGTTCTCATGTCCTGTGTTTGTCTCAGTCCTATCCAAGTCCTGCACCTGCTTGGAAGTGCATTACAGATTTCTTCTTTCAATTTTGAAACAAGACGCAAGGACTTTAACCCTGTCAGCTCTTGAAGTGCCTCAATGGATTTCCAGCCCGTTTCATCCAGGAGATGTCCAAGTTTCTGAACACCATTCCTCAACAAACATCTCCTCACGCTCACGGAGGACAACAGTCTAGTCTGGACCATTGGGTTGAAAAAACAACGGTTCCTCTGGAGTCCAATGTCCTTGGTCACCCATATCTCGCTCCACTCTTAAAACAGTTCTCCATGTCTGCAGCATAGACTTATAAAAAGTTGGAAGCTCTGACAGACTTACTTCCTCAAGTCTCATTAAAAACAAGTGTCTATCAAATCCAAGTCCTCCTGCCTGCTTCAAAAACACACTTGCAGTTTTGGCCCACACCACATCTGTTTTGTAGAGAAGTCTCTGCACAGCTTGAATCCTAAAAGCCCGGATCCGACTCCTCACATCTACCAAGCCTTGACCGCCCTCTTGAACTGGTAAGTAAAGTGCAGCTGCACGGATCCAGTGCTGTCCACTCCAGAAAAAATTAACAAATGTCCTTTGTATCATCGAAATTAGCTCTTCAGGAGGCTCCATAGTTATAGTCCTGTGCCACAACATAGACGCAGCGAGATTATTGACAACCAGAGCTCTCCCCCTATAGGACAATTGTGGCAATAGCCATTTCCATTTCGACAATTTAGCAGACACCTTCTCCAGCAGACCCTCCCAATTTTTCTTTTGAAATTGGTCGTTTACCAAAAAAACTCCTAGTGTTTTCAATCCGTCCTGTCTCCACTGTAACCCACCCGGGAGTTGAGGAAACCCAAAACCTTCCCACCTACCAATAATATACCCTTCACTTTTAGACCAATTAACTCTAGCAGAAGAGGCTTTTTCATAGATTTCAATAGTTTTGTTTAAGGTTGTAATATCCTTTTGACTTGTGATAAAAACACTAATGTCATTGCATACGCAGATAAAAAAAAATTAAAATTATCATTTGAATTAGGAATTACAAATCCTTCAAGATTCCTCCTCAATCTGCACAACAAAGGTTCGATAACCAAACTGTATAATTGCCCAGAAAGTGGACATCCTTGTCTAATGCCTCTCGACACAGATATTGGTTCACTTAGCCCACCACCTGCTTTCACCATAACAGAAACATTACAATACAACAACCGAATATAGGATATAAATCTGTCACCAAACCCAAAATACTTTAACACATTAAAAAGATATTGATGGTCAACCCGATCAAAAGCTTTTTCTTGATCTAAGGAGAGAATTCCAAGATCAACATGATAAAAATTATTGATATTAATTATATCCCGTAATAAAAGAAGATTATCCATTATAGATCTTTCAGCTATACAATACGTTTGATCATTATGAACCAACAAGTCTAAACAGTGTTTAAGTCTATTTGATAAGCATTTGGAAAATATTTTGTAATCAGAACATAATAAAGATACTGGTCTCCAGTTTTTGAGAAGTCCCAAGTCCCCCTTCTTTGGAAGCAGCGACAAGACTGCTCTACGACAACTTATGGGAAGGGTTTCACTTCTAATGCAGTCCAGCAACACTTCATAAAAATCTTGTCCAATTATTTCCCAGAACTGTTGATAAAAGTCTATAGGTAGTCCATCAATTCCAGGGGAACGGCCAATATGCAACTGACGCATTGCTTCTGTAAGTTCTTTAAAAGTGATCAAATTGTCCAGAGCCTTTTTCTGTTCATCCCCAAGCTGAGGTAATTCCTTAAGCAAATCATGAACACTCTCAGTATCACAGCTCTCAGCACTGTATAATTGTTTATAAAAATCTCTTGACAACTTTCTCATTTCAACTGGAGTTGATGTTACTGATCCATCCTGACGGCGAAGATGACACATCTGTTTTTGATTAGTATATATTTTTTCAAGATTAAAAAAGAAAGCACTTGGAGCATCCATATCTTTGATAGTGCAAAATCTTGCCCGTATCAGTGCTCCTTTGGCCTGCTCTTGTAAAAAAGAATTCAGCTCTTGTTTTTTCCTTTTCAAACCATCACAATGTACACCTTCATTATTAGTTACAAGATTTTTTTCCAACAACTCAATGTCCTTTTGTAGAGTTTTTACTGTTGTTTTGACAAAAGTAGATGTATGAAAAGCATAATTCTGACAAAATAATCTTATATTCGCCTTTCCCACATCCCACCATTGACAAAGATTCTCAAACAAAAGCTTCTTCAACTTCCATTCACTCCAAAACACTTTAAAACTCTCACAGAAAAAAGCATCATGTAATAATTTAACATTCAAATGCCAGTAATAATTAGATCTTAATGTCTTCTTTACATTTAAAACCAACGTGATCATATGGTGGTCTGAAAACCCGTTTGGAAAAATACAAGCATCAATTACTCTATTATTCCACATTTCCGTCATATAAAACCGATCCAATCTTGCACCCCAAAATCTATTGTCACACATTTTCAACCACGTATACTGTTTCACCCCGATATTTCTTGTTCTCCATACATCTGTTAATTGAAACTCATGCATAACTTTTAACAGTGTGCTACTTGATTGACTATGCGGCTCTTCTCCATTTCTATCCACTGTAAAATCTGTTGTGCAATTCCAGTCCCCTCCAATTACAAGACACACACTATCATCATACTTCTGGATGGCATTTCTCAATTTCAAAAAAATATCTTGTCGTTCAGGACCACTATTGGGGGCATAGACATTAACAAACACAAAACTATTTCCCTCATACTCAATTTCTATTAACAATACTCTACCTTCAACAATCTGTTCCACATTTAAAATGTTAAGATTCATGTTTGCAGAAAATAAAATAGCCACTCCTGCACTATTAAATGTCCCATGGCTCAAAACAAACTTGCCTTTCCACCACATACCCCATTCAATTTCATTATCCTTATTTGTATGTGTTTCTTATAAAAAAGAAACATTGATCTTTTTAATTTTAAGAAATTCTGTAACCACTGCTAATTTACCCCTGTCTCTTCCCCCATTAATATTTAGAGAACCCACCCTCAAACTATCCATGTAAGAAAAGAGATATAGAGTGGGGAGAGACAGAAAAAAAACAGCAAAGTATAAACGCCACCACGTGAGATTTATTCATCTTGATGTCTTTGAGAAACAAATTTATCTTTTCGCAGTTTTGTTACCATCTTCTTCAGTCTAAATCTTTTCTTATCCAAAGACTCATAGCTAACCGTTCTATGCAACGACAACACTGTCGCAATAAATTTCTCGGAGTCCGGAAAAAAAACTGTCAAATCAACAGTCTTACCAAAAGTCGAATCTAGGAAGTCATTTATCTCTTGTAAAGTGTACACCTCTCCTACTATCTGTGAGCCCATATCAGAAAACTCGGAAAGCGTATCATCATCTTTTAACTCTGTATCACAACTTTCTTCATCCCTTGATGCATCAACATTAGCACTGGCCACTTCACCATAAATCTGGTCACTCAGATCATCGTTCATTTCACAATTTTCACTTAATTCTGTTTCAGCAACCACTTTCTCATTTTGACCGTTATCAGTAACGCTTTCAGCCTTTCCAACAACTCTACTCTACAACTCGAGGCAGCGCGTCCTCTGAGGCCTTCGCCATCACCGCAGCACTCGGCCCGGCGCTCGCCACACTAGTCCCGGGGCTCGCCACACCAGTCCCGGCGCTCGCCACACTAGTCCCGCTACTCCCAACTTTATGTGGGCATGCCAGTCTCTTATGACCAACATCCCCACACTCAAAACATTTCATGCTTCCCGTGTTAGCATAAATCATATATGCCTTTCCTTCGTACAACACTCTAAAAGACACGTCTAAATTTGGTTCATTCAAAAACATGAACACCTGTCTTCTAAAAGACATTACATGTCTTAATGCTTCATTTTTACAGCCGAGTGGTAGCGTTTTTATCGCGCTAGCAAATTTTCCGTAACGTGAAAGCCCTCGCTCAATTTCATCATTCGGAATAAATGGAGGTATGTTGGATACGGTTACCTTAGTAGTTGGCGCAACAAGCGGCGAAACAATAACAAATTCTCCACTTACCACAATTCCATTAGTTATCAGGCGACTAACTTGAATCTCTTCCTTCACAAAAACGACCACGGCTTTTTTCATGCGTGAAGCCGATGCAATATTCTCATGCCCGATCTCCTCTCCAACAGCCATTAGCACATCCTCCACAGTCACACCGGTTACAGGAACACACCTGACGCCATGACGAAGGGAAACAGGTGGCGCTACCCCTACGAAGAGGGACGCCATCCTGATCCCGAACAAAACTCCACAAGTACCTCACACAAATTGAAATTAAAGAACTTTACTAAGAACTAAGAAAGAGAGAGATAGTGAGTGAGAGAGATAGAGTAAGAGAGAGAGAGTGAGAGAGAGAGAGTGAGTGAGAGAGAGTGAGAGAGAGAGAGTGAGCGAGAGAGAGTGAGAGAGAGAGAGAGCGGGAGAGAGAAAGAGAGAGAGAGAAAGAGTGAGAGAGGGAGAGAGAGTGAGAGAGACAGTGAGAGAGAGAGATAGTGAGTGAGAGAGAGTGAGCAAGAGAGTGAGAGAGAGAGAGAGCGGGAGAGAGAGAGAGAAAGACTGGTAGAGGAAGAGAGAGAGAGAGAAAGAGTGATAGAGGGAGAGAAAGAGAGAGAGAGAGAGAGAGAGAGAGAGAGAGAGAGAGAGAGAGAATTGAATTTGAAAAATAACTTTATTTCACCATCACCTTAATACACACAAATTAACACGCTAACAACAGAAAACAAAAATACGGGAATTATCTTCAAAAATGGTACAAAAAACTCCCTTACAACACCAAATCTTCTCAAAAGTAAACAAATCGTTCATATTTTTATAAAATTTGTAATCAATCAGTACTCTTGATTTCACCAATGTTAAAAAAGTCTCAATGATGTTTTGACCAGGTTTCTGTTCAAGTTTATCCCTTCTACTAGTATATATGTACATTTTTGCTTCACCAATTATAAAATTCAGTAGCTGACAATTGTATTTCTTTTTTTGACTATATTTAAAACCCAAAATAAATACAGTTTTCGTAAACAATTCATTAAAACTACAAAACCATTTTTTTAACTCAAAGATATCAATCTAGCACATTGTACAAAAGCATGAACATTTTTTTCTTTTTGTAAACAAAAGGGACAAGCATCATTAACTTCCATATTTAAAACAGAAACAAAAGAATTAACAGCTAAAATACCATGAAGAATTCTCCATTGCAAATCCCCAACCTTTTTTGATAATGGCGGTGTAGCAATGTTCAGGGAAGAAGGAGGCGGGAACCGGCGAACAATCAATATATAATTTATTTAAAATAAAACAAACAAACTAAAATACCGCCAGCAGCCCCTCGCGGACGACTGCTGGCTAAAATAAAATACAAAAACTAAAACACAGGCCTGTTCCTCTCTCGATCATCAACGCCGTCGCTCCTCCTTTATGCTTCCGCTCCTCCGTGAGAGATGCGAGACCGGTGTGCCTCACAGGTGTTGCTCATTAGCAATCGCACCACCGGCCTCGCGCCGTTCTCTCACGTCCCTCGGCCGTCCTGTTCGCCACATACCCCCATCGCCCCTCACAGGCCGGGGGGTACCCACGAGCCTGTGCCTACTCCCCCCCCCCGGCGGCGGCGATCCCTGGGGAGTATGGACAGACAAACCGAGGGAAACGGAGACGGAAGCATGAGGAGCGACAGATCGAGAGAGGGGAGAGAGGAAAAAAAAAAAACTTGGTCCGGTTCCCACAACGCGCTGCCATCTGGTCCCCCACCAGCTGTGCGCTCTCCTCCGCGGTGCCTGGCGGTGACGCTGGGTAGCCCTCGGTGGACGGCTCGACGCTCCTCTGCCACCCGGTGGACGGCGACGGCTCCTCGGGTGCCTTGGGCAGACTTGGGCCTCCCCTTCACTGGTGGACGGCAGCAGGCTCCGGCCCACGGCGAGCGGCGGCGACTCCTCCTCTCCCTCCCGGATGGCAGCCGCCCCTCCAATACCCAGGCGGCCGGCAGCGAGCTCGACCGTCCCACCGACAACTCACTCCAGCGCACCGGCTCGAGCGTCCCTGGCCGCGAGTCCCCCGCTCCCTGCTCCTCCCCTCGCTCGGCGGATGGCAGCAGGCTCCGGCCCACGGCGAGCGGCGGCGACTCGCGCACCATGCTCGATGGCACCGCGGATTCCCCACACCGGCGAGGACTCTCTGACAGCGCGTTCCTCCCTCTTCCCGGGTTTCGGCACCAGTGTAGCAATGTTCAGGGAAGAAGGAGGCGGGAACCGGCGAACAATCAAAATATAGTTTATTTAAAATAAAACAAACAAACGAAAATACCGCCAGCAGCCCCTCGCGGACGACTGCTGGCTACCGAAAATAAATATAACTGCCAGCAGCCCCTCGCGGACGACTGCTGGCTAAAGTAAAATACAAAAACAAAACACAACTAAAATACAGGCCTGTTCCTCTCTCGATCATCAACGTCGTCGCCCCTCCTTTATGCTTCCGCTCCTCCGTGAGAGATGCGAGACCGGTGTGCCTCACAGGTGTTGCTCATTAGCAATCGCACCACCGGCCTCGCGCCGTTCTCTCACGTCCCTCGGCCGTCCTGTTCGCCACAGGCGGTTTATATAGAACTCTCCATTCAGGTTTTACACTGTCCTTTAGGCCAAAACAATTCCTCCACGGTCTATCAGATTTTCTTGCCAGATGATTCTTATTAAAACCCATTACACAGGCTCCATACAATATCTTTCCTTTAGTAGATAATAAATACAACCACTGTGAGTCCCACGTTTTAAATGGAACACCTTTAGAACCATCCAACTTTGGTGAAATCATCAAACAAGGGAAAAAATCGTTTTCATCAGGAATAGATACTCCAGAAAAATAATCGTTTAACATTAGCCTCTCCTCTGTTGTGAGGGTAGACTTTAACTTAGCTTTAAAAAGAGCAACTAATCGAATAGATCTAGTGCCTAAAAATTCAGCTACTTTTACAGTATTGTCTAATTTCTCTCCAGGTATGTCCAGCAATTGTCTTAAAACAAACACTTTTGATTCTTTAAGCTTAAAACCACAATTAAAAAAACTGTTATTATCATTTACATCCAAACGGGCCCCAAGAATTAAAGGTTCCTCCAGAAGCCAGTAAAGTGAGTACGGGTTTTCGGATTTCTGAATATAAAACAGACTCCAAACTTTAAAAAGACTCTCATAGAAAGGTGGAAAAACAGACAAGTCCATTTTTAAAGGGTTTAGTAGCCTCAGATGTTTGTTTAGTCTGAAACCTCCAAAGTTTTGTAAAACAATATGGGCCATTGCCCTCCAGCTGACTTCCGACGCACCGTCTAAAAGTCTCTGCAGAAACTGCAAACGGAAAGCGGCAGTTCCACTCTGTAAATGAATCAGTCCTTGTCCTCCTCCTTCTTTTGGTAGATAAAGAACACTCTGCCGGATCCAGTGTAGTTTATCCCCAAAAAAGTCTACAAGAATCGCTTGTATTTTCATCAGTAGTTGAGGAGGAGGATCAATACACACCAACTAATGCCATAGTGAAGACGCGACCAGGTTGTTGATAACAAGAGTCTGTCCTCTATAAGATATTTTAGGGAGCAGCCACTTCCAATTTCTCCAAACGTCCTTTAATTTTTTCAACCACTCATTCCCAATTCTTTTGTTGAGTCATGTCATCACCTAAAAAACTCCCAAATACGTTAAACCACCTTTCCCCCAGATTAAACCTTCAGGAATTTTTGGTTTGCCATTTTTCCATTTACCCACCAAAAGTGTTTCACATTTCTTCCAATTCACTTTTGCCGAAGATACAAGAGTAAAATCATTAATTAAATAAAATAAAATGTGCACATCTTTTTGTCCACTTACAAACACCATTACATCATCAGCATAAGCAGATAAACATATATTTTTTGTACAGTTAGGCAAATGTAATCCATAAATTCTTTCCCTTATTTTTTGTAATAAAGGCTCAATGGCCAAGGCATACAACATTCCAGAAAGAGAGCACCCTTGTCTTACACCTCTTTCAACCTGAAATGGAGCACATAAACCGCCATTCATTTTCAATACACTTTCAATATCACTATAGAGTACCTGGACCATCATATTAAAATCCTTTTTAAAACCAAATGCTGCTAAAGTTTTCCACAAATAGGGGTGCTCAACCCTGTCAAAAGCTTTCTCCTGGTCCAGTGAAATCAATCCAAAATCCAAATCAAGTAATTTTGACACCTCTAAAGCATCCCGAACTAAAGTCAAGTCAAGTCAAGTATATTTATATAGCGCTTTTCACAATATAAATTGCATCAAAGCAGCTTCACAGTATTAATCAAATAACATAGTGTTTGTTTCTTAGTGAAAAAACATCCACGTTTGGTAGGGCTGATCAATGGTAATAATGCTTGGTTAATTAATTTGAATATCCCCAACTGAGCAAGCCAAAGGCATCTAAAGAGATGTTGTCAACAATGGATCCGCGAGGAATACAGTAGGACTGGTCTGGATGTATTACTTGCCTTATTACTTAAGCCAATCTGTTTGCCAAAACCTTAGAGAGCAGTTTGTAATCACAACAAAGAAGTGATACAGGGTGCCAATTCTTTATGTCTGTCAAATCTCCTTTCTTTGGTATTAGCGTTATCACTGCCCTCCTGCAGCTCAACGGCAACATGCCTTTTGACAGACTATCGCTCAGCACTTGTAGCAAGTCCGCTCCTAACTCTACCCAGAAAGACTTGTAAAAGTCAATTGGGAGGCCGTCAATTCCAGGAGCTTTTCCCGATTCCATGTCATGAAGGGCCTTATTTAACTCTCCCAGGCTTAGCCCGCCCGAAAGAGCCACATTACCTTCTTCTGACATCTTTGGTAGGGAGTTCTTCTATACAGATTTTTGTAAAAACCAACTGCTCTCTTCCGAATATCACTGGGGTTCAGCAAAACCTGACCCTCTTCTGACCGCAAGGCTTTAATCAATCTCTTCTGCCCATTTTTTTTCTCTAAACAGAAAAAAACTTTGACGGTGCATCCATATGATTTATATTTTGGAATCTTGATCTGACCAATGCGCCCTGTGTTCTGTATTCTAGCAGATCCGCTAACTGAGTTTTCTTTTTGAAAAATAGTTCAAAATGATTATTTGTCCCAGTTGATCCAGCTATTCTTTGACACTCACTTAATTCTTTCTCCAAAGTTTCCAGAGAATTTGTAAACTCTATTGTGACATTGTGAGTGTATTGCTGACCAAACTGTCTAATTTTAACTTTACCAATGTCCCACCACTGCTGTATTGAACTAAAATTAGTCTTTGATTTTCTATAATTCTGCCAAAAATACTTAAAAGAGTCTCTAAAAAAAACTATCACTCAATAAAGAAATATTGAAATGCCAATAGGCACTGCTATATTTAATTGAATTCAAAATAAAATTACATTGTACCATACTATGATCAGAAAAACCTACTGGGATTATAGAGCAATTTTTAACAATATTAAGATGATGTGTAAAACCATACAATCTATCTAATCTGGCAAGGGATACCATGTTTTCCTTCATACAAGCCCATGTATACTGCCTCGTATTTCCATTTAATTGTCTCCAAATATCACATAATTCAAACTTCTTTATGAAATGAATGAGACGTTTCTGAGAAGACAAATGGGGTTCAACGTGGTTTCTATTAATCATATTCTCTGTGCAATTAAAGTCTCCCCCCAAAAACAAATATTCCTCTTCTGAGCAATTTTGTAAAGTAGTACACAATAAATCTAAGAAAAACAATCTTTCCACAGGACGTGTTGGAGCATAAATGCAGATAAAAACCAAAATATAGCTTTCATAGACAGCTCTAATTTTTAGTAATCTTCCTTTAACAATTTCATCAACAACATAAGAAATTGGACTAAAACTCTTAGAAAATAATACTCCAACTCCTGCACTTATTGTAGTGTTATGGCTTAGAACAGTTAGCCCCTCAAATTCTCCTTCCCAATCTGCTGCATTCCCCCCGTCACTATGTGTTTCTTGTAACAAAAAATTAAGATTCTTCTGTTTCATTAATTCATTTATCATTCCTCTTTTCTTAATGTCTCTAGCACCATTTACATTCAAGGTTGATAGACGAACTTCACTCATGATAAAAAGGAGAAAAAACAGCCAAAAAAACCCACTCATTAATGTGGAAAATGAGCTCAACTTATTCTAGATCATTCTTAAGTTTCTCTACATTCCTCACTCATTTTTTTAAACGATAAACTTCCTTATTCGTGAAGCATCCTTCAGCCATTAAATTCCTTGTTTTCTCAACAAACTGTCACATTAGGGAAAAACTCTTGAACACACACCCCTCTCTTGTTCTTCGTTGACTTAAGGAATAACTTTATCTCTTCAGCATTATAGTTACGAACAGAGAAATCACTCAAAGACAACGCCACACTGGAATCTGATGATTCACTTTCAGTTTCATTATTATCACTACCATGTAAGTCAGCTTTCTTCACAGCTTTTTTATTTTGAGACTTATCATTCATTTTTCTCTTTTGAGGCGTTTTGAGCATTTCTCTTCTTGCCTCCATTTCCAATTCCACCAAATCAGTTACACTCTTTTCCTGCACAGCATGTGTTACAACAATTCCAGTAGTAGCACCTTCTCTTTCCTTTTCAGGGAGTTTTGAGTGTTTTACATCAGATACCATATCAATTTTATCTTTCTTTTCTACACCAACAGATTTTATTGCAGATATCTCCTTGCAATTAACCACTTTAGTCCCACTGTGATGGTCACCCTGCACCTCTGAGCTCAGTGAAACTATACCAGCTTCTCTACTCGTGCTTGGATTGGATATCATGTCCCCTTTCTCAATGACTTTCTTTCCTGGGCAATTACGAATCAGATGCCCTGTTTTTCCACAACCAAAGCACTTCGTTTTAGCAGTTGTTACAAAAATGATGTAATCAAAATCATCAGCCCTAAAACTAAGTGCAAGATCCAATTCCTCATCATCCTGAATTATCATGTATGCAAACCTCCTAAAAGACACAATATGTTTCAAGAGGGGAGAACCCGTGCTAATCGGGATTTTTTTTATCGGAGATACCAATTTACCATAGCGTGATAAAGCTTCAGTTATTATCACGTCACTGAGAAAGGGCGGAACGTTAGACAACGTGACCCTCTTAGAAGGTAGTGAGAGGGGAAGAACAGGAACAAACTCGCCACCAATCACAATCCCACGCTCAACTACTTCATTTACCTTTTCAATGTTACTAAAAAAAAACACAGTAGCGTTATTCATCCTCGATGCGGATAAAATACATCCATGTCCTACAAATTCGCCAACCGCTAAACAAATCTCTTCTACACTCGCCGCAAACACCACTTTTACTGCATGGCGTCGCGTGAGTGCAGACAAACCCTGTGTAGCCGGGGTCGTCATGCTTCTCCCGGTAAAGACCGGTAGCACGCCGCCCAAACCACACCAAAAACTACCACTAACTAAGCACAAACAAACACAAAAAAGGCGGAAAATACAAAGCTATTTAGACACAGAAAACAACTTCACTCACCGCACTCGCACTACACCACTCACGCACTCAACACCCACACCGGAAGTGAGAGAGACAGATAGTGAGTGAGAGCGAGTGAGCGAGAGAGTGAGCGAGAGAGAGTGAGTGAGTGAGTGAGAGAGAGAGAGAGAGAAAGTGAGAGGGAGAGAGTAGGAGTGAGAGAGAGAGAGAGAGTGAGAGAGGGAAAGAAAGAGAGTGAGTTAGTGAGAGAGAGAGAGAGAGAGAGAGAGAGAGAGGCTTAACAATATCTTTATTAGACCATTAGTCCTTTTGCCTCAATACAATAATCTTACAAAAATTTCATTTCATAAATTAAATTCCTATTTCTATACATTTAAAAACAACATTTAATTTTCTACAATTTGACAAAGTACTCCAAATTTCAGAAAACATTACAATGTCACTGACCAATTTATAATATGTATACTCTATCTTGATTCTAGCTGTTATCATCCCTTTTAGTACCATTTCAGCATTGATTGGAACTATACCTAACATTTTATTTTTTCTAGGTTTTCATATGGACAACTTAGCTGACCCCAACAAAAAAAAAACAGTAAACATTTTTTCCTTCTTTCTTGAAAATTATTAATTGGACCACTTATAAAACTTTGATAAGAAAAATTCTCCCCAAACTTTATAAAAACTTGTGTTAAAAAATAAAAAATTCCCTCAAACCTAAAACAATCAATAAATAAGTGATTAACCATTTCTTCTAAGCCACAAAATAAACACTCTGTCCCCACTGCTGGATTCAGGTGTGCCACGTCTCTGTTCGTAGCTATAGCCCCTAACATCAATCTCCAGTGCAAGTCTGCAGAATTCAACAGGCAACTTATACAGAGACCTCCAACATGCCTTAAAATCTGTCCCAAACACTTCTGACCACCTCCAAGTCTTCACTCCTCTTAGCACGGTCTGATGAGTAACTTTTACACACGTTACATAGAGTTCTTTCTTCTTAATATCTTGAAAACTCCCCAACTTGGGGTAATCAAATGTTAAAATCGAATGTCCAGTTTCCTCCATCTCCTCTTGCACAGCAGCAGATACTTTAATGGGTGGAAAAACACTCTGCAAAGACTCAGCTGTTTTCCAGTCATCACCACTTCTCAGATCCCCCAACTTGACATACCCAGCCTTCACAAAACAGCTCTCCACAAATTTAGAGGACAAAATCCTTGTTCCGGTTCTCCCATTATCCAGTCCTCAGGTTGTAAAACATCTCTGTGTATACTAAATGTCTTTTTCCAAGCAGTTATCATTGACTTATAAAAAGGTGTCAACCCTTTCAAATCCACTTTATCTCTTTGCAGTAAAAAAAAGCTGTTTATCATACAATAGTCCAGATGTTTTCCGCAGAAGAGCACAAGCAACATTATTCCACCCAACATTCTCCTCGTACAACAATCTCTGGCCTGCTTGCAATCGAAAGGCATTTATGCGGCTTCGTACATCTATTAGGCCTTGCCCTCCTTCAATCACTGGTAGATAAAGTGCAGGCCGAGGAATCCATTTTTGACCGGACCAGAAAAAATCCACCAATTTTCTCTGAATCTCCTTAATACTGTCATCTGGTGGCTCCAGCACATTCAGTTTGTGCCATAACATAGAGGCCGTCAGGTTGTTTGTAATTAGGACTCTACCTCTATATGATAGTTCTTGTAATAGCCAGTTCCACTTAGACAACTTAGCAACAACCTTTCCAAGCAGACCCTTCCAGTTCTTTTCTTTATACTTTATATATCTCAGTGCCCAGATACACCTCCAAAACTTTAAAACCTTCCTTTCCCCATTTCAGTCCTTCAGGAAGTTGAGGTCGCCCCCTATCAACCCAAGACCCCACCGCAAACCCCTCACACTTTGCCCAGTTTACCTTGGCTGAAGAAGACTTTTCATAAAGGTTTACATTTTTACAAAGTATCTGAATATCATTCTGACCAGAAATAAAAATATTTACATAATCTGCATAAGCAGACACAGAATCCCTTAGCCCTGCAGTATCTCCTGGTATCATTCTACCTTGTAACTCATTTCTTATCTTACACAGTAAGGGTTCTATGGCTAAACTATAAAGTTGTCCTAATAGAGGACATCCCTGCCTAATTCCTCTTTTAACAGGGATTGGACAACTCAGGCCACCTCCTATCTTAAGCATAACTGAGGCATCTTCACAAAGCATTTTTATCCAAGAAATAATATTCTCCCCAAATCCAAAGGTTTTTAACACAGTAAAAAGATATTCATGACCTACCCGGTCAAAAGCTTTCTCTTGGTCAACAGATAAAAAACCCACATCAAGATTATTCCTAATAGATAAATCAATCACATCTCTCATAAGAAACAAATGATCCATTATTGTCCTCCCAGGAATACAATAAGTTTGTTCACTTTCCACCACAACACGCAAAACATTTTTTTAGTCTGTTAGCTAAACATTTAGACAATATTTTATAATCTAGACATATTAAAGACACTGGTCACCAATTCTTCAACAAGCCTAGATCTCCATTTTTTGGCAGAAGTGATAACACAGTTCTTTGACAGCTTTTCGATAGACAACCTCTTTTAAAACATTCACAAAATACATTATACAAATCTTCTCCTAAGACACCCCAAAAGGCTTTATAAAACTCCGCCGGTAAACCATCAATTGCTGGTGACTTTCCTGTAGAGAGCTGTTTGACCGCCTTTGAACGTTCATCAAAAGAAATCATTACGTCCAAAGAATTTTTGTCCTCAGGTCTTAATTTAGGGAGATCCCTTAAGAACTGGTCCATAGAGCCAACATCACAGCTCATATTACCAAACAGTGCTTTATAAAATCAATACCCATTGTTCTAATTTCTGTTGGATCTGAAGTAATAGTTCCATTTTTTCTTTTAAGATGAAGCATACATTTCTTTTGTGCTTCCTTCCGTTCAAGTCCAAAAAAATAAGCCGTTGGAGCATCCATTTCTTTAATTGAAGAAACTCTAGCTCAAACTAGTGCACCTTTTACTCTTTGTTCCAACAATGACCTCAACTCCTTTTTTTAAAATATTCTCTAAACCATCATCATCAACATCAATCATTCTTTTTTCCATTTCATTAATCTCATTCTTCATAAATCTCCTCCCACCATTGAGTCATATTTTCAAAATTATTGTTCCTCTGTCTCCAAATTTCCCATTATAATCATTATAATTTAATTATAATCTAAAGTAACCATATGATGGTCTGAAAATTGATTTGGTAATATATTAGTGTTAGCTACTCTATTTATTTCTGATTTACTTATATGTAACCTATCCAATCTCGCTCCTGTCACAACTGAATTTAGAATCTTTATCCAGGTATATTGCTTCACCAACTTGTTTCTACTTCTCCACACATCCACCAACTTTAAATTATTTGTGATATCAAGTAGTAACTTACTAGATTTCGAGTGAGGCTCATCCCCATTCCTATCCAATTAGAAATGTGTTGTGCAATTCCAATCACCTCCTATTACAACACATGTATTGCCATTGTCATGTTGTTGTATTGCATCATTTAACTTTTGATGTTATTTCATGATGCCATCCAATATTCAGAGCATACACATTAACAAAAAGGAATTTAACACTTTTAATTTCAGCTATAATTAATAACACTCTACCTTTTTCTATCTCTATTGTTGTCACAATTTTTAAATCAAACTGTTTCAATTAGAGAATTGCAACACCCATACTAGCACTTGTTCCATGTCTTCATTTACACTCTCCTTCCTGTACCACTCCAATTCATTACTACTATCAGAATGTGTTTCTTGTAAAAAGGTTACTTTAACATAATTTAATTTAATACATTCAGAAATTCTTTTGACCCTATCTCTTCCCCCAATTGATGTTTAAGGATCCTACTCTTACAAACTCCATAATAATGTTCCAATCGAGGGAGAGGAGAGACAGAGAGAAAATAACAAATAGAAACACCTTTAGTGAATTATACATCATTTAAATGTCCTTTTTTTCTGGGTTTTCCCCCCTCTTATTTTCGTGACAAACTTTTTCAATCGAAACCTTTTCCTCCTACTTAATTTGTCTTCTCCAACTCGTTTCATCCAGTATAATACAAAACTGTCACATTTCTTAGTATCAGTAAAGTAATCCTTCACTTCTGCTACTTTCCCGAAAGTCTCATCCAGAAAAGCATCTATTTCCTCCAAAGCGTGTAACTGGTCACATCCCATCTGAGATGAATTTGACACGTCTGATACATCTGACAAATCATCATCACTTTCTCCCTCCTTCATTTTCAACCATCTCTCCAGAATTATTACCCTCTGAATTCACTGTCCTTCTATTGCTTGATTGATCTCTATCAACCAACATCACTTCCTCAACACCCTCTACCTTCTCCACTTGCTCTGTACTCTTCTAAGTTTCCGTCATCACCATCTCCTCAATCACCTGTGCCTCACCATTAACATTTTCTACCACTTTAGACACTTCAGTAGAATTAGTCTCCCCCTCAGCACCAACACTACCTAAATCCTTGTTATTATGCACATTCTGGTCCTCACAATTTTCTCCACACTACCATTCATATCCTTACCTTGACCCGTCTCATTCATCACTTCTCTTTGCGGGCATGACAATCTTACATGTCCTACAGCACCGCATTCACGTACGATTTTCCTTCGTAAACACAACGAAAAGACACGTTTAATGTTGGGGCATTCAAAAACATAAACACCTGCCGTCTAAAAGACAACACATGCTTCAAAGACTCATGTTTACATTCAAGCGGTACCATCTTAATTCCATTTGCAAACTTTCCATACCTCAAGAGCTCACGCTATATACCCTCATCAGGAATAAATGGCTGCGCATTTAAAATGACTGCATTTACAGGTGGAGATATTAAAGGTTGAACAATTACAAAAGATCCACTTACCACTATGCCGCTCTCTACCAACCGATTGACCAGTAGTTCCTCTTTCAAAAAACCCACCACGGCCTTATTCATTCGAGACGTGGAAATAATGTTTTCATGTCCCACTCGCTCCACCACATTCAGCAACACATCCTCAACAGTTATACCCACTCGAGTGATGCATCTAATTCCATGACGAAGCGACAGCCACAACGCGTAAATTAACCTCAAACTAAAACTTTACTACTAGATTTAATATTAGATTAATATCAAATTTCCTCAAAAAAAGAAGAAAGCCAATAGAAAAGTACCTCTCACCAAATAATACCCCTCGCCACCACCCCAAACGCTCCCAGCGTGCACCGGAAGTGTGAGAGGGAGAGTGAGAGAGAGAGTGAGAGAGGTAGTGTCACGAGTGGCGTGGTTGAAGCAGGAAAGAGGCTGGATCCAATTGCAGCACACTTTAATTCAAAATTCAGGAAACAGGATACACGATACAAAGACAGGAACTAGAACTTGAACAGGAACAACCGACACTAGCTTGTAACATAGACAAGAACTCCCAAACACAGGCCAGAAACACAGGGCTTAAATAATAAGGGACAAACGAGCTCACAAGATAACGAGGGGGCGGAACCAACAAGAAACACCTGGGACAACCAAATGACAAGACAGGGAACCACCAAACACGACAGGACACAAAACCACATCATAACATAGCCCCCCCCCCCTATGGGCGGCTCCCGACGCCCATCAAAACAAGCAAAACACAGTTCAGGAGGGAGGTCCTGGAGGAGGGACGGGGGACCAGGCCCGCACTGGGAACCGGGACCAGGATATGGGCAAGGCGGGCTTGGGCCGTGGTGCATGGGTGACCAGGGCGGAACAGGACGAGGCGAAGGCCAGGGAGGGGCAGGACGAGGCGTAGGCCAGGGAGGGGCAGGACGAGGCGAAGGCCAGGGAGGGGCAGGACGAGGCGAAGGCCAGGGAGGGGCAGGACGAGGCGAAGGCCAGGGCGGAGCAGGATGCGCGGGCGGCCAGGGCGGAGCAGGATGCGCGGGCGGCCAGGGCGGAGCAGGATGCGCGGGCGGCCAGGGCGGAGCAGGATGCGCGGGCGGCCAGGGCGGAGCAGGATGCGCGGGCGGCCAGGGCGGAGCAGGATGCGCGGGCGGCCAGGGCGGAGCAGGATGCGCGGGCGGCCAGGGCGGAGCAGGATGCGCGGGCGGCCAGGGCGGAGCAGGATGCGCGGGCGGCCAGGGCGGAGCAGGATGCGCGGGCGGCCAGGGCGGAGCAGGATGCGCGGGCGGCCAGGGCGGAGCAGGATGCGCGGGCGGCCAGGGCGGAGCAGGATGCGCGGGCGGCCAGGGCGGAGCAGGATGCGCGGGCGGCCAGGACGGAGAAGACACCGGCCCAGGAACAGCAGACACCGGCCCAGGAACAGCAGACACCGGCTCAGGAACAGCAGACACCGGCTCAGGAACAGCAGACACCGGCTCAGGAACAGCAGACACCGGCTCAGGAACAGCAGACACCGGCTCAGGAACGACAGACACCGGCTCAGGAACGACAGACACCGGCTCAGGAACGACAGACACCGGCTCAGGAACGACAGACACCGGCTCAGGAACGACAGACACCGGCTCAGGAACGACAGACACCGGCTCAGGCTCGGAAACAGACGACACACACACTGGCTCGGGGACAGAAGACACACTCACTGGCTCGGAGACAGACGACACACTCACTGGTTCGGGAACAGACGACACACTCTCTGGCTCGGAAACAGACGACACACTCACGGGCTCGGGTACAGACGACACACACACGGGCACGGAGACAGACGACACACACACGGGCACGGAGACAGACGACACACACACGGGCTCGGAGACAGACGACACACACACTGGCTCGGAGACAGACGACACACACACTGGCTCGGAGACAGACGACACACTCACAGGCTCGGGGACAGACGACACACTCACAGGCTCGGGGACAGACGACACACTCGCTGGCTCGGGAACAGAAGACACACTCGCTGGCTCGGAAACAGAAGACACACTCACTGGCTCGGAGACAGACGACACACACACAGGCTCGGAGACAGACGACACACACACAGGCTCGGAGACAGACGACACACACACTGGCTCGAGAACAGAAGACACACTCACAGGCTCGGAGACAGACGACACACACACTGGCTCGGAGACAGACGACACACACACTGGCTCGGAGACAGACAAGACACTCACAGGCTCGGGGACAGACGACACACTCGCTGGCTCGGGAATAGAAGACACACTCACTGGCTCGGAGACAGACGACACACACTCAGGCTCGGAGACAGACGACACACACTCAGGCTCGGGAACAGAAGACACACTCACAGGCTCGGAGACAGACGACACACACACTGGCTCGAAGACAGACGACACACTCACAGGCTCGGGGACAGACAACACACTCACAGGCTCGGGGACAAACAACACACTCACTGGCTCAGGAACGGATAACACACTCACTGGCTCGAGGACAGACGACACACACACTGGCTCTGGGACAGACGACACACACACTGGCTCGGAGACAGACGACACACTCACAGGCTCGAGGACAAACGACACACTCTCTGGCTCGGAGACAGACGACACACACACTGGCTCGGAGACAGACGACACACACACTGGCTCGGAGACAGACGACACACTCACTGGCTCGGAGACAGACGACACACTCACTGGCTCGGAGACAGACGACACACTCACTGGTTCGGGAACAGACGGCACACTCTCTGGCTCGGAAACAGACGACACACTCACGGGCTCGGGTACAGACGACACACACACGGGCACGGAGACAGACGACACACACACGGGCACGGAGACAGACGACACACACACGGGCTCGGAGACAGACGACACACTCACAGGCTCGGAGACAGACGACACACACACTGGCTCGGAGACAGACGACACACTCACAGGCTCGGGGACAGACGACACACTCACTGGCTCGGAGACAGACGACACACACACAGGCTCGGAGACAGACGACACACACACAGGCTCGGAGACAGACGACACACACACAGGCTCGGAGACAGACGACACACACACAGGCTCGAGAACAGAAGACACACACACTGGCTCGAGAACAGAAGACACACTCACAGGCTCGGAGACAGACGACACACACACTGGCTCGGAGACAGACGACACACACTCTGGCTCGGAGTCAGACGACACACACACTGGCTCGCAGACAGACGACACACTCACTGGCTCGGAGACAGACGACACACTCACAGGCTCGAGGACGAACGACACACTCACTGGCTCGGGAACGAACGACACACTCACTGGCTCGGGAACGGACGACACACTCTCTGGCTCAGGGACAAACAACACACTCACTGGCTCAGGAACGGATAACACACTCACTGGCTCAGGAACGGATAACACACTCACTGGCTCGAGGACAGACGACACACACACTGACTCGGAGACAGACGACACACACACTGGCTCACAGACAGACGACACACTCACTGGTTCGGGAACGGACGACACACTCTCTGGCTCAGGGACAAACGACACACTCACTGGCTCGAGGACAAATGACACACACACTGGCTCGGGAACAGACGGAGCAGACTCTGGCTCGGGAACAGACGGAGCAGACTCAGGCTCGGGAACAGACGGAGCAGACTCAGGCTCGGGAACAGACGGAGCAGACTCAGGCTCGGGAACAGACGGAGCAGACTCAGGCTCGGGAACAGACGGAGCAGACTCAGGCTCGGGAACAGACGGAGCAGACTCAGGCTCGGGAACAGACGGAGCAGACTCAGGCTCGGGAACAGACGGAGCAGACTCAGGCTCGGGAACAGACGGAGCAGACTCAGGCTCGGGAACAGACGGAGCAGACTCTGGCTCGGGAACAGACGGAGCAGACTCTGGCTCGGGAACAGACGGAGCAGACTCTGGCTCGGGAACAGACGGAGCAGACTCTGGCTCGGGAACAGACGGAGCAGACTCTGGCTGGACGTGGCCGACGTGAAGCTCTGGCTGGACGTGGCCGACGTGACGCTCTGGCTGGACGTGGCCGACGTGAAGCTCTGGCTGGACGTGGCCGACGTGAAGCTCTGGCTGGACGTGGCCGACGTGAAGCTCTGGCTGGACGTGGCCGACGTGAAGCTCTGGCTGGACGTGGCCGACGTGAAGCTCTGGCTGGACGGTCTCTGGCTGGACGGTCTCTGGCTGGACGGTCTCTGGCTGGACGGATACAGTGGATACACAGGGTACCTCCTCTACCACACCCACCGTATACACTGAACCGCTTAACAGAAGAGCCCGGTCAATATAGCTCTCCAAGGTTTCGCGAGGCTCATGCCAGGGCATGAATGTGCTGAGCGTTTCTGATAGTCCTCCTCGAAAGAAGATTATCAGGCACTCATCGCTCATCGAGGTGAAGGGTGCAAGCTTGATAAACTCTTCCACATACTCCTCAATCGAACGATTCTCCTGACGGAGACGGATAATCTGGACGTCTGGACTCCAGAAAGGCATGGCTGCTGGATCACGATGTGGGGAGTTCTTCTGTCACGAGTGGCATGGTTGAAGCAGGAAAGAGGCTGGATCCAATTGCAGCACACTTTAATTCAAAATTCAGGAAACAGGATACACGATACAAAGACAGGAACTAGAACTTGAACAGGAACAACCGACACTAGCTTGTAACATAGACAAGAACTCCCAAACACAGGCCAGAAACACAGGGCTTAAATAATAAGGGACAAACGAGCTCAGGGGGCGGAACCAACAAGAAACACCTGGGACAACCAAATGACAAGACAGGGAACCACCAAACACGACAGGACACAAAACCACATCATAACAGGTAGAGAGAGAGAGAGAGATAGAGAGAGTGTGTGTGAGAGAGAGGGAGTGTGAGAGAGAGAGAGTGAGAGGAGAGAGTGAGAGGGAGAGAGAGAGAGATTGATTGAAAAATATCCTTTAATTCCTAATTAACATTCTAAAAACATCAACATTATAAAATCAATCTTACAAACACTTTGTATTATTAAAAAGATAAAACCGTCTCTCCATCATCACTGATTCCATCCAGGCTGATTGCCTCCATGCCACGCCGCATTGAAACAGTCATTTCTGCAAAAGGATTCCCGACCAAGTTTGAGTGCATAACTGAACATAATTATTTGAAGGTTGACTTTTTTTGTATTAAAAACACATATTTTATTGGTCGGATGAAATATGATAATTTTTTTAGATAGGAATTTTGGGTTTTCATGAGCTGTATGCTAAAATCATCAGTATTAAAATAATAAAGACCTGAAATATTTCAGTTGGTGTGCAATGAATCTAAAATATATGAAAGCTTAATTTTTATCATTACATTATGGAAAATAAGGAATTTTATCACAATATGCTAATTTTTTGAGAAGGACCTGTATATCATCATCATCTTTGATGAATATATTAATGTCATCTGCATATGCCGAAACAACTAAAGGGGACTCAAAATTACAGTTTGGTAACCTAAACCCATTCAAGTTATTCCTTAGAAAGCACAAAAAGGGGTTCAATAGCTAGTGAATAAAGCTGTCCTGAAATAGGACAACCTTGCCTTATACCTCTTTCCACTGGTATTGGTCGACTAAGTCCTCCCCCCACTTTAACCATGCATGAAGCTCTGTTATAAAGGAGACTTATCCAGGCAATAAATCTCTCTCCAAAACCAAAAAGTTTTAAAACAGAAAACAAAATACCCATGATCAACTCTGTCAAAAGCTTTCTCCTCGTCCAAGGATAAAAGTCTGACATTCTGATCATACACTTTACACACATCTCTCATTAAAAATAAATTGTCCATTGTGGTCAGGGATACAATAGGTCTGATCCATATGCACAAGTAAGCCAATATAAGGCTTCAACCTATTAGACAGAGCTCTTTTTATTCATTTCTTTATATTCAGTACATAAAAGCGCAACAGGTCTCCAGTTCTTAAGATGAGATAGATCTCCTTTTTTAGGAAGTAATGTTAGAACATCTCTTCTACAGGAGGTTGGAAGTAAGCTTTGTTCAAAAGAGCTCATCAGGACCTCATGAACATCAGATCCTATAGTCCCCCAGAAATGTCTAAAAAAGTCAATGCTGAGTTTAGGCAGACCTTCTAAGAGTTCTTGTACACATTCTTCTTCACATTGTTCTTTGCCATACAACTGTATAAAAAAAACCATGGCGCATCTTCTCATTTCCCCTCCATCTGTTGTTACATGCCCATCTAGACATCTCAGACATGTCATGCGCTGATCTTTCACACTATTTTTTTCCAAGTTGAAGAAAAACGTACTCCAGGCATCCATATCTTTTAATTGGTATCTTAACATACCAGTGGTGACCAGGAACAGGAACAGACACCGGCGCAGGAACGGGAACTGACACCGGCGCAGGAACGGGAACAAACACCGACGCAGGAACGGGAACAGACACCGGCGCAGGAATCGGTGCAATCTGGCGCAGGATCGGTGGGCTCTGGCGCAGGATCAGTGGGCTCTGGCGGAGGATTAGTGGGCTCTGGCGCAGGATCAACGGGCTCTGGCCCAGGATCAACTGGCTCTGGGCTGGGCATGAGCAGCAGGGAAGAGGACTTTGTGCTGCGCAGGACCAGTGGTGAAGAGGGCTTTGAGCTGGGCGGGACCAGCGACGAAGGAAACTCTGGGCTGGACGGGACCAGCGGCGAAGGAAACTCTGGGCTGGACGGGACCAGAGGCGAAGGAAACTCTGGGCTGGACGGGACCAGTGGCGAAGGAAACTCTGGACTGGGTTCATGGGCTGTAGCTGATGTGTGTGCTGCCCACACACACAAAACAGCCATGGACACCACAATGAGCGCTGTGTCTTCTAGAGCAGACTCAAGTGCGGCGTGTTCAGTCTCTGGCGGGCAGGCGATTGGCTCCGGTTCTGGCGAACAGGCGACGGGCTCAGGCTCTTGCTCGAAGACTGGCTCTGGCTCTTGCTCGAAGACTGGCTCTGGATCTTGCTCGAAGACTGGCTCTGGCTCTTGCTCGAAGACTGGCTCTGCTATTTCTGGATCCGCTGGTGTTACTGTGAGGGAAGAACCACAAACCCAAAGAGCTCTGTCCATAAACTCAGCAAAAGGTCGATTTAAGTCTTCGAGCAGCAGTATCTGGGCTAGTGGATCATCCAGTCCTCTCCAGAACCCCTGCTTTAAGAACTCTTCCTCCCAGTAAACGTCCTGATGCAGATGCAGGTAAACTTCAACAAATTCCTCCAGAGAACTCCCATTCTGATCAAACAGAAAAGCATCCATCGCGTTATCCTCCATTACTTTTTAGGTTGATCGTTCTGTCAGGGTTGTTGCAGGATACTGAAGACGAGGGAACAGAATTTCAATTCAGCTAGTTTAATAACAAACTCAGGATACAGGGAAATGCAGGGACTCAGGAAAAACAGAACCATACATAGACGACGATCAACAAACACTGAGGGAAAACTAGTTTTACTAATTCTCCGTTTAAACTAAGTTTAAACTCAGTTTAAACTAATTAAACAGACCGGGAAACACTAACAGGACTAAACCAAAAATCACAAAGACGGGGAAACCAGATCACAAGACAGAACTTAAACACATAGAAACGTGACACTATGTTAGCTTTAACCATTTGACCTCGACCTTTGACTAAATCACAGGAACTTAAAACGTTAATTTTTGAATTACTAGAAAAAAGTATTGATACCCCTCCACTCAAATTACTCCCATGATTTAAAAAAATTTGACCACCCCAAGATAAACCCCAGTCAACTTCATCTTTTATTGTGCTAGGCGTTTCTTGTAAAAAGATTACGTCTAGTTTGTTTGTTATTTTTTCCACCTCCTTAACCATTTCTTTTTCCATTCATATTCAAAGAGCCCACTCTTAAACTCCCCATAGAAAAAAAGAAAGGGAGGAACAGACAGAGAAAAAAAGTACGCAAAAAGTGCACCATGATCAAGGCTGACATCACATATTTTTTGCTAAAGCTTTTTTTCCTTTTCTTGTTTTGTTTGACTTTGAATTTTAAGTGCTGTGACATGTTTTCTCATGTCAACATGGAGAAGTCCTCTGTCTGGCCCTCGAGGACAGAGAGATCAGAAGCCTCCTGTATGCTGACGATCTTCTGCTGCTTGAAGAGGCTCTGCACCACAGCCTCTCGCTTCTACAACAGTACAGCAGCGACTGGGCCTTACCCATCAACATGGAGAAGCCCTCTTGACCAGGTCTGACCCTTGAGGACAGAGAGATAAGAAGTCTCCTGTATGCTGACGATCTTCTGCTGCTGTCTCCTCATGAAGAGGGTCTGCACCACACCCTCTCGCTTCTACAACAGTACAGCAGCGACTGGGCCTTACCCATCAACATGGAGAAGTCCTCTTGACCAGGTCTGACCCTTGAGGACAGAGAGATCAGAAGTCTCCTGTATGCTGACGATCTTCTGCTGCTGTCTCCTCATGAAGAGGCTCTGCACCACAGCCTCTCGCTTCTGGACCAGTACAGCAGCGACTGGGCCTTACCCATCAACATGGAGAAGTCCACAATCATGATCTTCAGAAAAAACCTCGCCTTACTGACAAGAAATACACATTTACACTTGGGGGAACAATTCTTAATCTTGTCACCTGTTATAATTATTTGGGTCTGACAAATTCAGCTTCTGGAAAATTTGACACTGCAATAAAAGATCTGACCAATAAAGTGCGTAGGGCTTATTACAGTATAAGAAAACCCCTGTTCAAATTTAACCCACCCATTAAACTGTGGCTGAAAATCTTTGACAGCGTCATCAAACCCAAACCCCAAATTTAAACTAAATTACGAATCCTGGGACAAAACCCCCGCTGAAATTTTCCACCTTGAGTTCTGCAAGAACATCGTAGGAACTCACAAAAACGCCCCATGTCTGGGTTGCCGGGCAGAATTAGGCAGATTCCCTCTGCTATCTGAAATCCAGAAGAGAGACGTGAAGTTCTGGTTCCATCTATCAGACGCGCAGACAGAGAGCTACCATCACTGCGCTCGCAGATACAGGGCAGGACACACAGAGAGCGACCTCATAAGATATTTAGTGGAAAACATAAACTTAATTCAAAGGGAAAATAACCAAAGAATAATACATACAGGACTGGCAGATAAAGGTCACGCAATGAAATAAATAAATACTTTCACAAAATAAAGTCTGTTTACAAACTGGCTTCATACCTGACCAATATTAGTAACTATGGTCAGAGAAAGCTCCTGACCAGGTATCGCATTAGTGACCACAGTCTGTGTGTGGAGACGGGCCGACACAAGCAGAGCTGGAGAGCCAGAGAGCTCAGACTGTGTCCACAGTGCACTGATGGGGCCGTAGAGGACGAGCTGCACTTTCTCACAGAGTGCAGCAAGTATAAAAAACATCAGGGACACTTATTTCACACAAATAGCACAGATTTTACCACAATTCCAACAAGCGAACCTCATAAACAAACTGTGTTATATTTGGGGAGAGAAAGAAGAGTGTGTTTACCTGGCAGCGCAGTGTGTGTCCTCCTGCCATCATATGAGGGACAAGGGCTGTACCCGCTTTTCCCTTAAACTGCTCTCTGTACTGATTTGTGTTATTATATATTTTTTTATTTTGATATATTTATGCATAATATGGAAATGTATTTATTTATTATTGTTCACTTTTATTTATCTACATATATGTTTGTTATGTCTATTGCTTTGACATTATTGTGCTATTTTACACATTCATGCCAATAAAGCTCATTTGAATTGAATTATATTGAATTGAATTGAGAGAGAGAGGATGACGACGAATGGGGTTTCGCTTAGAAAGCCTATCAGCTTCGAGTATTACAAAACGAGCCAATGGCAAAGAAATGCCATGGGTTTGTGGAATTTGCATGACGTAACTCCGCCCCACCTCGTGGGTATAAAAGGAGGACACTAGCAACATGCAGTTATGTTTTCGTTTTGGAGCCAAGAGCATCTCTTCACTCCACAAGCCATCTCTGAAATTGTCAGCTTTTTACAAACGAGTTCCTCTGGTGTTGGTGTTTGTGGGCGATTCCAGCGAGCGCGCGCTTCCTGCTGATCTGTGCAGTGGTTTTGCCAGAGAGTGCGTGTCTCCCCGGGCGCCTCGACATCAGAGTGTTTCTCTCTCTCACAAAAGAGCTTGCACGCGGCACGTCTTTTTAAAGATGCCTCGCCCGTGCACTTCTGGTTGCGGCAGATATGTGTCTGACTCTGATGGGCACGAGCGCTGCCTAGTGTGTTTGGGCATGGATCACGCTAGAGCAGCGCTCGTGGATGAGTCATGTTCTCTCTGTGGGAACATGACCATCGCGTCACTAAGGTCGGGACTCAATGAACTCGCAAGAGTGAGAGTCCCCTCATCCACACCCCGATCTAATGCTCCCCCGAGGAGTGCTACTTCGGCTGGTGGCCAGGGTGACCTGAGGGTAACGGTCTGGAACCAGGCGCCGACTATGTGTCCGCGACCCCAGCCCCCCTCTTCAGTGACGGTGCCCGCTAGTGAGCCTCCGATTCCCGCGGGTCTACCTTCGGGTGCCCCGCGGGTTTCGTTTGAAGCTACAGAGGAAGATGCCATGTCTGTAGCAGCATCACAAGGTGGGCTTGATTCTTCCGGAAGTGAAGATTCAGCGCAGCTGCCACCTTCCGGTGTGCATACGGCTGTGCCTGAATCGGATCCGGAAATGACGGCCATGCTTTCCCGGGCAGCCGCGAGCATTGGTTTAGAGTGGAGGCCTCCACCCTGTCCCGAGCGCTCGCGGCTGGACGATTGGTTTTTGGGTAAGGCTGCCGACCCCCGTGGTCCACGGCAAACCCCAATACCATTCTTCCCGGATGTGCATGATGAGATCTCGAAGTCCTGGAAGACCCCCCTGTCTTCCCGGGACCGCTCGCTGATCCCATCCGCCTTTCCTCCCCTCGATGAGGCGGCCGCCCGTGGGTACACTGGGCTTCCCCCGGTTGAACGCTCTGTTGCGATGCAACTGTGTCCTCAGAGTGCTTCTTCTCGGGGCGAGCCTAAGCATCCATCCAAGGCCTGTAGATTTTCGTCGTCTATGGCGGCGAAGTCTTACAGAGCGGCGGGACAGGCGGCTACCTCTCTGCATGCTATGGCCACTCTGCAGGTCTACCAGGCCCAGATGCTCAGAAACATGCACGAGGGCAGGACAGACCCAGGGCTCTTCAATGAGCTGCGTGCCGCAACCGACCTCGCTCTCCGGGCGACGAAGGTAGCCGCGCGCTCCCTGGGTTTGGTGATGTCCACCGCGGTGGTCCAGGAGAGACACCTGTGGCTGAACCTGGCTGACATGCGGGATTCCGAGCGGACTCGTCTGCTCGATGCGCCCCTGTCCCAGGCCGGCCTCTTCGGCGGCGCAGTTGAGGATTTTGCCCAACAGTTCACAACTGCACAGAAACAGACTGAGGCTATCAAACATATTCTGCCCCGCCGACCCGCTGCTGCCTCGTCGTCGGTCGGGCAGACGCCTCAGCCTGTTTCCCGCCGAGGGCGCCCTGCTAAAGCTCCCGCCCCTCCCACTAGGCCAAAGCAGCAGCCTTCACCCAGGCCGACGCGCGGAGGAAGCCGCAGGAAGGCACCCCAGCCCTCTCCAGCCCCGCCCCCCGCCAAGCGCCGGGCCAAGCGGCGCTCCTGAGACGGGCTGCTCAGGGATGACGTTTGTTTCCCAGGAGATGGTAGCAGGGCCACTCCTTCCCCCGGTGGAGGGCCGGGGGAGAATCTTTTGTTCTCCACTCCCCGCTGCTCACCCACGGGTGGGCAGCACCCTAATGTGGTTAAAGACAGAAACAAACCTCTCACCCCTGAGCACACAGAGTTCTCGGACGACACAGAGCGCCGCCCACCAGCCGTGCTCTCCTCGTCCCCCTCTGTCCCAGAGTCGGTTGACACGGCGTGCCGCCCACGGGCCGTTTCGTCCCTGTCCCACTCTGTCGCCAGACCCCTGGCAGAGCAGGCCCCAGTGGAACGCTGGTCCTTCCCTGGCCTCCTCTGTCAGGGCGCGGAGCTTAACTGCGCCCCCACACCGGATCGCTATGCCGTCCACGTCCGGGCCAGTTACTCCGCTTCGCTGCCCCTCCGGGGGGACGCCGGTGGTCCGCATGACCCCGCAGGTGCAGTTCCTAGAAGCCTGGCTAGAGCTTCCCCAACTGTCCCGCTGGGTCGCCCGCACCATCCGGTTCGGCTATGCGATTCAGTTCGCACGGTCTCCTCCCCGATACAGGGGAGTCCGCTCCACTTTGGTCGGTGGCAACGCCCCGGTCATGCGAGCAGAGATTGCCACTCTGCTGGCGAAGGGTGCAATCGAGACTGTCCCTCCAGCCGAGATGAGGTCCGGCTTCTACAGCCCTTACTTCATTGTCCCCAAGAAAACCGGTGGGTTACGACCAATCCTGGACCTGCGAGTATTGAATCGCTCCCTTTACAGGATGCCGTTCAAAATGCTCACCGCCAAACGCATTTTCGAGTGTGTGCGGCCCCAGGATTGGTTTGCAGCGATCGACCTGAAGGACGCCTACTTTCATGTCTCCATTCTCCCTCGTCACAGACCGTTCCTCCGGTTTGCTTTCGAGGGACAGGCATATCAGTACGCGGTTCTCCCGTTCGGGCTAGCCCTGTCTCCTCGCGTCTTCACGAAGGTCGTCGAGGCAGCCCTTGTTCCCCTTCGGGTTCACGGGGTTCGCATCCTGAACTATCTCGACGACTGGCTGATTATAGCTCACTCTCGAGACCAGGTTTGCGAACACAGGGACCTTGTGCTCCGGCACCTAGCCCGTCTGGGCCTTCGGGTCAACTTGGGAGAAGAGCAAACTTTGCCCCGTGCAGAGGATCTCTTTTCTCGGTATGGACATCGACTCGGTCGCCATGTCCGCGCAGCTTACGAGCGAGCGCGCGCAGTCACTGCTGACTTGTCTGAGACAAATACAGGGCAAGAAAGCGGTTCCACTGAAACTTTTTCAGAGGCTCCTGGGGCATATGGCATCTGCAGCCGCGGTCACGCCGCTCGGATTGCTTCATATGAGACCGCTTCAGCTTTGGCTTCGCGACCGAGTCCCGAGGTGGGCATGGCAACAAGGCAAGCTCCGAGTTCCAGTGACTTCGAGCTGCCGTCAGACCTTCACCCCGTGGTTGAACCTCAGTTTTCTCAGGGCTGGTGTCCCCCTGAGACGAGTGTCGAGGCATGTTGTTATGCAACAGATGCCTCCACCACGGGCTGGGGCGCCATGTGCAATGGTCATGCTGCCGCGGGCTCCTGGACAGGACCCCAGCGCCTATGGCATGTCAATTGCCTCGAGTTGCTGGCAGTACGCCTTGCTCTGCACCGCTTCCGAGCGCTGCTCATGGGTCAACACGTACTAGTCCGATCAGACAATACCGCCACAGTAGCGTACATCAACCATCAAGGTGGTCACGCTCCCGCCGTATGTCGCAACTCGCTCGCCACCTCCTCCTGTGGAGTCAGAAGCATCTGAGGTCCCTTCGTGCTATTTACATTCCCGGAGCCCTGAACCGTGCTGCCGACGAGCTGTCACGGCTTCAGCCCCTCCCTGGAGAATGGCGACTCCATCCCCAGTCGGTCCAGCTGATTTGGGACCAGTTTGGCGACGCTCAGATAGATCTGTTTGCCTCCCGCGACTCATCCCATTGCGCCCGGTTTTATTCTCTGACCGAGGGCACGCTCGGCATGGATGCACTGGCGCACAGCTGGCCGCGGGGCCGCAAGTATGCGTTTCCCCCAGTGAGCCTTCTTGCGCAGCTCCTGCGCAAGGTCAGGGAGAACGAGGAGCAAGTCCTTCTGGTTGCGCCGTACTGGCCCACCCGGACTTGGTTCTCCGAACTAGTGCTCCTCGCGACAGCACCTCCTTGGCCAATTCCTCTGAGGAAGGACCTCCTTTCTCAGGGACGGGGCACTCTATGGCACCCTCGTCCCGATCTCTGGAACCTCCACGTGTGGCTCCTCGACGGGACGAGACAGGTTTGAGTACCCTACCACCTGCGGTGGTGGCTACCATCACTTCCGCTAGAGCGTCGTCCACGAGACATGCCTACGCGTTGAAGTGGAACCTATTCGTCAATTGGTGCTCTTCTCGCCGAGAAGACCCCCGGAGTTGTTCGATCAGTTTCGTGCTTTCCTTCCTTCAAGATGGGTTGGAGCGAAGGCTGTCTCCCTCCACCCTCAAAGTTTATGTTGCCGCTATTGCCGCTCACCACGACTTAGTGGAAGGTAAGTCCATAGGGAAGCACGACCTGATCGTCAGGTTCCTGAGGGGGGCGAGGAGACTGAATCCTCCTCGCTCTCCTCTCGTTCCCTCTTGGGACCTCTCAGTGGTCTTAAGTGCCCTGCGGAGTGCTCCCTTTGAGCCTTTGCAATCAGTGGAGCTTAAGTTCCTGTCAATGAAGACAGCGCTCCTGATTGCATTGGCTTCTCTCAAGAGGGTCGGGGACCTGCACGCATTCTCCGTTGACGAAGCGTGCCTAGAGTTCGGGCCGGCCGGTTCTCACGTGATCCTGAGACCCCGGCCTGGATATGTGCCCAAGGTTCCTACCACTCCCTTCCGGGACCAGGTGGTGAACCTGCAAGCGCTGCCCTCGGAGGAGGCAGACCCAGCCTTGGCACTGCTCTGTCCAGTACGCGCTCTCCGCGCTTATGTAGACAGGACGCAGTGTTTCAGGACCTCAGACCAGCTCTTTGTCTGTTATGGTGGGAAGCTGAAGGGAAAGTCTCTCTCAAAGCAGAGGTTGTCTCACTGGATAGTGGACACCATTGCTTTGGCTTACCAGCAGCAAGGCCGACCGTGCCCCCTTGGTGTGACCGCCCACTCCACCCGGAGTGTGGCATCCTCCTGGGCGCTGGCGCATGGCACCTCGCTAGCAGACATCTGCAGAGCTGCAGGCTGGGCGACACCTAACACATTCGCCAGATTCTATAATCTCCGAGTGGAGCCAGTGTCCTCTCGTGTTCTCGCTTCAAACAGCTAGTTCCGGACCCGCTCAGGTGTCTTCGCTTGCTCGCCATTCCACTCCGCGGACTGGATACGTGCGATATTCTACTCAGGTGAGCTTCTCCGAAAGCCCTGAGTTCCTCCAGCACCCCTGATGCTAGCGCCAGTGTCTTTTGCCTGGGCGTCGGCTAGGTGCCTCCGTGTGCATGGTCCCTCCCATGAGCTACCCCCACACGTGTATTTCCACTGTAAGCCTCTTTGAGCATGTGTCTTTCCCTCGGCAAGCCACCTTGCCACCCCTGAGGTTGAAATATTCCACCTGCGGCTGGACACCTCAGAGTTTCTCCATATGTTACTTTCGGGTCATATGTGTATTTTCAAATGCCCCCCCCACTGGGTTGGTGATATTTGCATATTTCCCCTTAAAAGCTTGGGATATGCTTCCCAGTGTACCTTGGTATTCCTGTGTTTAATAGGAGTCCTTCGTCCTGATATCTCGAGGGCTCAGATTTTCGCAGGGCGCTGGAAGACAGCTGTGAAGGTGGCGTGATTAGACTGGTAACCCCATTCGTCGTCATCCGACGTAACTCGGAGTGACAACGAAAGGGAACGTCTCGGTTACGTATGTAACCCTCGTTCCCTGAGTAGGGAACGGAGACGTTACGTCTTCCTGCCACTTCCGCTGTTTCGCGGGGATCGCCTAGTTCAGTCTTGGCTCCTCAGCGAGAAAACATAACTGCATGTTGCTAGCGTCCTCCTTTTATACCCACGAGGTGGGGCGGAGTTACGTCATGCAAATTCCGCAGACCCATGGCATTTCTTTGCCATTGGCTCGTTTTGTAATAATCGAAGCTGATAGGCTTTCTAAGCGAAACCCCATTCGTCGTCATCCGACGTAACGTCTCCGTTCCCTACTCAGGGAACGAGGGTTACATACGTAACCGAGACGTTCTATCGGTTTTGTCATAAGTGAACAGTTGAGAAAGAAATATTATATTTATATAAAGAATATACGTACATTTTTTAGTAAATTCGGCCCGTGCAGTCTTAAAGTGACAGCAGACTAATATTCCTGCTGCTGTCTGTCAGTAATGTTAATAAAACAACAAATACAGCTTTAACAAAGATTAAACTACATTTAATTTCTACAGTGAACAAATAGTATAATTTTACATTAAGGCTTAATTATTCATATCTGTACCAGAATACTACAGTTAGACTGTAACTGGACTTTATCAGTTTGGCTAGTAGTTTTTGATGTGGTATAGAAGAGCTTCAGGTGAGTTTTAAGGGTAACACTTTACTTGAAGGGGTGTGCATAAGACTGACATGACACCGTCATAATCATAACATAACACATGTCATAAATATGAAGAAGGTTTTATGCATGTTTATGACAACTGTCATTAAGTGTCATTCGCTCAATTATGACATTTTTAATGCAAATATCACATTGTTTGAGATGTCTTTGTTATGACAACTTGACATAAATCAATACATCATAACCTGTCAGTGTCTTTGACAACTTGACATTACCAAGATAACATAATATGTCATAAACATGACAGCAGATTAATTATCAAACTTAAGAAACTACTTAGATTTATGGGTTATCATTTCATTAATGTTATGTCATGTTTATGGCATATTTATGACAATTTATGTGGTCTTGGTAATGTCAAGTTGACATTACAAAGACATCTCAAACAATGTCATATTGTCATAATTGAGCGAATGACATTTAATGACCGTTGTCATAAACATGAATAAAACCTCCTTCATATTCATGACATGTGTCATGTCAGTCTTATGCACACCCCTTCAAGTAAAGTGTTAACGTTTTAAGTAATACATGAAAAGCAAAGTTACAATACCCCCCCCCCCTCCCCATTAATATATATAAACTTTTTTTTTTTTTTTTTTTGCTGATCCGAAAAATGATCCTATCCATGGCTCAAACACCGTAAATGATCGGAACCGTGAATTTCGTAATGCGTTGCGCCACTAGTATTTCCTGCTGGCCGAGGCTCATGGGAGATGCTGGGAATAGCACAGGGATGCAGAAGGAGGTTCTGCTGGCCGAGGCTCATGGGAGATGCTGGAAATAGCACAGGGATGCAGAAGGAGGCTCTGCTGGTCGAGGCTCATGGGAGATGCTGGAAATAGCACAGGGATGCAGAAGGAGGCTCTGCTGGTCGAGGCTCATGGGAGATGCTGGAAATAGCACAGGGATGCAGAAGGAGGCTCTGCTGGTCGAGGCTCATGGGAGATGCTGGAAATAGCACCGGGATGCAGAAGGAGGTTCTGCTGGCCGAGGCTCATGGGAGATGCTGGGAATAGCACAGGGATGCAGAAGGAGGTTCTGCTGGCCGAGGCTCATGGGAGATGCTGGGAATAGCACAGGGATGCAGAAGGAGGTTCTGCTGGCCGAGGCTCATGGGAGATGCTGGGAATAGCACAGGGATGCAGGAGGCGGCTCTGCTGGTCGAGGCTCATGGGAGATGCTGGAAATAGCACCGGGATGCAGAAGGAGGTTCTGCTGGGCGAGGCTCATGGGAGATGCTGGAAATAGCACAGGGATGCAGAAGGAGGCTCTGCTGGTCGAGGCTCATGGGAGATGCTGGAAATAGCACCGGGATGCAGAAGGAGGCTCTGCTGGTCGAGGCTCATGGGAGATGCTGGGAATAGCACAGGGATGCAGAAGGAGGCTCTGCTGGTCGAGGCTCATGGGAGATGCTGGAAATAGCACCGGGATGCAGAAGGAGGCTCTGCTGGTCGAGGCTCATGGGAGATGCTGGAAATAGCACAGGGATGCAGAAGGAGGTTCTGCTGGCCGAGGCTCATGGGAGATGCTGGAAATAGCACAGGGATGCAGAAGGAGCTTCTGCTGGCCGAGGCTCATGGGAGATGCTGGGAATAGCACAGGGATGCAGAAGGAGGTTCTGCTGGCCGAGGCTCATGGGAGATGCTGGGAATAGCACAGGGATGCAGAAGGAGGTTCTGCTGGCCGAGGCTCATGGGAGATGCTGGGAATAGCACAGGGATGCAGAAGGAGGTTCTGCTGGCCGAGGCTCATGGGAGATGCTGGTAATAGCACAGGGATGCAGAAGGAGGCTCTGCTGGTCGAGGCTCATGGGAGATGCTGGAAATAGCACAGGGATGCAGAAGGAGGCTCTGCTGGTCGAGGCTCATGGGAGATGCTGGAAATAGCACAGGGATGCAGAAGGAGGTTCTGCTGGCCGAGGCTCATGGGAGATGCTGGAAATAGCACAGGGATGCAGAAGGAGGTTCTGCTGGTCGAGGCTCATGAGAGATGCTGGGAATAGCACAGGGATGCAGAAGGAGGTTCTGCTGGCCGAGTGCGGGAATCAAAGCCACTTCTTCAAATGTGATGTTCAGTCATGTGACGCCTGTGGTTTTAGTAATCGCTATTCCTGTTTAAGACACCACTAGCAAAAACTGTGTTTTTTTTAGACACTGGACAATTTTGAGATTTTAGGCTTCTGTAACATATCTTCTTTCATATTTGTGGAAAGAAAACATCAAAATAATATTTAAGTGTTTATTTCATTGCAATTTACCTATTTATATATTTTTGTCTGTAGATTTCAATTACAATACAGATGCTGAGTTTCTAAGGTTATCATTAGTTCACTCATTTACTAACATGAACTAACAATGAGCAATACATTTATTACAGTATTTATTAATCTTTGTTAATGTTAGTTAATAAAAATACAGCTGTTCATTGTTTGTTCATGTTAGTTCACAGTGCATTAACTAATGTCAACAAATACAACCTTTGATTTTAATAAAGTATTAGTAAATGTTGAAATTAACATTAACTGAGATAGATAAATGCTGTAGAAGTATTGTTCATTCTTAGTTCATGTTAAATGATGTAGTTTACTAATGTTAACTAATGAACCTTATTGTAAAGTGTTACCCTTTTTTCACAGAAACACTTACACACACCAAACTTTATTCCTAGCTATATTCTGAAGTTTTGTTCATATATCATTTCATAGAACATTGTATTCCCAAAAAAATGTTGGTAATGTACTGTATTTTTTTTCTGACTGTTTACAGTATTTTCTAATGTATGGAGGGATAAAAAGAGAAATGAAATATCCCCTCTGTAAATACCTTTAACTCACATGTCAGCAAAATCAAAAAAACATTTGACTTTCTCCAATGTTCAGATTTCTGTTCTGGAAATGTGTCTGAGTGCATATTTGATTAGAAATGACCTCATTAACGCATATTTGAGAAAACATGTAATGTTTGTAATGTACTGTGATGAATCAACTGGGGAAGTGTTTGACTTATTCCCAGTGTTGTCCTGAAACACACTCCTGCTTACAAACGTTGTGAATGTCTTTGTAAAGCGGCTTGATGAGTGCAGTTTTCCTCTGCTGTATCTCCATAATCATGCCAGTCAGTTATATGCAGTTACTACAGTAAAACAGTGAGCATTTTTAGATGATTTGAAAAGCTTGCATCACCTTTGTATAAATGTCAGGAAAACTGGTATTTGTTTCCACTAATGTTTGAATGTGTCTGTGTGTCATGGTTCCTCCAGAGATGCTACGAGATAATGCTGCCGTGCGGTCCCCGTCTGTATTGTGAGTGTGTGTGGATCTGTCGGGATTTCTTCTGGAGAACATCCGGCGCTGGGATCATGTTTACCGGCCGGGTGCATACACATAGCCATCATGTTACCAGTGCTTAAGAACCAGTATGACCCACAGCCGTTAGTCAGGGGCAGGCAGTCTTACTGTTCGGTGGCAGATTAGACCAATGTATGCTTCTATGTAAAGTTATGAACAGTCTTGAAGAAAAACATTGGATGACTAACTTGTAAGACTAGTCTTAGCAGTTTATGCAACTCGTGTCTAACTCACACTCTCTCTGCAGCTCGACATTTCTGACAGGTGTATATTTGAGTTTTTTAGATGTTGTACATATTTTAACGTGTCTTCCAAAGGATTGTAAGTAGAACTCAAAGTTTGTCTTTGTTGAATTATGAACTGTGATCATCTGCATTCATTTCTTAGAAAACTGGCTTGATGTTTCGATCTCAGGTGCAGATATTGTGGACCAATAATGTTGCTGATATCATGATATTCATGCACAACACACACTTGAACATATGAATATTTCAGCAAACAGGTCTGTCTGTCGTATGAAATGTTTGAATCACGTGTCACACTTTCTCAGGGAAGCGCTTTATTTTGGTGGAGTTTAATTTACCTTGGGTGACTTTCTTTAGATGAATAAATCACGAACATGAATGAAAACACTAACAGTGCTTCAGTTGTTCATTCAGGAGCTAAACAGTGAAAACTTTTGTCTTTTTTGTCCCACAATGAAAATAAATGGGGCATTTACAGCGTTCTGTGTGTTCTTGACTTGAATACCAGTGTGTTTTATCTTCCCATCCTTCAGTTCCAGTCAACGCTCGTATCACATGACGCCTTTAATCTGAGCAATCTCTTCAAGACTTCCTTTAATTGTCTTTAGGTCTCATGCTCACAAACACACAAAAGACATTTTTTGTTACACAAGATTTTTTAATAAATAGTTAATAAATAATGTATTGCATGAATGTCAATAAATATTTTATCAAAACAAATAAATAGATTCAATAATGAACATAAATATTCAGTATGGAGATAGCTTATAAATATGAGTGTCCTGCAGTAGTTTCCGGTTGGATAGGTCATGTGAACGACATCACTTCCTGTGGTCTCCGGAGCCGATGTATGCGAGTGCTCTGTTCATGGTGATGGCCCGCACGTGGAAGCCCTTTAGTGTTTTACACAGGGACACGCGGTCATCGAAGGACGAGGTGCTCCACACGAGCCACTGTGAACAGAGAGAGCGGATGAAGGAGTGTGTGCAGGGCTTCACAGTAACACACACACAGATTACATACAGAGTCAAACGTGGCTAGAAGGAGAGACAGCGTTACGACTGCGTTTGGCTGGTCGACTTTTATATATAATACATTTTTCAATTGTTTTTTAAAAAGGCATCTGAAGTAATAAACTACATGCAATGTAGTTTGCCAAAAATATGATTTTTTTATACAGAAATATCTGAAACGCTTCCAATACTCATTTTCCATAGAATAGATAGACGATCCCAGCTTCTCTCTCTCTCTCTCTCTCTCGCTCTCTCTCTCTCTCGCTCTCTCTCTCTCTCTCTCTCTCATCTCTCCGACAGCGAGTGACATAAACCCGCCTCCATTCACTCACTCGTTTCAATTGCTCCGGATGAATGTTGTTGTTGTTACAGGGCTTGATTTTGTGTGTTTTGTGCATAATTTTACTTATAATAATCATAATTTTACTCCCACAGATGTTGTGCTGACCCAAAGTGCAGCACATAAAGAACTAAATTGAGGTGAATTCGCTACTTATTGCGCTTAAACAGTCACATTCACACACAATGAGGATTCACGTGACCACTGTCAGTTCTGTTTTAAGTGAAAATAAACAGTTGAGAAAGAAAACGCACGTGTAACAGTATATTGGATCCGTGTATTCGGTCTTAAAGTGACAGCAGCCTAATATTCCTGCTGCTAAAAAAAGATCTATATGGCAGTTTTTCCCTATGGTATTGATGTCAAAATGGTGCACTAGTAACCTCCGCCGCCGTGACTGGTGAGGAAACTAGTTAAGAGACACTCACCTGAGGAAACTCTCCATCAGCGGCCACTCCGTTTGCTTCCAAGCACTTCAAAACAAGCACAATTATGCCTTATTAGAGTCTTCATCACATACAGATGACAAATCCTTGAACCGTTCAAGATATAAAACTACATTGAAAGCTCGGGTGTGTTTGGACTGGAACACTAGCTTACTAACCAAATGTGTGCTGCATTCTGCCTTCTGTTCCTCAAACATGCCTTTACTTCACAATACATGTTTCAAGCAGTGGTGTGAAATGGGATCGATCTTAAACATTATTTTGTTGTATTGAAGTAAAGCCGTGGCCGTCGTGACTGGACAGTATCAGTGTGTTGTTGAGGTGCAAATGCTCACATGTATGAGGTCAGTAATGGCCGCCGTGACTGTGGACAGTATCAGTGTGTTGTTCAGGTGCAGATGCTCACATGTATGAGGTCAGTAATGGCCGCCGTGACTGTGGACAGTATCAGTGTGTTGTTCAGGTGCAGATGCTCACATGTATGAGGTCAGTAATGGCCGCCGTGACTGTGGACAGTATCAGTGTGTTGTTCAGGTGCAGATGCTCACATGTATGAGGTCAGTAATGGCCGCCGTGACTGTGGACAGTATCAGTGCGTTGTTCAGGTGCAGATGCTGACATGTATGAGGTCAGTAATGGCCGCCGTGACTGTGGACAGTATCAGTGTGTTGTTCAGGTGCAGATGCTCACATGTATGAGGTCAGTAATGGCCGTCGTGACTGTGGACAGTATCAGTGTGTTGTTCAGGTGCAGATGCTCACATGTATGAGGTCAGTAATGGCCGCCGTGACTGTGGACAGTATCAGTGTGTTGTTCAGGTGCAGATGCTCACATGTATGAGGTCAGTAATGGCCGCCGTGACTGTGGACAGTATCAGTGTGTTGTTCAGGCGCAGATGCTCACATGTATGAGGTCAGTAATGGCCGCCGTGACTGTGGACAGTATCAGTGTGTTGTTCAGGCGCAGATGCTCACATGTATGAGGTCAGTAATGGCCGCCGTGACTGTGGACAGTATCAGTGTGTTGTTCAGGTGCAGATGCTCACATGTATGAGGTCAGTAATGGCCGCCGTGACTGTGGACAGTATCAGTGTGTTGTTCAGGCGCAGATGCTCACATGTATGAGGTCAGTAATGGCCGCCGTGACTGTGGACAGTATCAGTGTGTTGTTCAGGTGCAGATGCTCACATGTATGAGGTCAGTAATGGCCGCCGTGACTGTGGACAGTATCAGTGTGTTGTTCAGGTGCAGATGCTCACATGTATGAGGTCAGTAATGGCCGCCGTGACTGTGGACAGTATCAGTGTGTTGTTCAGGCGCAGATGCTCACATGTATGAGGTCAGTAATGGCCTTCGTGACTGTGGACAGTATCAGTGTGTTGTTCAGGTGCAGATGCTCACATGTATGAGGTCAGTAATGGCCGCCGTGACTGTGGACAGTATCAGTGTGTTGTTCAGGTGCAGATGCTCACATGTATGAGGTCAGTAATGGCCGCCGTGACTGTGGACAGTATCAGTGTGTTGTTCAGGTGCAGATGCTCACATGTATGAGGTCAGTAATGGCCGTCGTGACTGTGGACAGTATCAGTGTGTTGTTCAGGTGCAGATGCTCACATGTATGAGGTCAGTAATGGCCGCCGTGACTGTGGACAGTATCAGTGTGTTGTTCACGTGCAGATGCTCACATGTATGAGGTCAGTAATGGCCGCCGTGACCGGGCTCAGATCACTCGCTGTGGGCTTGTAGGAGTTCAGCAGACGCTCATAGTAGTGCAGATCTCCTCTTATGTTCCTCAAACACCCCGTCTGAGAAGAAAACACCAGCACATTCGAGACCCGACTCAAACCAGATTGATCAGATGGGTATTAAACATTTTAAACGTATTAAAGATCACAGCAGACTCACCGCGCTGAAAGAGGAGGTCCTCTGGCTGGAGCAGGACATGACCTGAAATCAAAGCGTTGTACAGCATTAATAAATGACTTTGAAGAACAACACACACGCACACATGCACGCACGCACACACGCACAGACGCACACACGCACACACACACATAAGCAGCAACAAGGCTAAGGGAGATGTTTGGTCGTAACAGACCGGGTCAAGTTCAACACTATGATCAGATTTACTCTTATTTAATGATGAAGACAAAGTCATTAATAAGCAGAGGATGCAGTTTTTATGTCTCGCATGTGCTGAACCTTCAAACGCTCAAATAGATTGAAATTTGCCTCCGGAACCTTTGGCTTTCAACTTTTGCCTGAAGTGGATGCTCTTTGTCATTAAGTTGCTGCTGTCGTGAGACTCGTGGAAGACACGTGTGTGTGTGCGTGTGCGTGTGTGTGTATGTAAATCCTCACCTCATCCGAGGCGCTGGGCTGACACACAGACCCGGTCTGAGTGTGAGGAATCATCTGAGCCTCCAGATCAGTGCAGTTAAAACCAGCAAACAGATCCTGACGCTCCATCTTCCCCTGCTGCGCTCAACACACACAACACACACACAACACAGAAGACCAGACACATTCCCATTATACACCGACACTATTACTGTCTCTGTTCACAAATAGTTCAAACTAAACATGTATGCATGTATTTCCTCTATATGTCTTCAATCCTGTTTCCGTAAAATCCCTAGAACAAGCCAACAACACAGTGACATCATCCTCTCAGTGACATCATCCTCTCAGTGACATCATTTTGGAGGGAAAACAGCAAAACAGACATCAGCGTTTTCAACAGACTTCTGGGATGTTTCTTGTCACATGTTTGAAATCGTTCTGATAATATGAACATTTTAGAAGATGATCTTCAAGTGGATGTTGTCTGACTTTATCTGTTCATGTTCCTGTCATCGAGTTCTAGTGTAGTTCTACTGTTGAAGAGCCTGAGCTTCACCTCAACACATGTAGTACGTTTACACGGACACCATATTACAAATACATACCAAATAACATGATTTAACAGACGCCACAACACTCAGAAAAGGCTTTTCTCCACATTCTGGGTTCCAAACAGAACTGTACAAATACAACACTTTCTGGAAACTCTTTACATAAAGCCCTTATGTATGATGCATTGTACAAGTATTTCATGCAGTAATTCTGCCTTGTGATTCACCGATAATGTATTGTATAGTCTTATGAATAATTGTAATCACAGTTAGAATACATTATATATACGTTATATTCTTATCTATTCATTGTACATGCGTTCAGAAAGTATAAAGCATTAAAACACATGACAAACAACCAATTTCAGAATCTGCCAATATTATAATGCATTTTAACGCTGGTTATAATTATTTATGAAAAGATCAATGAATCAATGTCAATGTATTATAATGTACATTATAAAAACCATTATAATGCATTATACACAAGGGCTTTAAGTTAAGTGTTTTCTTGGTGTCAAGAATGTTTTAATGATCTAAAGAAGCTGTAAGTAATGTAACGTACTTCTACTTGAGCGTAATGGACAGATTCCACTGGAAGAGGCACGTACCTTCTCCATGATGTGTGTGAGGCTGGAGAGCAGAGATCTGGCAGAGCTGGAGCACGAGGACGAGTGTGTGTTCAGAGGAACCGGAGAACCCAGCGCAAGAGCCACAACCACACACAGCACAGCACCTGCACACACACACACACCATCAGACACGGTCTCACCTCACACAGCTGTCAAGCCGAGTCCTCAACACATCACGTCAGCGCTCACTAATGTCACCAATGTAAACCTTCCACACTTCTAACTGAACCAGTCGATGGCTTTATCTACTCAGATCTTCATGGTGTGTGTCGTCAGAGTGTGTGTTCTAGTAAGTGTGTGATGGCTTTATACTCACAGATCTTCATGGTGTGTGTCGTCAGGTCAGAGTGTGTGTTCTAGTAAGTGTGTGATGGCTTTATATTGTACTCAGGGATGATGAGGGGAATCCCTCACTGATGCTCTCAATAAAAACTCTGCTACACACACACACACACACAGAGAGAGAGAGAGACAGAGAGAGAGAGTTTTTCTTTTGGTTTGTTTGTGTTGTTGTGCTGAAACTGGAATAAACACACATCCACGCATCATCACACTGACCTCAGCAAACATCTGCATTACACACTCCTGTTTTCACTTCATTCAAAAGTCAAAACCACAAATCCCAATTCATCTCCTCAATATCTGGCAAACTTTATATGAAGAGTGTGATCAGTAATGTTGTTTAATGACTTTTCTTCTTCATCATACTCATGTATTGTGATGTTTTTTCCAGCAATGTGGTGAACTTACAAAATTTCTTTTTGTCGCAATATGTGTAATAACAGTCATATGCGATCTCAAATAGAATATGATACATACATTTACTCGACCTGTGGGAGTTGACAAATTTCCAATGTGAAATATGATTCATTTATAAAATGGCTAATAATTCAGACGGTAGAAAGAAAAGCCACTTCTGACATGACTTCATGCCATTTCTGGAAATTATTGTCACTGAAACATGTTTGTGGATGAATAAAAATGTACAGTAAATAACATCTGAACAGTTCAAAACGTGTTGTGAAAGTCAGTGTTTAATCGTGTTAACAGTTCATTCATAACTCTTTACAATATGGTTCAATAGTAAACATTAGTTAGCATGAACTAATAATGAACTGCACGTATACAGCATTAATCTTTGTTAATGTTAGTTTCAACATTTACTAATACTTTATTAAAGTATTGTTAACATTTTTAATGCACTGTGTAATCTACACTAACATGAACAGCTGTATTTTAATTAACTACAAAGATTAACAAATACAGTAACAAATGTATTGCTCATTGTTAGTTCATGTTAGTTAATACATTAACTATTGTTAACTAATGAACCTTATTCTCAAATGTTTTATTCTAAATCATTAATCATGAATCATAAAGACGATCCAGCACGCCACAGTCTATGAAACCAAGTTTTATTTTTCTTATTTTATACATATCTGTACATAAGCATCTCCCTCAAATAAAGAATCTGAATACAATAGAATGAATGATATTAACACACTTATTATTATTCAAATGACTCGTGTCAGAATCAACATTCACGAAATGTTGAAAACCAATCGGGACCGTTACCAAAAGCTACAAGTCGAGTACAAGGCAGGCGTATGTTCCTCTGCACATCACCGTTCCCATCGCTGTTCTTCCACACGGTCCCCCTGAAGCCCCCACAGCTGCGGCACACTGGGGCAGAGCAGCCGTCTGTCTGTCCTCTCCAAAACTTCAGTTACATTTCTCACAAGGCGCTTTTACACCATTGTATGCTTTGACGGTTATAATTTAGTGGCAAAGGTAAGAGACTGTAGCGGATGTATGAGCGAGCGAAGGCCGAGCACAGGTGTGTGTGGGACGTCCCGCTCGGGATCTGGGTCTCGTGAGGAACGTGTGTGTTATGATGAACCACAGAAGCAAAGGAAAGGTGTGTGATCTGATCTGATGGTGTGGAGGGTCTTCATTTAGATGGCGTTTTCTCTGCCAGGTGTTTCTGCTGGCTCTGAGCGTGCCTGTGGACACACACACACACACACACACAGGTTGAGTTTTCATGTTTTTTTAAGGGACTCTCCATAGGCGTAATGATTTTTATACTGTACAAACTGTATATTCTCTCTCCTTACACTAACCCAACCCCTAAACCTACGCATTACACACACACACACACGCACGCACGCACACACACACACACACACACAGACACACACACACACACACACACACACAGGTTGAGTTTTCATGTTTTTTTAAGGGACTCTCCATAGGCGTAATGATTTTTATACTGTGCAAACTGTATATTCTCTCTCCTTACACTAACCCAACCCCTAAACCTACCCATCACACACACGCACGCACGCACGCACGCACGCACGCACACACACACAAACCCTGAAGCCCACTGTAAAAAATATTGTTGGTTTCATTTAAAAAAGTAAGTTACCTGGTTACAATTTTTTGTTCATTAAAATGCAAATGTTTAGTTAATACAATGAAGGAGATTGGTTTAATAAATAGAAACTCACAATATTATGTTATCTGAGCCACATTAATTATCTAAGTTGATCTGACAAAAGATAAAAAAGTTTTGTTTACAAATCATGAACATAATTTTTACAGTATACCTATCACACAAACTTTTCTATTTTACGTGTTCAAAAAATATCACTTAGTCTGATTTATACGCTGTTTTCCTCATGGGGACCAACAAATGCCATTAACCTTCATTTTATTTCAAGTAATGGAAATGAAGTTAATAATATAAATAAAGTACTTCAGGTTTTATTTAGAGGTATCTGGGTCACACTTTATATTAATTGGCCTTAAATACTATGTAACAACCCATTTGATACAATTTACTTATTGTGTCCTTACTACATTGTTTAAATTAATACATTTTTAGCTAACTGTGTGATTTTGTATATGTACATTTCTGAAATTCATAACTTGGACAGTCACCTAGATTGTAATTAGAAATGCTTTTGCTGTAAAGCTGCTTTGAAAAAATATGTATTGTAAAAAGTGCTATACAAATAAATGTGAACTGAATTGAATGAATGCATTGCTATCACATTTGAAGTATTTGTATTAAATGATCAATTTGTATACACAGTTAACTTTACCCCTAACTATAACCATTCCCATCATTCCCATACCTCAAACTCACGAGCCGTAAATATGGGAATTTCCCAGAACAACACGAAGTCAAACCATAAACAGTCTTGTGGGTATTTAATAGTAGTTAAGGCAAACTGAAATAAAGTGTAAGCAGAATTTGTCTTTCACTATTGAAACTTTTACACAATCACTTTTCCAAGACTATAAAGTGCAGTTTCAGTCAGATCCTCAGGCCCTGTTTACAGCTGCTGTTAAGTTGTGTTTTGCTGGATCGGATCACAAGTAGACGAGGGAGTCACATTCCCGTTTACACCTGGTGTTTTAATCTGTCTCTTTTGTCCACTTTCAGCCACTTCTGTCCTGATTTATTCAAGGGAAGGGTCTATGGGCGGGTAAATATATGGGATTTTTCAGATCTTTCGATCTTATGGACAATATAAGCTCATGTAATTTACATATGAACACGACAGAGATGACGGAAAAACAGAGAGAATCAGAAATCAGAGAATCAGAAGAGAAATCTTTAGTTCCCTTTCGTTGTCACTCCGAGTTCTCCGAGTACGTCGGATGACGACGAATGGGGTTTCGCTTAGAAAGCCTATCAGCTTCGAGTATTTAAAAACGAGCCAATGGCAAAGAAATGCCATGGGTCTGCGGAATTTGCATGACGTAACTCCGCCCCACCTCGTGGGTATATAAGGAGGACGCCGGCAACATGCAGTTATGTTTTCGCTTCGGAGCCAAGAGTTTCTCTTCACTCCACAAGCCATCTCTGAACTGTTAGCTTCACGAACGAGTTCCTCTGGTGTTGGTGTGACGGCGATATCCAGCGCGCGCGCGCTTCCTGCTTATCTGTGCAGTGGTTTGCCAGAGAGTGCGTGTCTCCCCGGGCGCTTCAACACTAGAGTGTTTCTCTCTTAAAAGAGCTTGCACGCGGCACGTCTTTTTAAAGATGCCTCTTCCGTGCACTTCTGGTTGCGGCAGATTAGTGTCTGACTCTGATGGGCACGAGCGCTATCTAGTGTGTTTGGGCATGGATCACGCTAGAGCAGCGCTCGTGGATGAGTCATGTTCTCTCTGCGGGAACATGACCATCGCGTCACTAAGGTCGAGACTCAATGAACTCGCAAGAGTGAGAGTCCCCTCATCCACACCCCGATCTAACGCTCCCCCGAGGAGTGCTACTTCGGCTGGTGGCCAGGGTGACCTGAGGGTTACGGTCTGGAACCAGGCGCCGACTATGTGTCCGTGACCCCAGCCCCCCTCTTCAGTGACGGTGCCCGCTAGTGAACCTCCGATTCCCGCGGGTCGACCTTCGGGTGGCCCGCGAGTTTCGGTTGAAGCTACAGAGGAAGACGCTATGTCTGTAGCAGCATCACAAGGTGGGCTTGATTCTTCCGGAAGTGAAGATTCAGCGCAGCTGCCACCTTCCGGTGTGCATACGGCTGTGCCTGTGTCGGATCCGGAAATGACGGCCATGCTTTCCCGGGCAGCCGCGAGCATCGGTCTAGAGTGGAGGCCTCCACCCTGTCCTGAGCGCTCGCGGTTGGACGATTGGTTTTTGGGTAAGGCTGCCGACCCCCGTGGTCCACGGCAAACCCCAATACCTTTCTTCCCGGACGTGCATGATGAGATCTCGAAGTCCTGGAAGACCCCCCTGTCTTCTTGGGACCGCTCGCTGGTCTCATCCGCCTTTCCTCCCCTCGATGAGGCGGCCGCCCGTGGGTACACTGGGCTTCCCCCGGTTGAACGCTCTGTTGCGATGCAACTGTGTCCTCAGAGTGCTTCTTCTCGGGGCGAGCCTAGGCACCCATCCAAGGCCTGTAGATTTTCATCATCTATGGTGGCGAAGTCTTACAGAGCGGTGGGACAGGCGGCTACCTCTCTGCATGCTATGGCCACTCTGCAGGTCTACCAGGCCCAGATGCTCAGAAACATGCACGAGGGCAGGACAGACCCAGGGCTCTTCAATGAGCTGCGTGCCGCAACCGACCTCGCTCTCCGGGCGACGAAGGTAGCCACGCGCTCCCTCGGTCTGGTGATGTCCACTGCGGTGGTCCAGGAGAGACACCTGTGGCTGAACCTGGCTGACATGCGGGATTCCGAGCGGACTCGTCTGCTCGATGCGCCCCTGTCCCAGGCCGGCCTCTTCGGCGGCGCAGTTGAGGATTTTGCCCAACAGTTCTCAACTGCACAGAAACAGACTGAGGCCATCAAACATATTCTACCCCGCCGACCCGCTGCTGCCTCGACGTCGGCCGGGCAGACGCCTCAGCCTGTTTCCCGCCGAGGGCGCCCTCCTAAGACTCCCGCCCCTCCCGCTCGGCCAAAGCAGCAGCCTTCACCCAGGCCCAGTCGCGGAGGAAGCCGTAGGAAGGCGCCACAGCCCTCTCCAGCCCCGCCCCCCGCCAAGCGCCGGGCCAAGCGGCGCTCCTGAGACGGGCTGCTCAGGGATGATGATTGTTTCCCAGGAGATGGTAGCAGGACCACTCCTTCCCCCGGTGGAGCCCTCCAGCCGAGATGAGGTCCGGCTTCTACAGCCCTTACTTCATTGTCCCCAAGAAAACCGGTGGGTTACGAACAATCCTGGACCTGCGCGTACTGAATCGCTCCCTTTACAGGATGCCGTTCAAAATGCTCACCGCCAAACGCATTTTCGAATGTGTTCGGCCCCAGGATTGGTTTGCAGCGATCGACCTGAAGGACGCCTACTTTCATGTCTCCATTCTTCCTCGACACAGACCGCTCCTCCGGTTTGCTTTCGAGGGGCAGGCATACCAGTACGCGGTTCTCCCTTTCGGGCTAGCCCTGTCTCCTCGCGTCTTCACGAAGGTCGTCGAGGCAGCCCTTGTTCCCCTTCGGGTTCACGGGATTCGCATCCTGAACTATCTCGACGACTGGCTGATCCTAGCTCGCTCTCGAGATCAGGTTTGCGAACACAGGGACCTTGTGCTCCGCACCTAGCTCGTCTGGGCCTTCGGGTCAACAGGGAGAAGAGCAAACTTTGCCCCGTGCAGAGGATCTCTTTTCTCGGTATGGACATCGACTCGGTCGCCATGTCCGCGCAGCTTACGAGCGAGCGCGCGCAGTCACTGCTGACTTGTCTGAGACAAATACAGGGCAAGAGTGCGGTTCCACTGAAACATTTTCAGAGGCTCCTGGGGCATATGGCATCTGCAGCCGCGGTGACGCCGCTCGGATTGCTTCATATGAGACCGCTTCAGCTTTGGCTTCGCGATCGAGTCCCGAGGTGGGCATGGCAACAAGGCACGCTCCGAGTACCAGTTACTCCGACCTGCCGTCAGACCTTCACCCCGTGGTTGAACCTCAGTTTTCTCAGGGCTGGTGTCCCCCTGGAACGAGTGTCTCGGCATGTTGTTTTCTCAACAGATGCCTCCACCACGGGCTGGGGCGCCATGTGCAATGGACATGCTGCCGCGGGCTCCTGGACAGGACCCCAGCGCCTATGGCATGTCAATTGCCTCGAGTTGCTGGCAGTACGCCTTGCCCTGCACCGCTTCCGAGCGCTGCTCATGGGTCAACACGTACTAGTCCGATCAGACAATACCGCCACAGTAGCGTATATCAACCATCAAGGTGGTCTACGCTCTCGCCGTATGTCGCAACTCGCTCGCCACCTCCTCTTATGGAGTCAGAGGCATCTGAGGTCCCTTCGTGCCATTTACATTCCCGGAGCCCTGAACCGTGCTGCCGACGAGCTGTCAAGCCTTCAGCCCCTCCCTGGAGAATGGCGACTCCATCCCCAGTCGGTCCAGCTGATTTGGGACCAGTTCGGGGACGCACAGATAGATCTGTTTATCTCCCACGACTCGACCCATTGCGCCCAGTATTATTCTCTGACCGAGGGCACGCTCGGCACGGATGCTCTGGCGCACAGCTGGCCGCGGGGCCGCAAGTATGCGTTTCCCCCAGGTCTTGCGCAAGGTCAAGGAGTACGATGAGCAGGTCCTTCTGGTTGCGCCGTACTGGCCCACCCGGACTTGGTTCTCCGAACTAGTGCTCCTCGCGACAGCACCTCCTTGGCCAAGTCCTCTGAGGAAGGACCTCCTTTCTCAGGGACGGGGCACCCTGTGGCACCCTCGTCCCGATCTCTGGAACCTCCACGTGTGGCTCCTGGACGGGACGAGGCAGGTTTGAGTACCCTACCACCTACGGTGGTGGCTACCATCACTTCCGCTAGAGCGTCGTCCACTAGGCACGCCTACGCGTTGAAGTGGAACCTCTTCGTCAACTGGTGCTCTTCTCGCCGAGAAGCCCCCCGGAGGTGTTCGATCAGTTTCGTGCTTTCCTTCCTTCAAGATGGGTTGGAGCGAAGGCTGTCTCCCTCCACCCTCAAAGTTTATGTTGCCGCTATTGCCGCTCACCACGACTTAGTTGAAGGTAAGTCCATAGGGAAGCACGACCTGATCGTCAGGTTCCTGAGGGGGGCGAGGAGGCTGAATCCTCCTCGTTCTCCTCTCGTTCCCTCTTGGGACCTCTCAGTGGTCTTAAGTGCCTTGCAGAGTGCTCCCTTTGAGCCTCTGCAATCAGTGGAGCTTAAGTTCCTGTCAATGAAGACAGCGCTCCTGGTTGCATTGGCCTCTATCAAGAGGGTCGGGGACCTGCACGCATTCTCCGTTGACGAAGCGTGCCTGGAATTCGGGCCGGCTTACTCTCACTTGATCCTGAGACCCCGGCCTGGACATGTGCCCAAGGTTCCCACCACTCCCTTCCGGGACCAGGTGGTGAACCTGCAAGCGCTGCCCCTGGAGGAGGCAGACCCAGCCTTGACACTGCTCTGTCCAGTACGCGCTCTCCGCGCTTATGTAGACAGAACGCAGTGTTTCAGGACCTCAGACCAGCTCTTTGTCTGTTATGGTGGGAAGCTGAGGGGAAAGGCTCTCTCCAAGCAGAGGTTGTCCCACTGGATAGTGGACACCATTGTTTTGGCATACCAGCAGCAAGGTCGACCGTGCCCCCTTGGTGTGACTGCCCACTCTACCCGGAGTGTGGCATCCTCTTGGGCACTAGCGCATGGCGCCTCGCTAACAGACATCTGCAGAGCTGCAGGCTGGGCGACACCTAACACATTCGCCAGATTCTACTATCTCCGAGTGGAGCCAGTGTCCTCTCATGTACTCGCTTCAACCAGCTAGTATTGGACCCGCTCAGGTGTCTTCGCTTACTCGCCATTCCACTCCACGGACTGGATACGTGCGATTTTTTCCTCAGGTGAGCTTCTCCGCAAGCCCTGAATTCCTCCAGCACTCCTGACGCTGGCGCCAGTGTCTATTGCCTGTGCGTCGGCTAGGTGCCTCCCGTGTGCATGGTCCCTCTCCGGAGCTACCCCCACATGTGTACTTACACTGTAAGCCTCTCTGAGCATGTGTCTTTCCCTTGGCAAGCCACCTTGCCACCCCTGGGGTTGAAATATTCCACCTGCGGCTGGACACCCCAGTGTTCTCCATATGCATCCTTCGGGTCATGTGTGTATTTTCTAAATGCCCCCCCCCCCTCTGGGTTGGTGTTAATTGCATATTTCCCATAACTATGGGATATGCTTCCCAGTGTACCTTGGTATTCCTGTGTTAAATAGGAGTCTTTTGTCCATGCTAGTCTCACGACAGGGATCTCAGATTTACGCAGGGCACTGGAAGACAGCTGTGAAGGTGGCGTGATTAGACTGCGTTGTCATTCGGCGTAACCCGGAGTGACTACGAAAGGGAACGTCTCGGTTACGTATGTAACCCTCGTTCCCTGAGTAGGGAACGGAGACGTTACGTCTTCCTGCCACTTCCGCTGTACCGCGGGGATCGCCTGAGCTCAGTCTTGGCTTCTCAGCGAAGAAACATAACTGTATGTTGCCGGCGTCCTCCTTTTATACCCACGAGGTGGGGCGGAGTTACGTCATGCAAATTCCGCAGACCCATGGCATTTCTTTGCCATTGGCTCGTTTTTGTATACTCGAAGTCGATAGGTGTTCTAAGCGAAACCCCATTCGTCGTCATCCGACGTAACGTCTCCGTTCCTTACTCAGGGAACGAGGGTTACATACGTAACCGAGATGTTTCTGCTCTGACAGCTTTTTTTAGCTTCATTTAAATAGACTAGAAAACTATGTTGGCATTAGTGGAATTGCACTAGCATGGTTTAAATCATACATATCTGACCGTTATTAGTTTGTAGGAGTAAATGAAGAGATGTCTTATCGATCACAAGTTCAGTATGGCGTACCACAAGGCTCAGTACTAGGACCGCTGCTGTTCACTCTGTACATGCTACCATTAGGAGATATCATTAGTTAGTTAGTTAGAAAACTTTATTAATCCCTGTATGGGGAAACTCATTCACCACCATTGCTCATTACAGACACTACAAACAAATAAACATTAAAAAACAAGAACAATCAATATAAGAATTTACACAATTTCATTAAAAAAACCTAACTGCATTCGGAGTAAAAGACCTTCTAAATCGCTCTGTAGAACAACGAGCCATTACTAATCTTCCACTAATTAAGCTTTTACGTCCAATAAAGATACAGTGTGGTGGATGACCTTTGTAACACATAATTATTTTTAATTTTGCCCTTGTTCTCTTTTCCACAGTAATTGTATCACAGTAATTTCACAGTAAGTGAATCAGGATTAAGGCCAATAACCGAGCCAGCCTTTCTAGTCAATTTATCAATCCTATTTTTATCATCTACAGTGATACCACATCCCCAACAGAGCACTGCATAAAACAAAACACTAGCTACGATTCCCTGATAGAAAACACAAAGAAGCTTCCTACTTACACCAATAGATCTCAACTTCCTCAAAACGAATAGTCTTGATTGCGCCTTCTTAAACACAACCTCACTATTCTTCTTACAGTACAGTTTACTGTCCAAATGGACACCAATATATTTATAAGACTGAACAATCTCTACTTTCTGACCTTTAATAATCACTGGTTCTATCACTTCTTTTTTTCTTCTAAAATCAATGATCAACTCCTTAGTCTTCTCCACATTCAATTTCAGGAAATTTTCATCACACCATCTAACAAATAACTCAACCTCTCTTCTGTAGTCCACATCGTTGCCTTGATTAGGTAAACCCACAGGGGCAGTATCATCTGAAAACCTTTGTATACAACATGAATTCTGAGTGTGCCTGTAGTCAGCTGTATACAAAGAAAAAAGAAAAGGTGATAAAACTGTCCCTTGAGGGGCCCCTGTTCTAGTTAAAATAATGTCAGACATTTTATCACCCTATGGCAAGCCGTTTTAACTTTTATTCATTTCCAGGATATGAATCCTTGATATCAACAATAACATTTTCACTAGTTAAAATTATAATTATTGATATCAGGAATAATATTTCTACTAGTAAAAATGGCAATTTTTTATATCAGGAATTACATTTTCACTAGTAATAATGCTAATTTTTGATATCAACATTTACATTTTCACTAGTAACAATGATAATTCTTGATTTCAACAATTGAATTTCAACTAGTAAAAACTATAATTCTTGATAATAACGATTTATATCCTGGGAATGGCAATAGGCAAGCAGTTTTGACTTATAATCATTCGAAGGATATGAATTCTTGATATCAACAACTACATTTTCACTAGTTAAAATGATACTAATTGATATGAGGAATTAGATTTCTCCTAGTAACAATGGCAATTTTTGATATCAGGAATAACATTTCCACTAGAAACAATGCTAATTCTTGATATCAACATTTACATTTTCACTAGTTAAAATGATCATTCTTGATATCAACAATTGAATTTCAACTAGTACAAATTATGATTGTTGATATCTGATTGTATTTTCACTAGTGAAATGTCACCATAGACTGCCATTCAAAACCTATTGTTGATATCAAGAATTGATTTCTTACAAGTTGAAATACCATTTTCACATATCAGAAATACAATTATTACTAGTAAAAACCTTTATTTTTGATATCAAGAATTCAATTGTTACTAGTTGAAATGTCTATTCTTGATATCAACAATTGAATTGCTACTAGTGACAATGTTCATTTCTGATATCATGAATGTGATTGTTACTAGTAAGAAAGCCATTTTAGATATCTAAAACTATATTGATATCAGAAATACATTTTCAGATATCAAAAATGAAAATTTTTACTAGTAGCAATTAAATTGTTGATATCAAGAATAGACATTTCAACTAGTGACAATTTAATTATTGATATCAGGAATTCACATTTTTACTAGTAACAATGTAATTATTGATATCAAAAATGATATTTCTACTAGTAAAAAATCAATTCTTGATATCAAATATTGATTTTGAATGGCAGCCTATGGTGACATTTCACTAGTGAAAATACAATTACAGATATCAGCAATTCAATTCTTGATATCAAAAAATGTAATTGTTGATATCAAGGATTCATATCCTGGAAATGAATAAAAGTTAAAACGGCTTGCCATAATCACCCAGCCTAACAAACTGGGGTCGACGTGTACGATAATTCAATACCCACCTAATAGTCGTACTATGAAGGTTACAACCCAGCAATTTATCAGCTAAAATATGAGATTGAATTGTATTAAAAGCATTAGAAAAATCAAAAAACATAATCCTAATAGAACTCGAAGTTGTTTCCAAATGATTCTAAATATTATGCAACATAAAAAGTATGGCATCATTCACTCCCACACCTTTTCGATATGCAAACTGTAAAGGATCGTGAAAATCTGACAACTGTCTACCCAGATAACCAAGGATAATCCTCTCAAAACATTTCATTATCTGTGACGTCAAAGCAATGGGTCTCAGATGATTTAAACTGCAACCCACATTACCATGTTTTGGAATGGGAACAAGACACAATGTTTTCCACATATCTGGTATTTTCGATGAAGACAAGGACAAAGAAAAAATTGAGTGAAAAACTGAGCACAACTGGTCAGCACAAACTTTCAAAGTACGAGGGTGAATACCATCAGGGCCTGCTGCTTTGTTGGTCTTACGACACTTTAACTGCTGACGGACATCATTCTCTTTAATAACAATTGCTGGACTACAGTCCACATTATCACTCTGTACAAGAGATTCTAAAATCATATCATGAGAGGCAGAGAAATCAAAGTCATCAAACCTTGAAAAAAACGTATTTACCTTATTTACATTGAGTCCTGACCTGTTTAATAACTGTCTTCAGTTCCTTTTGCACAATTTTGATCTGATCACTATCACCATTTAAAAAAGCTGCTTTTTTCCCTATTTATAGCTGCTTTAACCTCCCTAGTAACCCACGGTTTATTATTAGGAAACATTTTAATTAGTTTACGTGGAATGACACACTCGACACAGTCATTTATATAACAGGTGACTTTGTCAGAAATACTGTCCAAATCATCATCGTCAAAAAACACTGACCAGTCTGTACAATCAAAACATCCATCCAAAACATTAGGAAACGTGGAATTAGCTTTCACTATTATGCCGATGATACTCAGCTGTATATTTCTTCACGCCCGACGAAACTTACCAATTCACAAAATTAACGGAATGCATAGCTGATATAAACAACTGGATGACTAGTAATTTCCTATTACTTACTCCCACACGTAATAACCTAGAATAACCTTGTATAATACCAGCTTCCAGAAGAGATCAGATGTGCTCCTGCAGTATCACATTCAAATCCAGACTCAAAACACATCTGTTTACCTGTGCATTTACTGAATGAGCACTGTGCCACTGCTCGTCCGACTGCTTCTACTGTATTTTATTACATTTTTTTATTCTAAACTGTTTTAATTATTCTTATTTCTTTTGATTATTTTAATTTCTTCTATGTAAAGCACTTTGAATTACCATTGTGTATGAAATGTGCTATATAAACTTGCCTTGCCTTGCCTTGCCTAGAATACTGTCTAACACTTGATGGCTGCTCTGTTAAGTCTTCGTCGTCGGTTAGGAACCTGGGTGTGCTCTTTGATAGCAATCTTTTATTTGAAAGTCACGTGAATAGTAACATGCACAGGTTGCCCTGCACGCTTAATAAATAAACTACAGCTGGTCCAAAACGCTGCCGCTCGAGTTCTTACTAGAACCAGGAAATATGACCATATTAGCCCGGTTCTGTCAACACTGCATTGGCTGCCTATTAAACATCGTATAAATTTTAAAATATTGTTGATTACTTACAAAGCACTAAATGGTTTAGCTCTGCAGTGCTTGAGCGAGCTCTTAACGCATTATATTCCTTCACGTCTATTGCGATCTCAAAATTCGGGCCAGTTGATAATACCTAGAATATCAAAATCGACTGCGGGCGGTAGATCCTTTTCCTATTAGCACCAAAACTTTGGAACAGTCTTCCTACCATTGTCCGGGAAGCAGACACACTCTGTCAGTTTAAAGGTAGACTAAAAACAGATCTCTTTGACCTAGCATACACATAATATATTATAGACTTCAATGTTAGGCTGCATAGATTAGGTCAGCCGGAACTGGGAACACTTCCCTTAAAACGTTGTCGGAATAATTCCAGTTCATGTGGCTACGCGGAAGTGATAAAAAAATTCTGTATTATACGTTTTTCAAGGCTTACACCTGGGAACCTATTTCAAGGTTTGTGTTCTTGAGCCCAGGCACTGATGTTGTGCAGATGAGCGGCCGGAGCGCATTAAGGGTTTTCTGTTAGAACGGTGTCGTGTTAGCGGCTCCGAGTTAATAACTAATGATCTTTGCAACAGAAGTGAATCAATCAAAACTAACTTTAGCTGGACAATAACTTTATTCTAGAGCTGCTGTAAAGCCAAAACAATCTGCTACTTTAATTTCCTATTATCACTGTAAAGCTGCTTTGAAACAATCTATAATGTTAAAAGCGCTGTATAAATGAAGGTGACTTGACAGCTGAACACTGAAAGTGTGTGTTAGAAATCAGGAATGGAGAGAGAACATTGAACTTGATACATTTTTCATCTTCAAAACACACTTGTGACTCCTGTCTGGCTAGAGCTCTTCCCATAATGTTCCCGCATTAGTCCCAGACAGCAGCATAGTGTCTGCCAAGATCCGGTACTCTTGGATCCGCACACGGCCCAGATGTGGGCCGGATCTGGGCTGACACTATGCTGCTGTCTGGGAGGTCAGTAGACAGAGAGTAGATGGTGTTTAGTGGCTGTTTGAACACATTTGACCACATGAGCGTTTACACTACGAAAGCAACCTGGTTGAATGTGTTTTCACATTTTCAAGTGGTTGAAAGTGGACGAGCTCAAAGCGTTCTACGCCCCGTTTACACCTGTAATTAGCGTTGTTCACTTGTGATCCGATCGACCAAAACGCATCTCAATAGCAACATAGTACACACCAATATTTCAGCAACACAGTTCGGCCCAGATCCGGCCCACATCCGGCACACATGGATTCCACACGGCCCAGTCGTGGGCCGGATCTGGGCCGACAGTATGTTGCGGTCTGGGGTGTGAACAGGGCTTCAAAGCGTTCCTAACGTGATGTTGATTGGATGTGTAATGCATGTGCTGGTCACCTGGTGAAGTCCTCGATGTCCACTAACATGGCGTCCTGCTCCATCTGAAGCTCATCCCGCATCAGCAGCAGCTGCACCAGCTCCTCGTTCAGACCTGCACAGCAATCACCCGTTAGTGTGTGTGTGTGTGTGTGTGTGTGTGTGTGTGTGTGTGTGTGTGTGTGTGTGTGTGTGTGTGTGTGTGTTACCCTCGATCTGTGAGTGCAGGTCGTTGACGATGACCTGCAGCTGTCCGAGTGTCATGTCTCTGAGATCTGTGGGCTTCAAACTCCTCTTCATCAGACATTCACTGATGTGTGGCATGTGAGGAAGCTGGAAACACACACACACACACACACACACACACACACACACACACACACACACACACACACACACACACACACACACACACACACACACACACACACACACACACACACACACACACACACACACACACACACACACACACACACACAGTGAATACAAGGACCCAACCAACAAACATACCCAATAAGTTGTGAAAACATTGTTTCTGAAAGTCAAAACGTGAAAATATTTGAATATTTGAACATTCCATTTAATCATTATTCAAAAATTATGGAATGTTAAGTTTGAACGTTTTCTGAACGTCCTAAAACAAGTAGTAAAATGTTTTTTGTTGGTTATATGAATATTTCAAACAATTTATCATTATTCAAACTATATGGAATGTTACTGTTTCTTGTTCATATCTGTGAGCGTTAGCTAAAGTTCTGAGAATGTTCCCTGTGTGACATGGATATGAATGATGTAAGGGATAATGAATGTTCTGCTGGACTGGTGAGGAGATATGAAAGAGCAGTCAGTTCCCTTTCGTTGTCACTCCGAGTTACGTCGGATGACGACGAATGGGGTTTCGCTTAGAAAGCCTGTCAGCTTCGAGTATTACAAAACGAGCCAATGGCAAAGAAATGCCATGGGTCTGCGGAATTTGCATAACGTAACTCCGCCCCACCTCGTGGGTATAAAAGGAGGACGCTGGCAACATGCAGTTATGTTTTCGCTTCGGAGCCAAGAAGTCCTCTTCACTCCTAAAGCCATCTCTGATTTCGTCAGCTTTTCACAAACGAGTTCCTCTGGTGTTGGTGTTGTGGGCGATTCCAGCGAGCGCGCGCTTCCTGCTGATCTGTGCAGTGATTTTGCCAGAGAGTGCGTGTCTCCCCGGCCGCCTCGACATCAGAGTGTTTCTCTTCTCACTAAAAGAGCTTGCACGCGGCACGTCTTTTTAAAGATGCCTCGCCCGTGCACTTCTGGTTGCGGCAGATATGTGTCTGACTCTGATGGGCACGAGCGCTGCTTGGTGTGTTTGGGCATGGATCACGCTAGAGCAGCGCTCGTGGATGAGTCATGTTCTCTCTGCGGGAACATGACCATCGCGTCACTAAGGTCGAGACTCAGTGAACTCGCAAGAGTGAGAGTCCCCTCATCCACACCCCGATCTAGTGCTCCCCCGAGGAGTACTACTTCGGCTGGTGGCCAGGGTGACCTGAGGGTAACGGTCTGGAACCAGGCGCCGACTATGTGTCCGCGACCCCAGCCCCCCTCCTCAGTGACGGTGCCCGCTAGTGAGCCTCCGATTCTCGCGGGACCTTCGGGTGCCCCGCGGGTTTCGGTTGAAGCTACAGAGGAAGATGCCATGTCTGTAGCAGCATCACAAGGTGGGCTTGATTCTTCCGGAAGTGAAGATTCAGCGCAGCTGCCACCTTCCGGTGTGCATATGGCTGTGCCTGATTCGGATCCGGAAATGACGGCCATGCTTTCCCGGGCAGCCGCGAGCATTGGTTTAGAGTGGAGGCCTCCACCCTGTCCCGAGCGCTCGCGGCTGGACGATTGGTTTTTGGGTAAGGCTGCCGACCCCCGTGGTCCACGGCAAACCCCAATACCATTCTTCCCGGACGTGCATGATGAGATCTCGAAGTCCTGGAAGACCCCCCTGTCTTCTCGGGACCGCTCGCTGATCCCATCCGCCTTTCCTCCCCTCGATGAGGCGGCCGCCCGTGGGTACACTGGGCTTCCCCCGGTTGAACGCTCTGTTGCGATGCAACTGTGTCCTCAGAGTGCTTCTTCTCGGGGCGAGCCTAAGCACCCATCCAAGGCCTGTAGATTTTCGTCTACCCTGGTGGCGAAGTCTTACAGAGCGGCGGGACAGGCGGCTACCTCTTTGCATGCTATGGCCACTCTGCAGGTCTACCAGGCGCAGATGCTCAGAAACATGCACGAGGGCAGGGCAGACCCAGGGCTCTTCAATGAGCTGCGTGCCGCAACCGACCTCGCTCTCCGGGCGACGAAGGTAGCCTCACGCTCCCTGGGTCTGGTGATGTCCACCGCGGTGGTCCAGGAGAGACACCTGTGGCTGAACCTGGCTGACATGCGGGATTCCGAGCGGACTCGTCTGCTCGATGCGCCCCTGTCCCAGGCCGGCCTCTTCGGCGGCGCAGTTGAAGATTTTGCCCAACAGTTTTCAACTGCACAGAAGCAGACTGAGGCCATTAAACATATTCTGCCCCGCCGACCCGCTGCTGCCTCGTCGTCGGTCGGGCAGACGCCTCAGCCTGCTTCCCGCCGAGGGCGCCCTCCTAAAGCTCCCGCCCCTCCCGCTAAGCCCAAGCAGCAGCCTCCACCCGGGCCGACGCGCGGAGGAAGCCGCAGGAAGGCGCCCCAGCCCTCTCCAGCCCCGCCCCCCCGCCAAGCGCCGGGTTAAGCGGCGCTCCTGAGACGGGCTGCTCAGGGATGATGTCTGTTTCTCAGGAGATGGTAGCAGGGCCACTCCTTCCCCCGGTGGAGGGCCGGGGGAGAATCCTTTGTTCTCCACTTCCCGCTGCTCACCCACGGGTGGGCAGCACCCTAATGTGGTTAAAAACAGAAACAAACCTCTCATCCCTGAGCACACAGAGTTCTCGGACGACCCAGAGCGCCGCCCACCAGCCGTGCTCTCCTCGTCCCCCTCTGTCCCAGAGTCGGTTGACACGGCGTGCCGCCCACGGGCCGTTTCGTCCCTGTCCCACTCTGTCGCCAGACCCCTGGCAGAGCAGGCCCCCGTGGAACGCTGGTCCTTCCCTGGCCTCCTCTGTCAGGGCGCGGAGCTTAACTGCGCCCCCACACCGGATCGCTATGCCGTCCACGTCCGGGCCAGTTACTCCGCTTCGCTGCCCCTCCGGGGGGACGCCGGTGGTCCGCATGACCCCGCTGGTACAGTTCCTGGAAGCCTGGCTAGAGCTTCCCCAACTGTCCCGCTGGGTCGCCCGCACCATCCGGTTCGGCTATGCGATTCAGTTCGCACGGTCTCCTCCCCGATACAGGGGAGTCCGCTCCACTTTGGTCGGTGGCAACGCCCCGATCATGCGAGCAGAGATTGCCACTCTGCTGGCGAAGGGTGCAATCGAGACTGTCCCTCCAGCCGAGATGAGGTCCGGCTTCTACAGCCCTTACTTCATTGTCCCCAAGAAAACCGGTGGGTTACGACCGATCCTGGACCTGCGAGTATTGAATCGCTCCCTTTACAGGATGCCGTTCAAAATGCTCACCGCCAAACGCATTTTCGAGTGTGTGCGGCCCCAGGATTGGTTTGCAGCGATCGACCTGAAGGACGCCTACTTTCATGTCTCCATTCTCCCTCGTCACAGACCGTTCCTCCGGTTTGCTTTCGAGGGACAGGCATATCAGTACGCGGTTCTCCCGTTCGGGCTGGCCCTGTCCCCTCGCGTCTTCACGAAGGTCGTCGAGGCAGCCCTTGTTCCCCTTCGGGTTCACGGGGTTCGCATCCTGAACTATCTCGACGACTGGCTGATTATAGCTCACTCTCGAGACCAGGTTTGCGAACACAGGGACCTTGTGCTCCGGCACTTAGCCCGTCTGGGCCTTCGGGTCAACTGGGAGAAGAGCAAACTTTGCCCCGTGCAGAGGATCTCTTTTCTCGGTATGGACATCGACTCGGTCGCCATGTCCGCGCAGCTTACGAGCGAGCGCGCGCAGTCACTGCTGACTTGTCTGAGACAAATACAGGGCAAGAAAGCGGTTCCACTGAAACTTTTTCAGAGGCTCCTGGGGCATATGGCATCTGCAGCCGCGGTCACGCCGCTCGGATTGCTTCATATGAGACCGCTTCAGCTTTGGCTTCGCGACCGAGTCCCGAGGTGGGCATGGCAACAAGGCAAGCTCCGAGTTCCAGTGACTTCGAGCTGCCGTCAGACCTTCACCCCGTGGTTGAACCTCAGTTTTCTCAGGGCTGGTGTCCCCCTGGAACGAGCGTCGAGGCATGTTGTTGTATCAACAGATGCCTCCACCACGGGCTGGGGCGCCATGTGCAATGGTCATGCTGCCGCGGGCTCCTGGACAGGACCCTGCCGCCTATGGCATGTGAATTGCCTCGAGTTGCTGGCAGTACGCCTTGCTCTGCACCGCTTCCGAGCGCTGCTCATGGGTCAACACGTACTAGTCCGATCAGACAATACCGCCACAGTAGCGTACATCAACCATCAAGGTGGTCTACGCTCCCGCCGTATGTCGCAACTCGCTCGCCACCTCCTCCTATGGAGTCAGAAGCATCTGAGGTCCCTTCGTGCTATTCACATTCCCGGAGCCCTGAACCGTGCTGCCGACGAGCTGTCACGGCTTCAGCCCCTCCCTGGAGAATGGCGACTCCATCCCCAGTCGGTCCAGCTGATTTGGGACCAGTTTGGCGACGCACAGATAGATCTGTTTGCCTCCCGCGACTCATCCCATTGCGCCCAGTTTTATTCTCTGACCGAGGGCACGCTCGGCACGGATGCACTGGCGCACAGCTGGCCGCGGGGCCGCAAGTATGCGTTTCCCCCAGTGAGCCTTCTTGCGCAGCTCCTGCGCAAGGTCAGGGAGGACGAGGAGCAAGTCCTTTTGGTCGCGCCGTACTGGCCCACCCGGACTTGGTTCCCCGAACTAGTGCTCCTCGCGACAGCACCTCCTTGGCCAATTCCTCTGAGGAAGGACCTCCTTTCTCAGGGACGGGGCATTCTATGGCACCCTCGTCCCGATCTGTGGAACCTCCACGTGTGGCTCCTCGACGGGACGAGACAGGTTTGAGTACCCTACCACCTGCGGTGGTGGCTACCATCACTTCCGCTAGAGCGTCGTCCACGAGACATGCCTACGCGTTGAAGTGGAACCTATTCGTCAATTGGTGCTCTTCTCGCCGAGAAGATCCCCGGAGTTGTTCGATCAGTCTCGTGCTTTCCTTCCTTCAAGATGGGTTGGAGCGAAGGCTGTCTCCCTCCACCCTCAAAGTTTATGTTGCCGCTATTGCCGCTCACCACGACTTAGTGGAAGGTAAGTCCATAGGGAAGCACGACCTGATCGTCAGGTTCCTGAGGGGGGCGAGGAGACTGAATCCTCCTCGCTCTCCTCTCGTTCCCTCTTGGGACCTCTCAGTGGTTCTAAGTGCCCTGCGGAGTGCTCCCTTTGAGCCTTTGCAATCAGTGGAGCTTAAGTTCCTGTCGATGAAGACAGCGCTCCTGATTGCATTGGCTTCTCTCAAGAGGGTCGGGGACCTGCACGCATTCTCCGTTGACGAAGCGTGCCTAGAGTTCGGGCCGGCCGGTTCTCACGTGATCCTGAGACCCCGGCCTGGATATGTGCCCAAGGTTCCTACCACTCCCTTCCGGGACCAGGTGGTGAACCTGCAAGCGCTGCCCTCGGAGGAGGCAGACCCAGCCTTGGCACTGCTCTGTCCAGTACGCGCTCTCCGCGCTTATGTAGACAGGACGCAGTGTTTCAGGACCTCAGACCAGCTCTTTGTCTGTTATGGTGGGAAGCTGAAGGGAAAGGCTCTCTCAAAGCAGAGGTTGTCTCACTGGATCGTGGACACCATTGCTTTGGCTTACCAGCAGCAAGGTCGACCGTGCCCCCTTGGTGTGACCGCCCACTCCACCCGGAGTGTGGCATCCTCCTGGGCGCTGGCGCATGGCGCCTCGCTGGCAGACATCTGCAGAGCTGCAGGCTGGGCGACACCGAACACATTCGCCAGATTCTATAATCTCCGAGTGGAGCCAGTGTCCTCTCGTGTTCTCGCTTCAAACAGCTAGTTCCGGACCCGCTCAGGTGTCTTCGCTTGCTCGCCATTCCACTCCGCGGACTGGATACGTGCGATATTCTGCTCAGGTGAGCTTCTCCGAAAGCCCTGAGTTCCTCCAGCACCCCTGATGCTAGCGCCAGTGTCTATTGCCTGGGCGTCGGCTAGGTGCCTCCGTGTGCATGGTACCTCCCCTGAGCTACCCCCACATGTGTATTTCCACTGTAAGCCTCTTTGAGCATGTGTCTTTCCCTCGGCAAGCCACCTTGCCACCCCTGAGGTTGAAATATTCCACCTGCGGCTGGACACCTCAGAGTTTCTCCATATGTTACTATCAGGTCATATGTGTATTTTCAAATGCCCCCCCCCACTGGGTTGGTGATAATTGCATATTTCCCCTTAAAAGCTTGGGATATGCTTCCCAGTGTACCTTGGTATTCCTGTGTTAAGTAGGAGTCCTTCGTCCTAAGATCCCGAGGGCTCAGATTTTTCGCAGGGCGCTGGAAGACAGCTGTGAAGGTGGCGTGATTTGACTGGTAACCCCATTCGTCGTCATCCGACGTAACTCGGAGTGACAACGAAAGGGAACGTCTCGGTTACGTATGTAACCCTCGTTCCCTGAGTAGGGAACGGAGACGTTACGTCTTCCTGCCACTTCCGCTGTTCGCGGGGATCGCCCGAGTTCAGTCTTGGCTCCTCAGCGATAAAACATAACTGCATGTTGCCAGCGTCCTCCTTTTATACCCACGAGGTGGGGCGGAGTTACGTTATGCAAATTCCGCAGACCCATGGCATTTCTTTGCCATTGGCTCGTTTTGTAATACTCGAAGCTGACAGGCTTTCTAAGCGAAACCCCATTCGTCGTCATCCGACGTAACGTCTCCGTTCCCTACTCAGGGAACGAGGGTTACATACGTAACCGAGACGTTCTTCACATTAGCATCATGATGCCTCCACTGGTTCCAGAGAATCCCAGCAATTTCTCCCTGATCAGCGTGTCATTGCTGTCTGTGAAGAACATGACGGACACTGAAGAAACAGTCTTAACATCTTCACAGAAACTAAAGCAGGTTTTTTACATTACAAATACTAGTATCACACTTGCTAATTCTGTATCAGCTCCAGGTAAAACACCCATCTGAAAGTTCCCATGAGGACTCGCTTCACACTGACACAGTTTTACTTTCACTTCATTACTTCACTTGCTTGTGCTTTTTCCTACTAAAAATGTTTTTCCCCATTAAAGCTGTGTGAGAAAATAAGGAGCTGGACTGTTCAAAGATTTATGCAACATCAGCCAATTCCTCCCTAAATTACGTTTAGGAACTTCACTAATACTGCAATGATCCAGACACCAGGAGATAAACAATCAATCAATCAATCAATCATCCATCCATCATTCCATCCATCCATCCATCCATCATTACATCCATCATTACATCCATCCATCCATCAGTCCATCAATCCATCAATCCATCCATCCATCAATCCATCCATCCATCCATCCATCCATCCATCCATCCATCCATCCATCCATCCATCCATCCACTATTGTCTTCTGTAGAGCTGCTTATAGCTGAAATTTAATTTCTTTCATAATTGATGAATTTGGCAACATTAATACAGTTATTCTCCTTTTTATTACTGTGAAGCAACAATCTGTATTGTATAAAGCGCTAGAGAAATAAATGTGACTTGACTTAGGCAAGCCAAAAGTGCTTCAAGAGCATGTTTTTAGGACAATGAATTGAATCTTTACAGTGTTTATTTAAGCGATTTGCCCAGTGTATTTGGATAAACATACATCTCAAAAGCTTCAGCGGAGGTGTGTGTGATGACATGGTTCCTCTGCTGTCTTCAGCCCCACATATACTTTAGTTTTGACAGGAACATGAAGCTGTCAGACAGCGAGCACAAACGCACAGAACTGGAAAGTGTCATCTTTGCTCAGTGTCTGTCCACAAGTCACAAATGTCTTTGTTTAAACTAGTGTTGTGTGCATTATGCACATATGATGCTGATGATACAATTCACACTCAAATTTATGGTGTACGTTTCCTTTCACAAACAGCCTAAAGAATGGAAGCTTGTTTCCACCACAGAATAAAACATTTTATTACACGGCTGTGAGGAATGCTTGATTCTGATTGGTCAATCGCTCCATCCAGCGGTGAGTTATTCCCAGGTAACAGAAACACAGCTCACCCGGGTCACTGCAGTCAGCAGCGCTATACGCTCGCTAGGAAAGGGTTTTCTTCCTGGAAGTTTTGAGTTTGGTGAGCTAATAATACATTAAAATTTAGTTGAATCAATATTTTGTGTATAGTTATTAAATTATGCCATCCAGTATAGTGGAATCGCTCTCTTTTTTTCACACAAATGCAGCGGTTGCTATTTTGTGTCTATTGTTTTGTACACTGTTGGATTATAAAATACAAACAGTTACGATTTTAAAACAGTTTAATCTGAAATCAATATGTCTTATCTCCATAATTATTTATGTGTTGAATGCTGTGTAACAAGTGGTATGAATGACTGTAAACCGTATCTCTTAAATAAACACACACACACACCTGAAGGGGGTTTATTTTGAGATAACAACCGGCTGGATGTACATTATCCCTTACTTAAAAGATAATAGCAACTTATATCATGCAATTGGGAGAAAAAAGTCAGAATTGTGAGACAAAAAGTTGCAATTGCCTTTTTTATTTTTTATTCTGTGGCGGAAACAAGCTTTCATATGAAGCGTCTGGTGTTATAGTTTACAACATGCCAAAAATCAGCGTGAGCAGACGTCAATCTATGAGTTACAATCTCATCTATAACCACTGGAAGGATGCAAAAGCAGCATGTGAGTCTCATACAGAGGACTGGTCTTGGTACTAGCACACAGACAGATGTGGTGGATTCTGACGGGTCGGTCCAGTGATCCAGTGCGGTTAAACACACGATAGAGTAACACACCCTGTTACATGTCACTGGGTTCACTGAATAAGGTTTGAGATGATCTAATCATGGGCTCCCCCTCTGACAGACCGGTGAGGAGAAACAGCATCACAAGCCCTACTTTAAGAGTGTTTCCAAGGGATTTACACAGCCAGAGGTCAGTTTTGTTCTTACTACTAAAACATGTGCAGTGGAGGAGCACAGCACAGAGGAATCAGTGCGAGTGTGTGTGAGAGAAGGAGAGGAGAACTCATGCAGTTTCACTGTGGGCGGCAGCAGAGAGGAGAAACCCTCGACTGAAGACACTCGAGCTTGGCAAGAGGAAGTGTGTGCCAGCTGCTTCCTGCTCGTGTGTGTGTGTGTGTGTGTGTGTGTGTGTGTGTGTGTCATAGTTTCAGCTCAGATGTGACAGACGGAGAGCCAGTCTCTGGTGCAGCGTAGGCATTCTCGGACAGTGACGCGTTGAGACGTCACTGTAGCGTCTGAGCACCATTACTGATTTAAAACCAGACCACCTTAAGTGTGTCCTGATAATCACCCTCACCACGGACTACCCAGCCAACCCTAAAACATGTCAATGTGACAGTGATCGCACAGGTTTATGAAAGGGAATTGCCACGAGTTATTAATATACTGCACTGTACACTATACTGTACATATTTATAATAATGACCCAGTTGTACTAGCAGAATTTATTAAAATTACATGAATTTCACACTTACTGTGTCAAGATTTAAATAATTGGGCTTTATGGTTTCCCTTGTGAAAAAGAAGAACACTTTAGCATGCTTAATTTAAGTCTGAAGTAGGACTTACAATCATCTTTATATGTAATTTCATAATTACTTCTATTGTCTTTAAAATATGGTTAAAGTGTACTGATGAATGTACTGACAAGCATTTATGATAAAATAAAATATACTTCAATGTCATTTCTACTGAAACTTTTATATAATATTAATTTAGCACATTAATTAACTTAATATTAAATAACACACTACAGTTAAATTATAATCAAGTGCTTTAAATGTGCTTTAGTATGTTAGTCAAGATCAAAAAAAGTGCACTTCTTTAAAGCACAACACAAGATTATTAAAACACAATGTACATTAAAGTAAAACTTTTCATTTCAAATTACAATGTCGACTTTAAAGTGTACTAAAGAGAGGGGGGTATCCTGAAGAAACAGCCCTGAGCACGTGATCTCTTGAAGTGAACTTTTATTTCATTAATCCTATATTATTATCTGCAAGTACATTTAAAGAATATACCTATAAATCTTATTATACCTATAAAATATACTTCTTAAGATTTGAAGTACACTCAGTGTGCACGTTCAGTGCAACTAAACTGACTGAGAAAAAGTTAGTATTTGTTCTGAATTGTGGAGAAATGACAGGCCGAAGTCTTTCATAGTCATTGACACACACACACACACGCACCGCTGGAGTTCCTGTCTGCACACCACACGAGTCTCGTGTGTGAGAGCGTGACCCGAGAGAGCACGTACCAGGTCCGCCACCGGGGACTTCTTGCGGTTCTGCTTCTCCACCTGCACCTGCATCTTGGCCATGGGTTTGGCCATCGCGAGCGCCAGCTTGGCCTCGGCCTGCAGCTTCTTCTGCCGGCTCAGGAAGTCCATGTCCTCCAGAGACTCGCAGTCGTCCTCTGTGGTGTCTCTGTCCGAGTAGGATGAGCTCTGCTTGCTCTGCAGACAGAAGACAATGATCAGACACTTCTTCATCTGACCGACCGCAGCACTTGCAGCAAACTACTCAAGAGTGATTAACTGTGCATTATTTCCTAATGTAATACAAAAGTATATTAACAGCATAACAAACTAAAGTTGTGTGTGTGTTATCTCAGAATATACCCCCTTCAGGCTGATGCAAGTCCTGATCCTGATCACCCTGTTGGGTTCACACACAGACAGATAGTGTGAGTGTGTGTGAAGTTTTAGACTATCGGAGTGAGGACAAAGAGAGTAAAGCAGAGGTGAGACCAAGTCATTGTTTTGCAAGTCACAAGTAAGTCTCGAGTCTTTACATTCAAGTCCCGAGTCAAGACAGACAAGTCCAAGTCAAGTTGCAAGTCCTCGAGTTTAAGCTTCAAGTCTTAAACAAGTCATTAGTGCTTTTTGCACAAATTACTGTCTCAGTGTTAATTACTATAGTAAATTAAATGTATACTAATTTACATCAGGATGGCTTTTAAAATATGATATAATATAATAATGTATAATATTATCAAATTTATTGTGGCAATGCAGATTTAAAAATAAAAAATAAAAGTAACTGTTCATTGGGAAAATTAATCGTGATTTGCTACACAATAAGTTTAAAATATTGAGTCCCTGGTTAAATTATTTTGTTAACGCGACAGTAATTGTACTAGAACATTCCTATTTCCATGGCGACGTATCAAGCGTCACGTGACACTTTTTGGGGCTACGTGCCTGTCTTTTACAAAACGTAATGTAAATCCATCCATTTCTCCCGAAAGACATGAAAGTGAGTGGCTGGTGAACAGGGAGAAGACTTTATAGTTACCTATAGGCTAAAATGTGCGTTTGTTGTGGGGGGAAAATAACATCTCAAAATTACATTTGAAAAGTTTATTATTTCCGCTTACTTAGATATCAGTGTTTTTTTTTTCTCAAATTATAAATGGTTCGCTAGTACTTGTGTATTTAAATACCTGAAAAAGAAAAAAAGAAAACATTATTTGGTTGAAAACTGTCTGAACGTGTGATAATAAATGACAACTGACACACGCTGCTGAACACACTCTATCACGTGCTCTCTGTCTCAGTGCCAAATGTGCGAAAGCCGCGCTAATCAACTGTGATCATGCGTCAATGATACAGTGCTATACTACAGTCAGTGATTATTACAACTCTGATCTGTGGTTTTAGAAGGTAGGTCAAGTCTTTCCAAGTCACAGGGCTCAAGTCGCGAGTCATTGTTGTCAAAGTCTAAGTTGAGTCGCAAGTCATCTTTGAATATGTCAAGTCGAGTCGCAAGTCATCAAATTTGGGACTCGAGTCCAAGTCAAGTCCAAGTCATGCGACTCGAGTCCACAACCCTGGAGTAAAGTGAGGACATTGTCTCTTTTGTCGACTTTCAACTACTCCAGTCCTGATTTCACAGAGAGGAGGGTCTATGGACGGGTGAATTAACACATGACGTAACACACTACGAAAGCAATCCGGTCCAATGCCTAGATCCCAGATCCGGCCAACGTCTTGGCCGTGTGGAATCCAAGCGTACCAGATGTGGGCCGGATCTGGGCCGACACTACACCATATTGCCAAATGTTTTGGGACGTCTGCCTTTACATGCACATGAACTTTAATGACATTCCATTCCTTATTCCGTAGGGTTTAATATGGAGTTGGCCCTTTGCAGCTGTAACAGCTAACTCCTCTGGGAAACCTTTCCAAAAGGTTTAGGAGCGTGTTCATAGGAATTTTTAACCATTCTTCTAGAAGTGTATTTGTGAGGTCAGGCACTGAGGTTGGATGAGAAGGCCTGCCTCGCTAAGGTGTTCTATCGAGTTGAGGTCAGGACTCTTTGCAGGCCAGTCAAGTTCCTCCACACCAAACTCCTCATCCATGTCTTTATGGACCTGCTTTGTGCACTGGTGTGCTGTTGTGTTGGAACAGGAACATCCCCAAACTGTTCCCACAAAGTTGGGAGCATGAAATTGTCCAAAATGTCTTGGTATGCTGAAGCATTAAGAGTTCCTTTCACTGGAACTCAGGGGCCAACCGCTGAAAAACAACCTCACACCATAATCCCCCCTCCACTAAACTTTACACTAGCACAATGCAGTCAGGCAAGTACCATTCTCCTGGCAACCGCCAAACTCAGACTCATCCATTGGATTTCCAGACAGAGAAGCGTGATTCGTCACTCTATTCCATGAAGCTCTACGCACAGTTCTTGAGCTAATCTGAAGGCCACATGAAGTTCGGAGGTGTGTAACTATTGACTCTGCAGAAAGTTGGCAACTTCTGCGCACTGTGAGCCTCAGCATGCGCTGACCCGTTCTGTGATTTCACGTGGCCTAGCACTTCATGGCTGAGTTTCTGTTTTCCCCAATTGCTTCCACTTTGTTATAATACCACTAACAGTTGACCGTGGAATATTTAGTAGTGAGGAAATTTCATGAATGGACTTATTGTACGGTTGGCAACCTATCACGCTTGAGTTCACTGAGCTCCTGAGAGCCACCCATTCTCTCACAAATGTGTGTAGAAGCGTCTGCATGCCTAGTGCTTGATTTATACACCTATGGCCATGGAAGTGATTGGAACACCTGAATTTAATGATTGGAGGGGAGTCCCAATACTTTTAGCAATATAGTGTATATTACTGTCTCTGTGCATTGTGTCAATAAATATTCTCACAAAAATAGATGTAGATTTAGTGTGTGTGTGTGTGTGTGTGAGTGTGTCCAGGGGGGATCCACACATGTGGTGTGTGCTGTAATGATTCAGGCTGAAGTGATGATGATGGTTGTCAGTGTGTGTGTGTGTGTGTGTGTGTGAGTGAGAGAGTGTGTGTGTGTCCAGGGGGGATCCACACATGTGGTGTGTACTGTAATGATTCAGGCTGATGATGATGCTTGTAAGGGTCAATGTGTGCGAGTGTGTGTGTGTGATTCTGGCTGATGTGATGATGATGGTTGTCAGGGTTAGTGTTTGTGTGTGTGTGTGTGTGTGTGTGTGTGTGTGTGTGTGTTTCGGCGGGGTCTTTTCTCTGGCCAGTGACCCTCTCTGACTCATGCATAAAGTTACTGTAGCCGTCGCTGCTGGGAAGCCATGCCTCTCAACCACATCCCAGATTCAGGGGCATTCTGGATGGGGCTGTTTCCAAAACTTGTTTGTGTGACCTCTGTGACACACAGGCGGCGAGAGTAAACGTGTGTGTGTTTGTGTGTACCATGGGTGACAGCGGAGTGTCCAGGCTGGTCTCAGTCTTGCTGTCATCGGCGTCGCTGTCCTTGTCGCTGCCGCTGTCGTTGACGAAGCAGATCTGCAGGTTCATGCCACTCTGGAGCCTGCGAAGATACTTACGTTCATCAGTTTATGACCCAGTAGTAACCTAAACATGCTAACTGGTTTTATTCAAGTCAGAAATATTATTAAACTTCACTATATATGTCAGTTTACACCAACCAATCTCCTTTGTATGGGTTAAATCAGGTAGAAATAGCTCGTAAATGTAATAATGGCAGGAAAGCTCTGTTTACAGTATCTGCTGTGATTCACACTATCAGTGTCACATAATGTGCCCAGTCGTTCTGAGGACGTCAGGCTGGGATCAGCAGTTTAATCAGCAGGAATGCAGGACAAACAGACCGAAACAGCACTGGATACTGTATGAGCAGCAAGAGGGCTCAGACAGAGAGAGATGGACCATCAGAAACACTGATCAGAACAGCTGGAGTTTGGGATGTGAACAGAGTTTCAATACTTTAGCAAAAAAACATCAAATAAACAAAGAACAACGTTAAAATGTAATGAGTATTTTATAAAAGATGATTGCTGATTTACCCTAAATGGCTGTAAAAAAAAAAAAAGTTAATAATTACACAATTATTTTCTATGATTGCAATCAGTTCCATGGTGAATGTCAGATTACCGCTCATCTATTATATAAGATTCAGATAGTAAATTAGATTTATAACTAATACACATCACAACTCTTTCTCCAGCTTATTTATCACAGTACATGAAGACAATCGTTTTGCATTACAAGTTTCAGAAATGTTATGTTTAAATATGCATAATGGGTCAAATTCTAATGGAAGCTTGTTTCAGGCACAGACACAAAAAAAGGTAATTGCGACTTTTTATCTTGGAATTGCGTGATATAAAGTCGCAATTGTGTTATAAAGTCAGAATTGTGTCATATAAACTTGCAATTGCAAGATAAAATGATGTATTTTGTGGTGGAAACAAGCTTCCATAAATTCACGTTTGATTTTGTTTACATACTGAAGGTTTTTACAGAGGGGATTTTTCATTTCTCTTTTTATTACTCCATACATCAGAAAAATATTAATACTCTCAACGGGGGAAAAATTATATTTTCACCATGTTGTTGGGAATAAAAAGTTCTTTAAACCAGACGAATGGTGTAAAGAGACCGTCAGAATATAGAGATGAATAAAACTGTAAAGTTTGGTGTGTGTAAGTGTTTCTGACTCAGTGCAGGATAAAAAACTCAGAACTTTTAAAGATATTGTAATTGAGATCTACAGACGTAAATATATAAAGTGCAATAAAAGAAACATTAAAACGTATTTTTTGGATGTGTGCTTTCCACAGCTCTGAAAGAAGACAAAAACTCGAATTTGCCCAGTGCCTGAAAAAACAATGGTTTGATGTCTCGCCATAAAAAACATGGGATTTATTTATTGCTCAACAAAAAGTAAGGTTAAATCTGGACTGGAATCCAGTGGAGGATGTAAACTGGGTCACGGTGTTAATGGTTTACTGTAATAACAGCAGCATTATGACAATCTGTCAACATGACAAAACAATGACCAGAAGTGCTCATCATTGCGGTCATGTGAAACAGAAAGTGACTGCAGTGATTGAGGCTAAAGTTTGATGTGTGTGTGCTGCTTCCCTACTGGGAAGGGTGTGTGTGTCGGGATGAGCCTCTGAGGGGGAAACCCTTCAGTTCATGAAGAGAGTGTGTGAACACTGAAACGTGACGCCGTGACACAGACTCTCATACTGCGGTCAGGGAAAGTTGAAGAAAAGGCCCGTTGTCTCCAGATATCTCTCTCACACACACACACACACACACACACACACACACACACACACACACACACACACACACACACACACACACACACACACACACACACACACACCACACACACACACACACACACACACACACACACACACACACACACAGCTGTGTTTTTGTGATTTGTGAGGACATTCCATAGGCATAATGGTTTTTATACTGGACAAACTGTATATTCTATCCCCTTACACTAACCCTACCCCTAAACCTACCCATCACAGGAGACATTCTGTATTTTTAAATTTTTAATAAAACACTGTTTAGTATGTTTTTAAAGCCATTTGAAATATGAGGACTCAGGAAATGTCCTCACAAATCACAAAAACAAGAGCACACACACACTGACTGTGAGTTCGGCTTCCCTTAATAAGACATGGGCTCCCCTGAAAACATGATTTGTCAAATTTTAGGGGGTCTCAAAAAATATTGACAATGTGTTATTTTGATGTACAATTTCAATTTTGTGTAATGTGATTATCGTGGATTATTATGCGTAAAATAGCAAAAATATAATTAATTAAAGCATGATGGCCATTTAAACCTAATTCACTTCAATAAAGATAACTATACATGCTATTCCTGTCATGAGCATGAAGGTGTGGTGGCGCTGCGGTGCAAATTCCACCCGTGTTTAGTACATGTTAACTTAAAGATCTGTAGAAAATATATAAACGTTGGAGGCCATTGATCTGCGTGTAAAGTCCTTGAAATGCATTCTGCAGTCAGCATATAGCAGCACTTCTTGGTTTCTGGGTTTCTTGGTTTCAGCACAGGAAGCTGACCAAGGCCTCTGTGCTCGAGGCTGTTAAGGTCAGGCGTGTGTTTCACAGTTATGTGTTGTGGCTGGGTTGTTATAGGTCTGCGTGGCTCTCGATGTCTTAGGCCTAATTGAACCGAGGATTTATGGTATTCTTCTGAAGACTGATGAGTAATTTAACCGTTGTTCATGTGAACTAAAAGACAGGCTATTTATAGACTATTTGTGAGTGGCTGTTTGCTGTTTGTCCTATCAATTTGTACCGATAAAGTATAATAGGGTAAATCCTGTACAGTGGTCTTTCAAACGCAAGCACACAAACACCCAAAAAAAACACAAAAAAAAGCCAGTGGGCTCCCGCGAAGCAGATGGTGTAGTTGGCACACTGACCGTGAGGACAGGCTGGGTTTGCCGCTCTTGCTGCAGCTGGTGTAGATGCCCGGCCCATCGTCAAAGAAACTCCCGAGCGCCAGTTTCTGCCGGATCGACTCGCGCTCATTCTTCTGGGCCTGAGACACACAAAGAGGAAACACCGGTTTAACAGGAGGACACACACACACACACAGTGACCAGCAGGTGGCAGCAGCAAGACATGGAGCACAGTAACATCACACACACACACACACACACACACACACACACACACACACACACACACACACACTCACACACACACACACACACACACACACAGTGACCAGCAGGTGGCAGCAGCAAGACATGGAGCACAGTAACATCACACACACACACACACACACACACACACACACACACACACACACACACACACACACACACACACACACACACACACACACACACACAGAGACCAGCAGGTGGCAGCAGCAAGACATGGAGCACAGTAACATCACACACACACACACACACACACACACACACACACACACACACACACACACACACACACACACACACACACACACACACACACACACACACACACACACACACAGAGACCAGCAGGTGGCAGCAGCAAGACATGGAGCACAGTAACATCACACACACACACACACACACACACACACACACACACTTGTTAAGGAGTCAGAAGATTATCTCCAATTTATTAGAGAACTTAAAGTCCCCATGAAATCAAAATGGACAAATCTTATTTTTTTAATGTAAGTTATCTGTTAATAATCTTGAATCAGTATATCTTCCTCTTGCAGCATCTCTTCTCTGATGATGTGGGCGGAGCTATAACCTGTCACTCACATGAGATCCACAAATAGCAAACCACAACCATCCAATCAATTCCCCATGGACACAATCAAGCCCCGCCCACATGTGTTCTTGTTCCAGAAGCGCTTCACTCGATATACGACACAATAGAGGAGACCAGCAAAACTTCACTTTCATGCTTACTTTAAGTACATCTTTATGTGTAATTTCATAATTACTTATATTGTCTTTGAAATATGATTAACTGATGAATATACTGACAAGGATTTATGATAAACTAAAAATATACTTCAATGTAATTTCAATTGAAACTTGTATGTCATGTATTTAAATATATTTGCAATTACACATTGGTAGTTTAGTTTCATTGTAATATTGAATAAAACACTGCAGTTCAATTTATAATCAAGTAATTCATATGTCATATTTTATTTTTACATTGTTTTTACAAATGAAGACATTCCCAAAAATTAGTTTTTTTTGCCAGGTTTAGCTCAAAATATCATATCAAAATATGGTAAAAAAGGAATATATAATTGTTCAATAATATACAAAGTATGTTTAAGTAGGCACACACACAAGAATGAAAGCTTTGTGTGTTTCTCTCTCATTATCTGTTGAAGTGTTTTGTCTGCTGGATCAGAGCACAGGAAGTGACCGACATTCACTGCTGAGCCCAGAGGATTATGGGTGATTTACACTGGCTTACCAATGTATCATCACATCCGCCTACCTCAACCAAATATATAAAGCCCATCTCTGATACAGGGACTCTGACATCCTCTGTGAGTCACACACACACACACACACACACACACACACACACACACACACACACACACACAAACACACACACACACACACACACACACACACACACACACACACACACACACACACACACACACACACACACACACACACACACACACACACCAGTAAATCACACTCACTAGTGAAATCAGGACAATATCTACGTTCATATAAAAACACAGAGAAGGCAAATCACATACTGACACCTAAAACACAGCGACTCCTAATATCTCTCTAAAGTTACTTCAGCTCAAAATCAATTCATTTATGGTTGAAAAATCATACAGAATTTCTGAGTCACACATTGACTGAGATGTAGATCAGCAGTATTCGTTTAGAATGACCTTAAAATGCAATATATGGAGCAAAAAATCCCGTGTGAGATTCTGTCATGCTTGCCAGTATTGTCTATTTTACCACATAAAATAGTTCCAAACAAATTGTCATGGCTGGGTTGCAAAGATGAGGTGAATGGATCTAATTGCAGCTTAACTTAATTTACAAGAACTTAGAAGAAACTAAACACTAAACAGTCTTCGACATTAACAGAACAACCAAGCATATCGCGATGATAACGGACAATAACCAGAACAAAGCAATAGGCTTAAATGGACCAAACTAATTAACCGCAGGTGTAATTGAATCAGTAACCAAGGCAAAAGCATGGTAATTAACACAAAAAAAACAGAACAAAGGAAACATGCACCAAACACAGGAAAACAGAACATAGACCTGACATTAATCACTATTCGCTATAGGCCCACTAATACAGTTCATTTGAAGGAGTGAATGAAAACAAGCGAGTGAATTCGGACAGCCTTTGAGCGTACCTCGGCTGTACACTCGTTATTGCGGTGCATTGTGGGATGAGTGCACTCAATAACGTCCACTATGGTTTCGTAGTGCATAGACGCCCTATTGGCCGCTGGAGCGTACGTCAACGGCACCGCCATTTGCTGTTTCGTGTTCCTCTTGGGGCTGTAAAAATCGCCACACAATTGAAAACAGCTCTCGAGGAATTACCTTTCACAAGCAAGACTGAACATTTGTTTCTAGTTGTATTTGATCATGATATAATTAGTAATAGTAACGTTCAGAGGAGAAAGGCAGCGAAATTTATAGTTTTTCAGTCGACAATGTAGTTGTTTAAAGCTCAAATCTGTGGTTTATTTATAAAGATAGCGCCTATTTAAAATTTTGATCTGACGTTCTCGTAGTTGTGAGATCCAGGCAATCATCCGCATTCAGCGCTCATGAACCCTGCCTGGAGCAGCCTTACCTCGGCTAGTGCTTCCGCCTGGAACAGCCTTACCTCGGCTAGTGCTTCTGCCTGGGACAGCTTTACCTCGGCTAGTGCTTCTGCCTGGAGCAGCTTTACCTTACCTCGGCTAGTGCTTCTGCCTGGAGCAGCTTTACCTTACCTCGGCTAGTGCTTCTGCCTGGAGCAGCTTTACCTTACCTCGGCTAGTGCTTCTGCCTGGAGCAGCTTTACCTCGGCTAGTGCTTCTGCCTGGGACAGCTTTACCTCGGCTAGTGCTTCCGCCTGAAACAGCCTTACCTCGGCTAGTGCTTCTGCCTGTAGCAGCTTTACCTTGGCTAGTGCTTCTGCCTGGGACAGCTTTACCTCGGCTAGTGCTTCTGCCTGGAGCAGCCTTACCTCGGCTAGTGCTTCTGCCTGGAGCAGCTTTACCTCGGCTAGTGCTTCCGCCTGGAACAGCTTTACCTTGGCTAGTGCTTCCGCCTGGAACAGCTTTACCTCGGCTAGTGCTTCTGCCTGGGACAGCTTTACCTCGGCTAGTGCTTCTGCCTGGAGCAGCCTTACCTCGGCTAGTGCTTCTGCCTGGAGCAGCTTTACCTCGGCTAGTGCTTCCGCCTGGAGCAGCTTTACCTCGGCTAGTGCTTCTGCCAGGGACAGCTTTACCTCGGCTAGTGCTTCCGCCTGAAACAGCTTTACCTTACCTCAGCTAGTGCTTCCGCCTGGAACAGCCTTACCTCGGCTAGTGCTTCTGCCTGGAGCAGCTTTACCTCGGCTAGTGCTTCTGCCTGGAGCAGCCTTACCTCGGCTAGTGGCTCTGCCTGGAGCAGCTTTACCTCGGCTAGTGCTTCCGCCTGGAACAGCTTTACCTCGGCTAGTGCTTCCGCCTGGAACAGCTTTACCTCAGCTAGTGCTTCTGCCTGGGACAGCTTTACCTCGGCTAGTGCTTCTGCCTGGAGCAGCCTTACCTCGGCTAGTGCTTCTGCCTGGAGCAGCTTTACCTCGGCTAGTGCTTCCGCCTGGAGCAGCTTTACCTCGGCTAGTGCTTCTGCCTGGGACAGCTTTACCTCGGCTAGTGCTTCCGCCTGAAACAGCTTTACCTTACCTCAGCTAGTGCTTCCGCCTGGAACAGCCTTACCTCGGCTAGTGCTTCTGCCTGGAGCAGCTTTACCTCGGCTAGTGCTTCTGCCTGGAGCAGCCTCACCTCGGCTAGTGCTTCTGCCTGGAACAGCCTCACCTCGGCTAGTGCTTCTGCCTGGAGCAGCTGTACCTCGGCTAGTGCTTCCGCCTGGAGCAGCTTTACCTCGGCTAGTGCTTCTGCCTGGAACAGCCTCACCTCGGCTAGTGCTTCTGCCTGGAGCAGCTTTACCTCGGCTAGTGCTTCTGCCTGGAGCAGCTTTACCTTGGCTAGTGCTTCAGCCTGGAGCAGCTTTACCTCGGCTAGTGCTTCTGCCTGGAACAGCTTTACCTCGGCTAGTGCTTCTGCCTGGAGCAGCTTTACCTCGGCTAGTGCTTCTGCCTGGAACAGCTTTACCTCGGCTAGTGCTTCCGCCTTACCTCGACTAGTGCTTCTGCCTGGAGCAGCTTTACCTCGGCTAGTGCTTCTGCCTGGAACAGCTTTACCTCGGCTAGTGCTTCCGCCTGGAACAGCTTTACCTTACCTCGGCTAGTGCTTCCCCCTGGAACAGCTTTACTTACCTCGGCTAGTGCTTCCGCCTGGAGCAGCTTTACCTCGGCTAGTGCTTCCGCCTGGAGCAGCTTTACCTCGGCTAGTGCTTCTGCCTGGAACAGCTTTACCTCGGCTAGTGCTTCCGCCTGGAACAGCTTTACCTTGGCTAGTGCTTCCGCCTGGAACAGCTTTACCTCGGCTAGTACTTCTGGCGTGTGCCGCTGGCTCGGATGGCTCTAGGCTAGTGGTTAAAAATTCGATATAATTCGTCTTGTGTATATCTAACGGGCGATCTTTGGTCTCATTAATCTATAATTTGTTCCCTGGCAAATCGTTTTGGCTGAGGGCAAAGTGAAGTTTCATAACTTTATATTTAGGCTATTTTAACGTTATAGGCATGTATGTTTGACTGAATCGTTTTTGTCTTGTTTAGCTTCTTATACCTTTTAGGCTACTTATACTGTTATAAGCTTTACTTATACTGGAACAGCTTTACCTTGGCTAGTGCTTCCGCCTGGAGCAGCTTTACCTCGGCTAGTGCTTCTGCCTGGAACAGCTTTACCTCGGCTAGTGCTTCCGCCTGGAGCAGCTTTACCTCGGCTAGTGCTTCTGCCTGGAACAGCTTTACCTCGGCTAGTGCTTCCGCCTTACCTCGGCTAGTGCTTCTGCCTGGAGCAGCTTTACCTCGGCTAGTGCTTCTGCCTGGAGCAGCTTTACCTTGGCTAGTGCTTCAGCCTGGAGCAGCTTTACCTCGGCTAGTGCTTCTGCCTGGAACAGCTTTACCTCGGCTAGTGCTTCCGCCTGGAGCAGCTTTACCTCGGCTAGTGCTTCTGCCTGGAACAGCTTTACCTCGGCTAGTGCTTCCGCCTTACCTCGGCTAGTGCTTCCGCCTGGAGCAGCTTTACCTCGGCTACTGCTTCTGCCTGGAACAGCTTTACCTCGGCTAGTGCTTCCGCCTGGAACAGCTTTACCTTGGCTAGTGCTTCCGCCTGGAACAGCTTTACCTCGGCTAGTACTTCTGGCGTGTGCCGCTGGCTCGGATGGCTCTAGGCTAGTGGTTAAAAATTAGATATAATTCGTCTTGTGTATATCTAACGGGCGATCTTTGGTCTCATTAATCTATAATTTGTTCCCTGGCAAATCGTTTTGGCTGAGGGCAAAGTGAAGTTTCATAACTTTATATTTAGGCTATTTTAACGTTATAGGCATGTATGTTTGACTGAATCGTTTTTGTCTTGTTTAGCTTCTTATACCTTTTAGGCTACTTATACTGTTATAATGGCTATTACTGATCAATAAAATTGAAATTGAATAAAAAGAGACAGGGTTGTGTCATTATATTTGATATAGCCTATGTAGGAATATTTTGTATTCTCTATATTCTGTAATTGATATTTCTTATTCTATTGCTATTATTAATATAATAATAATACATTAGTATTATTATAGTATTATACATAAGCTATATGCTATTATCAATATATGTATGATTGTATTATTGTACTTATGATATTATATAATTACACTATTCATTACTATTTTATTTGCTGTATACTGTTTGTTTATTTTATTAACACAGCGCTATACATCAGATCACAGCGCTAAACATCAGATCACATCAGATCACAGCGCTATACATCAGATCACATCAGATCACAGCGCTATACATCAGATCACAGCACTATATATCAGATCACAGCGCTATACATCAGATCATAGCGCTATACATCAGATCACATCAAATCACAGCGCTATACATCAGATCACAGCGCTATATATCAGATCACGGCGCTATATATCAGATCACAGCGCTATACATCAGATCACAGCGCTGTACATCAGATCACAGCGCTATACATCAGATCACAGCGCTATATATCAGATCACAGCGCTATACATCAGATCACAGCGCTATACATCAGATCACAGCGCTATACATCAGATCACATCAGATCACAGCGCTATACATCAGATCACAGCACTATTTATCAGATCACAGCGCTATACATCAGATCACAGCGCTATACATCAGATCACATCAGATCACAGCGCTATACATCAGATCACAGCACTATTTATCAGATCACAGTGCTATATATCAGATCACATCAGATCACAGCGCTATATATCAGATCACAGCGCTATATATCAGATCACAGCGCTATATATCAGATCACAGCGCTATACATCAGATCACAGCGCTATATATCAGATCACAGCGCTATACATCAGATCACAGCGCTATACATCAGATCACAGCGCTATATATCAGATCACAGCGCTATACATCAGATCACAGCGCTTTATATCAGATCACAGCGCTATACATCAGATCACAGCGCTATACATCAGATCACAGCGCTATACATCAGATCACAGCGCTATTTATCAGATCACAGCGCTATACATCAGATCACAGCGCTATATATCAGATCACAGCGCTATACATCAGATCACAGCGCTATATATCAGATCACAGCGCTATACATCAGATCACAGCGCTATACATCAGATCACAGCACTATACATCAGATCACAGCGCTATACATCAGATCACAGCGCTATACATCAGATCACATACATCAGATCACAGCGCTATACATCAGATCACATACATCAGATCACAGAGCTATACATCAGATCACAGCGCTATACATCAGATCACAGCACTATACATCAGATCACAGCGCTATACATCAGATCACATACATCAGATCACAGCGCTATACATCAGATCACATACATCAGATCACAGAGCTATACATCAGATCACAGCGTTAACGTCAACCATACAAGGAACAATAAACTTCTCCATTTACCACTAAACTCAAACTGTAATCATTTATTACGTGTTTTTTTCTTTGAATTGTGTATTTCTGTATTCATTCTTAGATCTATTTGTTTCTGTATTTATTTATTCTTATTAAACGTATAGATTTTTTTGATAAAAAAAAATCTATATCCATATTGATATATTTCTGTGACAAACTGCACATTATGATACTCAATGAATGGATCTGAACAGACACACCCTCAATATCATGGAAGAAATAAATAAAAAATATAAAGTATATATATATTTAGGAATCAATTTTGTGAATAAATTAATTCATGTTAGTTTGCAGGTTTGGTCATACACACATACACACAGATACAGCCAGATACATCCTCATTATGAGTAAATAATGAAGGCCGAGAGACACATGAGAGAGACCGTGTGTAAGGCTGTGCAGGGAACAGTGAGGTGTAAATAGTGTGTGTGTGTGTGTTTGTGTGTGTGTGTGTGTGTGTGTGTGTGTGTGTGTGTGTTCAGGCGGAGACACAGACAGGCCGGCACCAGTCGTCTCCATGCGGGCGGTTGCCTGGATACCAGCCTAATCATGGGGCCCCTGGAGGATTGGGCCCTGTCCCCCTGTCCCCCCCACCACCACCACCACCACCCACACACACACACATCATTTCCTCTGTGTGTTCCTCACGTGCGCTGTCTTCAGCTCATGCTGTCATTCTGTCATATATCTGCGCTCATCTAAATCTCTCTCTCTGCTCTGCTCAGAAATGTCCGTCATTAGCACAGTGTTTCTGGTTTGTTTCCTCTCTTGCAGTTCTTCCAGTCTCTCATTTCCTCTCTGCTCATCATTCCTGTTTCCTTCCTGTCGGAGCCGTGTGCTCAGGGGCCGGGGATCTGAGTCTGGCCTGGGCTATCTCTGCTATCCTATGAGGACACTGCAAACATGCTTTTCTTAGTTTTTGTCTGGTTTCCAGTCCAAATATCTAAAAAAAAACTGTAAATCAAGATGCACTTAGAAGAAAAATAAAATGCCTTGTTTTCTGGGGAAATAAATCAAAATTAAGTGATTTGTTGCTTAAAAAAAAAAAGCAAAATGATCTGCCAATGGGGTAAGAAAAATGTTAATTCAAACAGAAACAAGATTATTTTTATTACCCCATTGGCATATCATTTTGATGGTTTTAAGCAAAACCTCACATCATTTTGATTTATTTCTCCAGAAAACAAGACAATATCTTATGGCATTTTAATACTTTAGTAAAAGCATCTTGATTTAAGAATTGCTTGATATTTGGACTGAAAATACGACAAAATTTTTTTTTTGCAGTGATAAAGATGTAAATATTTCTTGTTTGCACATACAGTAGTTAAACTATGACTCCAAACCCAACACGTGTTACAGCTGCAAACGTACCGATAGTTCAGTATTATTTATATAGACATTTCACTTTCAAAATATGCAAAAACCATGTTAAAGTCTACATGTGTTGGGCCTCAATGTTAAAGGACTGAAGAATATATATAAAGCAGAGCTCCATTTATTTAATAAAAAATACAGTAAAAACAGTGAAATATTATTACAGTGTAAATCAGCTGTTGTGTATTTGAATATATAGTAAAATGTAATTTATTCCTGTGATCAAAGCTGAATTTCAGCATCATTACTCCAGTCTTCAGTGTCAAATGATCCTTCACAAATCACTCTGATATGATGATCTGATGCTCAAGAAACATTTATGATTATTATCAATGTTGAAATCTATTAATGTTTGTGGAAACTGATGCAATTTCTTTTTTAGGATATTTTTATGAATAGAAAGTTCAAAAGAACAGTATTTGTATGTAATATGTCTTTACTGTCACTTTTGATCAACTGAATGCATCCTTGCTGAATAAAAGTATTGATTTTGATAATAAATTAAACTGTTAAAGTATTAATTTAAATAAAATGCATTTCTTTCTCTTTTAAAGCTGGTTCTCTCTCTCAAACTCTAAACCCTGAGGTTGTTCTTTCCTAAAATAAACGTGTAATCTGCGTCCTGTGGTTCCACGTCTCCCTCCGTGTTTCGGTCTCTCTCTTCGCCATCAGATAAACACACACTAACTCTATTACAAGACACGAATATGAATTCAAGCGTCTGCTAGGCTCAAACAAACACAGCATATGAGACGAGTCTGATATCCTCATCATCATCATCACAGATATGAAAGATATAGAATGAATCTGTGACCAGAGACAGCAGAACCACACAGATCATAAACACACAGATCTGCTTCTGCATGCCGATCAGCGTCTTCAAAGCTCCTCAGTGTTATGATCCAGTAACATGTCTCTGAGCTGCGCACATGTCCGCAATACAGTAGAGCTCACGCATCGATGGCTTTAATGAATGATGAAAGTGATTTACTGACTGCAGTAGTGTGTGTTGTACATGTTTGATCTGTTACTGAATAAAGTGGGCCGCTTCTCTTGAGGTTATGAGATGTAACACTCAAACACACACACAAACACACACACACACACACACATCATGACTACACACAATCCTTCACCTGAACACGTTCACACACACTCTTCAGGCTCATGATGTGTAAAGCGAGCACATCTGATCATCATGTACTGATTTCATCTGAGAGCTGAACGAAATCTCAACGATCCACAATGAAAGCCTCTGTTCCCAGAAGATAAAGCCATTTCTCAGAGCTCGTCTTTCACAGATCATACGACTGAATGCAGATCTCAGGGAGGGTTCAGTCTCAGATGTTTCTCCTGGAATAAACAGCGATGAGAACAGACCCGAACGAACGTCCGTCGCCCAGTAAGAGACTGTGGAGAGCAGCTCAGGTCATGTGATCATAAATCTTTCAGATTGCAAATCTGAGCGCAGTCTGAGACGATGCTGAGAAACCCTAGAGGAGACGCATGTGAGATTTCTCAGGAGAAACATCTGAGCCGAAGTCTCTGTTTGATCTGATTCTAGGAGCAACAAGCGAGAGATTACAGAGATCTGGTTTCCTCATACCTGATAGGAGCCGCTGTCCTGGTGCACCATCTCTCACAGCATCATCCGGATCCACAGGAGAAACACATGCACTGGAGACCAGGAGTCCCACCCAACCAACCAAACAACAGAGTGTATCTCTGTCTATCTCTGTCTCTGTCTCTCTCTCTCTCTCTCACCACCTTGACGTCTCTGGTCTTTGCACACGATGAGGGAAAGACACGATCGGGAACGAGGGTGGGGCTCTGGGAGACACAGGACTGGAGAAGGAGATGTGGGTGGGGCTTCTCACCGCTGACCAATCAGATGGCAGCACAGAGGGATGGGGGATGGGGGCGGAGCCAAAGACAAGAGAGAGAGAGGTAGGAGTAAGCTTTCAGAACGGAGCGGGGGAGGGAACATCCCACGCATTGAGAGAGAGAGAGAGAGAGATAGAGAGAGGGATAAAAGGAAAGCTAGTAAAGAAAAGCAGTGGGAGGAGAGGCCTGTAAAGAAAAGAGCCTTTCTGTGGCACATTCCTGCAGCTGAAGCATTCCTGAGACCAGAGCAGACAAGCTCAAACACTCTTGTGTTTCCCTGTCAACTCTTCACACATTCCAGCAGCCCAAGACAAACAGCAAGTGGATAAACACACACACACACACACACACACACACACACACACACACACACACACACACACACACACACACACACACACACACACACACACACACACACACACACACACACACACACACACACACACACACACACACCGACACACACACGCACACACACAAACACACACCATCAAACTAAGATGTGTTTTAGCAAATGTCCTCAATGTTTAGCACACTTCCACAGAACAGGTGCTGTTTGGGTCCTTAATTTACATATGTGTAACATATGTAACAATGAACAGCTGATGCCAACTGTAACTATGTGTCAATACACACTCTACACACACCTGCATCAGTCCAGTAGTTCTTGTTCTGATGCTGTTTAGTTGCATGTGCCCTCCCGTGTTTGCTACTTATCCTTGCCTCTATATCCAAATTTTGATAAAATGAAATTTTTGAAAACTTAATCTTTGTATTTATATTTTAGTTGACATACTGTATCAATAAGAGCGTAGGACATAAGTACATCTTTATATGTTAACTCATGATTGCTTCTATTGTCTTTATGATAAAATAATATATACTTCAATGTGATTTCTTTTGAAACTTGTATGCCATGTGTTTAAAAGATATTTGTAATTATACATTTGTAATGATAAAGGTGCAATTTAGTATACTTGAAATATATTAAGTAAATGTAATATTGAATAAAAGTTAAATTACAGTCAAGTACTTCACATGTGCTTCAGTGTTAGTCAGCATCAAAATAAGTGCACTTATTTAAAGCACGACAAAAGATTATTAAAACATGATGTCAAATGCAAAAGTGTGTTCTCTTTAAGTACACTAAAGTCCCTATGCACATTCAATAGTGCACTTCTTTTTCACAGGAGAAGCTTAAATATACTAATTATAACTATACTAAATATTCATATACTGTAGCATTTTAGATCCCAAAGAAATCATCATCTTCTTCCTCTTATCCTGGGCCGGGTCACGGGGGCAGCAGTCTAAGCAGAGATGCCCAGACTTCCCTCTCCCCAGACACCTCCTCCAGCTCTTCCGGGGGGACACCGAGGCTTTCCCAGGCCAGCCGGGACACATAATCCAGGGAAGGCGTCCAGGAGGCATCCGGAACCGATGCCCGAGCCACCTCAGCTGACCCCTCTCGATGTGGAGGAGCAGCGGCTCTACTCTGAGCTCCTCCCGAGTGACCGAGCTCCTCACCCTATCTCTAAGGGATCGCCCAGCCACCCTGGGGAGGTAGCTCATTTCGGCCGCCTGTATCCGGGATCTTGTCCTTTCGGTCATAACCCACAGCTCATGACCATAGGGGAGAGTAGGAACATAGGGAAGGGACCCTCTCGCTCACCTAGGTGAACTCCTACACATGGCGGCTGAGCTGGGGGCAAACCCAAACCCACACCAGCCCGTCGTCTCTCACCATGGGCAACTCCAGAGTGGTAGAGAGTCCAGCTTCTCTCAAGGAGTGTGGTTCTAGAGCCCAAACTGTCCATTGAGGTGAGCCCGACTATCTCTAGTCGGTACCTCTCTACCTCTCGCACAAGCTCAGGCTCCTTCCCTGCCAGTGAGGTAACATTCCACGTCCCTAAAGCCAGTTTCCGTGTCCAGAGATCGGGATCCACTATGCACCGGCCCCTTCCGATCCCTCCTGCAGGTGGTGAGCCCACAAGAGGGTGGCCCCACGTCATTCCTTCGAGCTGAGCTTCCGACTGCGCCATGCCGGGTGACGTCTTGGTCCTTGATTTATTGTGATTCATAATGTGCTTCTGAACCGCTCTTACTCTGACCCGTCACCTAGGACCTGCTTGCCTTGGGAGACCCTACCAGGGGCATATAGCCCTGGACAACATAGCTCCTAGGATCATTCAGCTACTCAAACCCCTCCACAACGATAAGGTAGCAGTTCAAGAAGGAGCAGTTCAAGCAGTTCATGATAAGGTAGCAGTTCAAGTACATCGTACAGAAATGTACTTCATAAATCGATTCCTCAGTCTGGAATGAGTAAGTCACATTTATCAAATGTGAGGCTTTCTCTTGGAGAAGTGCAGGATAATCAGGAGGGAGTTTAATCTGTCTGTGCCATTTGGCCCTCAGTACACATGAACCAGATTAACTCTCTCCTTTCACTCACACACACACACACACACACACGCACACACACACACTCTCACTCACACTTACACACACACACTTACACACACACACACTCTCACTCACACTTACACACACACACACACACTTACACACACACACACACACACACCACATTCAGCGCACCCCCATAATCTCTGACTACGGCTACATCATATTATGAGAGTCATCAACCAATCATGAAGAGTGCTTGCCTCATTAAATATTCATAAGCGTAAGGTGTCCAGAAGCTTCGATGTGTTGGGTTTAGTTTCAGTGTCTGAGAGCAGATTACTGTTGTCACGATACAGGAATATTTAACTTTGATACAATACCTTGGAAATATATTGATATTCAATACCATTTCCAATACCACATGTAAAAATTGCCCTAACATTAAACTACCGTTTCAAAAAACAGTAACTAAATTAATTTACTTTTGACTGTTTGTCTTGTTAACTGAAACTCTGCTGTATAATAATAATAATATTAATATAGATTATTAATATTATTGCAAGATAGTTATATATTACTATAATATTAGCACTGCAAATATGAACATTCCATTGTAAGTATATTATTTTACTTCACAGTTAAATTGAAATACTTGCAATACTATAATGTAATTTCTTCACTTGCAAGAGTTAAACCCTCGAGCGAAGAGAAGAGCGAGTGAGAAAGCGCAGCAGGTAACAGTTTACCGATAGTGTGGAAAATGAGTATTGAATTAGTTTCAAATATTTTAATTGTCACGGTTTCCCCTGTGTTTTTAATGTTCAGTGTTCAAGGATTTTTATTTTGAAGAGTATTTTCTCTTTCTATTGTTCCCGGTGTTCACTTCCTGTGTTTAGTTGCTGTTTTACTTTGTTTCTTAGTCACCCTTGTTTGTTTCCATGGTTATTGATTACCCACACCTGTGTCTTGTTAGCCTCTTGTTATTTTTACCAAAAGTATGAGCATGTGAAGGAACACATTAACTCAGAGTTAAAATGACTGACAGAGTGATCAGGCTCATGTACCTGCAGGATTCCAGCAGACGTTGACTGATGGAAAGTGAAACAGTAATGTAGAGCACAGATGACATCAGTTTAAATAGTGCATTAGTGCTCAGCTCATCTGACTGTTCTCTGGCTATTAAGTGATTGTCAAATTCCTTTCATGAGACACAAAGGACAGAGGATAATCACCTCGTTTTCTTTTGTGTGTGTGTGTGAATGAAAGGTTATCACTGTGTCTTTAAACACAAGAGGATGACATCACTGTTTATGATGTCATATCAGTTGCTTTCTGATTCCGTCTGTGTCAGTAACTGATGCTAGATAGACATTAGTGTTCCTAAACACATCTAAGGAGGTGTGTGTGTGTGTGTGTGTGCAGGATCTGGAAGTTCTCCAGAATGTGTGTGTGCATTGTATAAAGCACCATAATGGCACAATCTTAAGGTAGAAACAGTTTAAATACAGTTATCTGATCAATGCATTACATAAAATGCTGGACACGCATAAGGAAGCCTGGCCAGATGAAAGACGGAGAGCTGGACTGCTTCACTGCCTCGGTACAGAGGGACAGAGGATTTTCTACTCATTGCCTAACACAGGTACAGCGTAGATGCAAAGGATGCATTGACTATTGGTAGTATTGGTAGTATTGGGGCTGCTTTTACTGCCAAACGGGAAGATCATGGCAAAGTAAAATGTTCCGTGCCAGCGTAAGCTGATATTATGCCATGAATCTGGGTGGATGGGCATCACTGTAAATGCAGAACTGATGTCGACTTTTGTGAGGCAAGCACCGCACCCAGTGTTTTTAATCAAGGTTATTGCTTGTTGTGTTAATGAAGATAATTTTTTCGAGAGATATAAGGCTGTTTATGCTTGGGAACGGAGAATTGTGCCATGGTCCACCTGGCAGAGGCACCGGCTGGAGAGCAGCAGGTGTGACTTGACAGTTTTGTCATTGAGGTGACACACGTGGCAGGAACGGACAGCAAATAGAGATCACAAAGGCGTTGTTTGGTTCTCACCTCTCCCTGATGTCCTTCGTGCGCTGTGGAGCACAGATCAAAGAGCAGCAGCTGCAATCAGCCATGAGCTTCGGAAGACGAGGTTGCCCTTAACAGATAGTTCCAGTCAGTTTATAGTATGGCAACGACTCAGCTTCCATTTCCTTGGGTGAAGGAAGGCAACCAATGAGGACAAGAAGCACATTCAGCATCAACTTCTGCAGCAGACAGAGAATTACAGGCGGCAGATAGAAAAGCAACAAACTCCTGAAATGCAGAAGGTGCTGAAGTTAATCTGTAAGGATCATGACAACTGCTTGCAAGAGATGTAATTACACTGACACAGAACTGCAAACAGAGCTTGACAGACAGCTTTGCTGCACAGTTGTGTCCGCTTCATCCAGCTTTACATGGTGTATAAAGTTGTTTGCACACCCCAACTCAGTTGACTCAGCACAAGACTGGCACAGGAGAAGCCGGAACAGGAAGGCCGTTAGGAGGCAGGACTCTCAGGTCTTCAATCCTCTCATGCAGTGCAGTTATTAGGCCCCCCCCCATGAGTGGTGTCTCTTTGTCCACAATAAAGGACACAGCAGGAACAGAGTGGTCATGTAGGGAAACATTCACTGACAATTTGGGTTTTTGAATGTTTCACCAGCCTGACTGTGAGTTAGTGCTGGGCGATATGGTCCATTTTCATATCGTCCTATCGTCAGCCTGTGAGATCGGCGATACACGATATTGGTTGAATTGATTTGATTGGCTTGTTATTAATTAACTTGTTTTATTACTTTGTTTTATATATGAGAATCTTTTTCTATTTTGCTAGCAAAGGTGAAGTGTTTATAACTAGGCTAAATCAGGTTATTTAAAAAAAAGATCCTAATCATTTTTGTATCTGACTCAGAGTATTTCAACATGTCAGCGGGAAATACAGACACATTATCCTCTCATGCCGTTACGGATGCATAATTTTGACTGTACTTCTGCACGAGATGAGAACACGTTTTAATAATTTCTTTGGTGAAGAAAGAGTCAAGGTTTGCGATATATGTTCTCCTACCAGTGCTCTCTCTGTCTGGATGCACTTCACATAAGCGCACTTCAGTGAGTCCAAAGAACACGGGCTAGATGTGTTTTAAATAGGTTAAATGCGTTTACATGGCCACATTTACTGTCAGTTTATTCAGCATAGGTCTAATCGGGTTAAAAACGTGCATGTAAACGCGCCCATTCCCTGAAAGTGAAAGCAGAAACGGATTGAGCTTTCGGCATCTGTCGCTGCATTAACGCCGCTTTCTCTCAGAGACCACGATGGATATAAGGGTATAGCAACCATCTTAATTTACTGGCTTAACATTTCTTTTGTGGACCTACATTAATGACAGTGAAAAATGTGAAGAAATTTTCTTGTAAAACAATCAATTGAAGCTGCTTTTGATTTTCACAGATGGCTGTGTTCGTGAACTAAAGACTATTATTAGGCCTATATCATTTTAGTGATATTATTAATATTTAGTAATTGTACTGTTTTTAGTGTTATTAGTGTCATTAAACGTTTTGTTAATGTGCTTTGGAAACAAAACAGCCTACTGACGAACAACGATGCCGTTAAACGATCTGTATAAGAATGACGCGTCTGTTAAAACAAGCACTCTTGACAATTTGTGAATGGATCACCTTGTAATTCCATTTTGATGTGGGATGTAGTTTTTTTAGTCTGTTTTAAAAATATTTTCTTTGAGGAGTCCTCAAAAGCGTGTGTTGGTGATGTCGCAAGTGTTAGGCTATGTGGTGATGTCGTTATGAATTTAGGCAAGGCAAATTAATTGTAGTTCCTAATATTAATTTAATAAAAATACTAGCTTTATAATAATAATAATAAAATACATTAAATGGTAAAACGAGCCAATTATCGTATTGATATCGTCAAAGGCATCTGCCATCGCGATATCTCTGACTATCGTCCATACACAATACTATTGTCTATCGGCACAACCCTACTGTGAGTTTCGACAGCAAACCTTCCTCTTCCCCAGTTGAGCAGATGAACAAAGCAGAGCTATACAACATGTATGTTTCACTTCAGTCAGCATTTTCCCAAACCCATCCCGCACATAAAACCGAATTTTCTATTCAATAAAATGTTCTTTTGCTTTTAGTCTTTACAGCGTAATCATGCGCTGCACTTCCCCACAGGAAACGAGAACTGAATGATTATCTCGCGATACTCGCAGAACTCGCACTATCGTACGGAGGAACTCACTTTGAAAATGGCAATTTATTTATATAGCACAGTTAAATACAACCCCATTGTCCAATGTGATTTACAATACCTAAAACGCAAAAACTAACAACAATACACAGTACAAATACATATGTAAGTAAAATACTTTGACATGTATCACAATCTTTTCTCAGCCAAATGTGCCGTCCGGCAGTACACGGTGAGAATACACAATAGGACAATATAAGCTTATCGTGCCTTATGCTCCGTTTTTCCTCCTCTGTTTCCCTCAAATAAACAAGGAGTAAGCACCTTTGGCGACAGAAATTATTACAATGCCCATAAGTCCCGTAAAGTCCGCCATGCTGGTTTGTTTACATCTAGCTACCACAATTCCTAGTGCTCAGGTAGTTTGGCGTGGACTGGCCTGGAACGCTACAAAGTCGTGAGTCGTGTTTGAAGTTGTGATTTACGTGCTCAAAAACCTGCCTGGAACGCAGCATTACTAACTATCTTCTGTCGGGGCTCGAGCATGGTTTCAAACACAGAGCATTACTCTCGTTGAGCCTGACACAGTGGGAAATCTAATTCAAAAAGAAATCGAATCAGGCTTTATGATCAGCCCTTTTAACATCCACCTTTCAAATGTTTCCATATCAGCCAGGAAATATTCAGGTCAAACATGATTAATAATCGACATCTCAGCCGATCTCATAACTTTATAATTACTGCAGTAAATGGCCTGAGGTCTCCTTTACTCACACCGTCACTATGGATTCTGTGGTTTTGTTTCTGTCATCAGTCTCAGCCTCCATGGAAATCCATCAGAGTATAGTTACTGATAACAGTGTTCAGTTTACATGCTGCTTTTCTGGAAGGAAGGAGTATATCGGTCACCATTGTTCCTCTCTCTTCCACCCGGCAGCTGTAGAGAGGTTTAACCGTGTGCTCAAACACAAATATCCAAACGGCCATCCAGCAGCACCAGGCATGGAAACCTGTGGTAGCTGACTTCTGTTCCACATGCTGCAACTGGTACTCCACCATTCAGCTCCTCTAGGGCGGGCAAATGCACACAATGCATTTTTGCTATTTTGCCATATGCTCCTGTACACTGTTCACCAAAGGGTTACTGCAACACAAAAAGAAAAAGTACACTAATGCTAAGAGTGGTGCTTGTACTCCTTGAGCGGATAAAGTGAGGGTACAGAACCCCTAGTATGTTCCTAAGGGACACAGAAAGTTTACCGATCCTCTCGCAGTTGACTCGGGGTCGGTACATAAGTTCTTAGTCATGGAAAGACATGGAAAACTTCCCATATCAATGTATTTTCATGCACACGACAACTGAAAACACTGCTCACTACAACTAGAAAATGAAATTTCAGAAGATGAAAAGTCAGATGAAATTTAGCTTTGTAGCTTATTCTGGGACAGTTTCTTACTGTCCTTTCTCCCTGTCAAAAAATAAAATAAAGAGATGTTTGGAAGTCTATTTGGTTGAAGGACTATGTGACTTAAATCTGATGTTCTATTCTGTTTTTTAAAAAACAACAAAATCAGTTTTTTTCTGTTTTGTTTGTTGTGTTCATGAATTAACTGTGTTGTGGGCTTCTATTTTGGTAGGTATAAGTCTGACCTGACTTCTGTGTGTGGCAACAATAGTGAAGCGTAAACGAGATGATGAAGTTCTCTATTCAAGTCTCACAATTTTCACACACAAAAAAAGGCTAGTAAGTTTCAAAGATTTACAAAGTAACAAGGAACACATTGAATTAAACGTAAAATGTTGAAAGACTGAGTTAATATTTTCTAGTAAAATGTATTCAATAATCTTTGTTTTATTTATTTGAAAAATCATTTATTTACAGTGTATTCCCACCTGTATGCTGACTACTTCTAAAACCGTTCTTTATCAGAGTCTCTGAGCTCTAGTACTAATGACTGTTGCTGAACATGTTTTGTGACGTGAAGCTCTAGCGGCTGGTGCAGTGTTTCTCTCTGTCAGATGCGAGTACTGGTCTCCTGTGTTGTTCTCGGTGTGAACCGCAGGGAAGAGACGCTTTTAGACGAGTGACATTTCCACAGCGCTCGTTCATGAATGTTTAACTACACTCACAGCAGGAGGCAAAAGCAACAGAGGTGGAAATAATGAGGGAACACTGTAAAAAAAGCTTCTTCAGCAGAGCAACTTCAACGTGTTTGTGTGTGTGTGTGAGTGTGTGTGTGTGTGTGTGTGTGTGTGTGTGTGTGTGTGTGTGTGGCCACATACACACTGCAGTTATAGGTCGTGTCACTCATTTACAGGAGTGTTTTCCACTGGTTATATCTACGTTAGAGCTGTAGTGTGAACGCTTGCGTAATAATAATACACTCTCTGTGTGTGTGTCCTGTAATTTTCTCTGACTCAATCCTGCAATTCACAACACGACCATCCAGACGACACACACACACACACACACACAGTGTTTCCAGAGCTGGCGTGTGTTCAGGAGGGAATGTGTTGCCGCGGGCCTTGAGTTTCCACAGCAAACACACACACACTGCTGTCTATCCAAGACCCACCCCGATGACATCATCCATGACATCATCCTCACCACACACACACTCAGGGTCAACAGCACGCCTGCGCTCTGAACCGCATGTACGACATGGCTGAAGTCACACACACCCTCAGCGGGACTGCTTATAATCACACACACACACACACACACACACACACACACACACACACACACAAACACACACACACACACACACAGAAAAAACTACAGAAACACAACGGGAGCCTACGCAACTGTGACATTATTTTCATGACAATTAAACACATTACCACTCTAATTCTCATTAACAACAATAATAATTGTAAGCATGTACATGTTATGGTTTTATTCACTGCCATAAAGTGATTTAAATAAAGGGTAACACTTTACAATAAGGTTCATTAGTTAACATTAGTTAATGCATTTACTAACATGAACTAACAATGAGCAATACATTGAAATGAAAATGTGTTCTATCTCTATATGGTGAAATATGGCCTGGTTGTTTTGATATGCATGTCATTTACAGTCGCCACAACAGGACAGATATGAGTGACTGCACATGTAGAGAGAAGAACTGTTGCACATGTGTCTCAGTGATTATGATCAGACTAAAGTAATTGTGGGACGAGAACAGACACGTTTGACGAAGCTCAGATCTGATGTGTTTCAGCTGCTGTTCCTCAAGCACACACACCTATAACAATCAACATACAAAGAGATCTTCACATATACGAATATGACACTACACTGAGGATCAATACACAGCAAACACCACTATCTAATAAAGCTAGTAACCCTTAAACACACACTCCTCCTCTCAAAAACACAGTCAGTTCGACACACACACACCACACACACACACACACACACACACACAGATGCTGCCGTTACCTGTGTGAAATCCAGTGCTGCTCTTATTCAGTCCAGAGCCCACTCTTCATCACACACCAGCAATCTCACTGACACCACACACACACACACACACACACACACACACACACATCTGGTTCACTATCATTGTGGGGACTTTTTATACTGTACAAGCTGTATATTATGTCTCTTTACACACTTACTCGAACCCTAAACCTACCCATCACACACACACACACACGCACACACACACACTTACCCAAACCCTAAACCTACCCATTACACACACGCACACACACACACACTTACCCAAACCCTAAACCTACCCATCACACACACACACACACACACACACACACACACACACACACACACACACACACACACACACACACACACACACACACACACACACACACACACTTACCCGGGCCAAACCCTAAACCTACCCATCACACACACACACACACACACACTTACCCGGGCCAAACCCTAAACCTACCCATCACACACACACACACACACACGCGCAAGCACGTCTGATTGGCTGTGGTTTTTTATTGATTCGGTTGCAAGTGCAGTGCGCCTACAGAGAGGATGTAGTAACTCTTGAGTCACTATTAGTGGCTTACCATGAGCTTTACTTTATAATTAATTATACATTATACAGGTTTATATTTAACAATAAAGCAGTAGTTCTTAGTAGTCCTCTGGGAGGTTTGAAAAAAGTTGAAGTTATTGATTATTGATTGCAAATAGTGAACTATCTCATTCAACTGAGCGCTATTACTTACTAATTCATTAATCAGAGTATCTTGTTAGTTAAAAGTAGTTACTAGAATGTTAATAGTGCGTTACTCATTTGTTCCTGTGCAGTTATTTATTAACGACGGAACAGTTTCTAAAGCGTTACCAGGATTATGAGCATGTAGTTGTTTATGAGACATGGGCTGCTGTCTGTCAGGTGATCTGAACATATCCATGTCTAATGTTTTTTGACATGTATCGAGTAGATATTTACTTTCTGAATCCTGCAGTAATTCTTCATTGAGATTTGACTGCATACTTAATCACGGGCACTTGTTAATTTATTATGATGTACCATAGTTCATAGCAGTACTATGATTATACATAAAACCTGGAGTGGCTTGCTTATTTCAGTGCTGGACGAGAAATGTCTCTTGCGTTTAGAAATCTGATAATTTTATCAGACGCTACAGCAGCGCCATCTGCTGAGCACACACACACACACACACACAGAGAGAGAGAGAGAGAGAGAGAGAGAACAGCGGCACAGTCACACACCAGCTCCATGTCTTATATTCAGTGTTTTGTGAACTATAGTGTTTAGACACTGATCAACAAAGCTGCTTTTTTATATATAATAAATATATATTCATTTATATCCATACATTGAAAAATCATTGATGTCTAATGTTGTTTTTTTTTTTTCCCACTGACTTTTATTGTATGGAAAGAACAGTTCTTCAATCTTCTTTTGTGTCCCACAGTAAATGAGGTCAGTAAATGATAACCGAACGATAATTTTAGGGTGAACTATCACTTTAACCTTAAGACTGCAGTCACACGACCAGATGTTTTAATTATGGAATTAAAGGGTTAGTTCACCCCAAAAATGAAAATTCTGTCAGTAATTACTCTCCCTCATGTTGTTCCAAGACTTTTGTTCATCTTCGGAACACAAATGAAGATATGTTTGATTAAATCTGAGAGCTGGATCACTCCTCCATAGGCTTCTGGGGATCGAAACTGGCCGGCCCAAAAGTTATGAAAGACATCGTTAAAATAGTCCGAGTGACTACAGTGGCTCAATCTTAAGTTTATCAAGCGACGAGAATACTTTTTGTGTGCAAAAAACAAACAAAAATAACGACTTTATTCAACTACTCATTTCCTTCCCTGTGGGCCTTGAGATTTCACGTAGTGGAACTGCACAAAGCTTCTGTGTTGTACGTCACACGTAGGCTCAATATTGACCAACGCTGGTCATGTGTGTGATGCGTGTGACGAAGATGAACAAAAGTCTTACGGGGTTTGAACAACATGAGGGTGAGTAATTACTGACAGAATTTACATTTTTGGGTGAACTAATCCTTTAAGAATATGAAGTGAAAACCATCAACCCCTGATTCTGATCTGAATTAAACACACTATTTTAATTATTTATCAAGCTGGATTATCCATTTAAACTATGACATGGTAATCCATCATTCCATTTTCCAGTCCGTGGCAGGGATAATTCAAGTCCATCCTAATTAGAAAAAGCAGTATCCTCACAACTGTGTTCCTTTCTTGAAAGAAATGATATCTGCGAGGATTTTCAGTCAGGATTTAGACCGCACCATAGTACTGAGACAGCTCTCATTAGAGTTACAAATGATTTACTTTTATCATCCAATCGTGGTTGTATCTCTCTATTAGTGTTACTTGATCTTAGTGCTGCATTTGACACAATTGACCACAACATTCTTTTAAATAGACTGGAAAACTATGTTGGCATTAGTGGAATTGCACTAGCATGGTTTAAATCATACTTATCTGACCGTTATCAGTTTGTAGCAGTAAATGAAGAGATGTCTTATCGATCACAAGTTCAGTATGGCGTACCACAAGGCTCAGTACTAGGACCGCTGCTGTTCACTCTGTACATGCTACCATTAGGACATATCATTAGGAAACATGGAATTAGCTTTCATTGTTATGCCGATGATACTCAGCTGTATATTTCTTCAAAACCTAACGAAACTTACCAATTCACAAAATTAACGGAATGCATAGCTGATATAAAAAATTGGATGACTAGTAATTTCCTACTACTAAACTCTGAAAAAACAGAGATTCTAATTATTGGACAAAAAACTTCCACACGTAATAACCTAGAATACTGTCTAACCCTTGATGGCTGCTCTGTTAAGTCTTCGTCGTCGGTTAGGAACCTGGGTGTGCTCTTTGATAGCAATCTTTCATTTGAAAGTCATGTGTCTAGTATCTGTAAAACCGCATTTTTCCATCTTAAAAATATATCTAAATTACGACATATGCTCTCATTAACAAATGCGGAACAATTAGTTCATGCTTTCATGACAACAAGACTAGATTATTGTAATGCTCTACTGGGTGGTTGCCCTGCACGCTTAATAAATAAACTACAGCTGGTCCAAAACGCAGCCGCTCGAGTTCTTACTAGAACCAGGAAATATGACCATATTAGCCCGGTTCTGTCAACACTGCATTGGCTGCCTATTAAACATTGTATAAATTTTAAAATATTGTTGATTACTTACAAAGCACTAAATGGTTTAGCTCCGCAGTACTTGAGCGAGCTCTTAACGCATTATAGTCCTTCACGTCTATTGCGATCTCAAAATTCGGGCCAGTTGATAATACCTAGAATTTCAAAATCGACTGCGGGCGGTAGATCCTTTTCCTATTTAGCACCAAAACTTTGGAACAGTCTTCCTACCATTGTCCGGGAAGCAGACACACTCTGTCAGTTCAAAGCTAGACTAAAAACACATCTCTTTGACCTAGCATACACATAATATATTATAGACTTCTATAATTCAATGTTAGGATGCATAGATTAGGTCAGCCGGAACTGGGAACACTTCCCTTAAATCCTGATGTACTCGTTACATCATCATAAGAAGAATGGCATCTACGCTAATTTTAGTGTCTTTGTTTATCCCGAGGTTTTCCCGCAGCCGACCGGATCCAGGCCGGATCCAGGCCGTATCCAGATCTGACTAGGAGCTTTGCCTGGACCCGATGACAACGCAGTGCTGAAGTGCCAACTAGCCTCTCCCTATGGAGGATCCCTTTCCCACTCTACAGATAAAATGTTGTGATTCCGGTTCGCGTACCCAACCCGAAGTGATAAAATAAAACAAAATTCTGTATCAAATTACAGTTACTGTAAATCCGGCCTCTAGTTCATAAACGCCAGAGGAGAACTGGCCCCCGACTGAGCCTGGGTTCTCCCAAGGTTTTTTTTTCTCCATTAGGTCACCTGATGGAGTTTTAGGACACCAGTAGGTCACTTGATGGAGTTTTTCGGTTCCTTGCCACTGTTGCCTTTGGCTTGTTCAGTTGGGGATATTCAAAATAATTAGCCAAGCATTATTACCATTGATCAGCCCTACCGAACGTGGATGTTTTTTCACTAAGAAACAAACATTATGTTATTTGATTGATATTGTGAAGCTGCTTTGATGCAATTTATATTGTGAAAAGCGCTATATAAATACACTTGACTTGACTTGACTTGACTAATCATAATGAAACGATGTGACAAGAAATGTTATAAAGGCATGAGTCAGAGTACAGTTTGCCACTTTACATTATTTGTTACAAAGCCCATTAGATTCAGTTTTCCTGTGCTAAATCAAACATATACTATCATGTAATTAATATGTTTGTCACTCACTGCCACTACAGCAATAGTAATGCACATACTCTATAAAGATTAGCACATTTTTATATTTTCAGAGGTTCTTCTGCCAGCACAGAACGAAGAAACCCTGATTCTGGTCTGATACGCGTCCATATTTTTTCCACCATCATTTTAGATGTTCCTCATCCAGTGGGATGTATTAACCCACTGTATATTTCAATATATACTAAACCAAGCAAAGTACACAATGATCCCCACTATCAAAGTGCTAATAAAGCAACCTTATTTGGATTACCATCTTGGATCTGTAACACCATCACCCCTAACTCTACTTCAGTGCATCAGATATTGCTGAATATAACTACTATTTAGATGACAGATGTTAATCTCTGCGCACACGAGGCCTCATCCCGTTCACACATACTGCAAAATTACAATTACTTTGAGTGAAATGTGACCTGAACTTTTCTAACCCCAAAACTATCAATAAAGGACCAGTGAAGAGCATAATTTCTGCTCCACCAGCAGCACCAAACAGAGTTGCAAAATAATGACTGTTCCTAAATAGATTCCCTAAACACTTCTTCTATTGGTTTATTGACATGCTCATGCTCAGTGGCTACGTTTACATGTATCCAAAATAATCCATTAGTAATCGGACTGACGGCTCAATCAGACTGAAAAGTCTTCATGTAAACACCTTAATCGATCTGACTGAGATCCATCGGAATAAAATTTTGATCGGATTGAAAGAGGTGGTTTATTCCTTTTCTAATCTGATCGAGAGAACATGTAAACACTTGATCAGACTGAAAACTGAAACTGAAAGGACTGCGCATGTGCAATGATGTAGAAATAGCATAATGATGTTTGACACGTGGAAAGATCTGTTGTTCCTGTTACCTTCCTGCAGAGTCCAGATCCGGCCCTGATCAAACACACCTGTCATTATCAAGTGCTCCTGAAGATCGTAATGAGCTGCTTCAGTTGGGTTTGATCAGGGTTGGAGCTGAACTTTGCAGGAAGGTATTTCTCCAGCAACAGGAATGGGCACCCCTGTACTAGAAAGTATTGAAACACTTCACATTTCAGTGAATGTGAACCAGAATAGAAATGATCAATCCTCAACTCCAACAATCATGAACTTCAAATCAATGACACACGTGGACTCACATGGGTGGAGTTGGTCCGGATAAGGCCGTGGTTGTAGTTCTGTTGCTCTCTGAACTGCAGGCCTGCCAAGTGTCTCTCCAGAGCCGCCCAGTCCATGGCTGGGAGTTGGCTTTCCTCCACACATTCTTCCCTGTTTCGTCTCAGCCCGATCCCACCTCCCACCTCACCAGGTCCTGTGACAGCGCTCCCGTGGCTGGCTCTGCCTAAAGTCTTGCCCTCGCAGGGCGCCAGGGGGTGGTCGCAGGGCACTATGGCATTGCCGTTCTGCTTGAGTTCCTCGGGCAAGGGGTTGGCGGCGTGACCTGCGAGAGGGGGCAGCGGGTGCTTTGACGCTCTGGAGCTCCTCTGCCAGGCTGAGGCTGTTAACAGAGCCGTGGATCACTCCGGTCTGGCTGAAGACCTGATGCTGGTTGTCTGCATAGTTCCCACCGTACTCCCTCTCCCAGTCCACCAGCACTCTTTTCTTGTACTGCTGGTAGTCCTCGTCCTCCTCATAGTCCTCCAGTCCAGCCAGCTCCAGACTGGGAGAAGACTTGTACTCGGAACATGGCGTCACCTTGTTGGAATTGGACTCCGAGCTGGAGCGACTGGAAGAATCGCTGCCCAGGTCCATGCCATCCTCCCGGTAATCCTGAGAGACAGACACAACACATTACAGGCATATATTTTGGAAAACATACAACTTTGTGTCATTTTTCATGATCAAGTGCATGCATATATTACAGCAAAATTCCAAACCAGTTACTGCTTTGATCACCATATTCACATGTGTGTCTATACATCAGAATAATCTCAGTCTACTTCAATCTTTTGAGCTTTTCATTTATTTTTATTTCTAAAATGGATGGTTGTTGAGACTGTGCATCACTGATATCATCAATTCTGGTAAGATGGCCCCACATTAAACCCAGACTCCACTAGGAAGCACCTCTGAAAGCAAATGTACATTTTTATTAGTAATCTCTGAAAATAAAAGTTCCAAAATAGGGGTTTCACAGCAATGCCATAGAAGAGGGTTTTTTCAAACCTGTCCTGGAGGACCCACAGCACTGCACATTTTCTACGGCTGAATCCGAAATCATGCCCTAAACTCTCATTCACTATTCCCTACGTTAGTCCACTAATACTGTTCACTTGAGCACGTTGAGGGCATCAAGGCATGTCCGAATGCAATGTTAGCCTCACATCCTGTTTCCTAGATACATCATAGCTGCCTTTGATATCCCACAATCCTGTGCTTTCCATTCTGTGACAGTTGAGATAAAAAATAAAGATGGCGTCTGAAAGTCATGGTTGGTGGTCCACTTCTGATGTCATTTCTATAGAGAAAAAACTATTGTAGTAATTCAAATTTTGCTTAGTTCTTGCCAAAGCTCGCTCTCTTTTGCTGTAGATCATTAAACTGTTACACTGTTTCGTGAGGTGCCTTTGTGTGCAAATGCTGCCAACAAAGTCATTGCCTGATAAGGCACAGAGGCAACAAATAGCTGCTCAAGTTTTCGTACGCAGCCCTAAAGCGGGTGTGTCAGATAAGGGAAACACACAGAGGCTGTGTCTGAAACCACCCCCTATGCCCTTAAATAGGGCGCTATTTGAAGGGACAGCCATTTGTAGTAGAGTCTAAAACCACAGTGGACATTATCAAGTGCGCTCATTCGATTCCACAATGCACCGCAATAAAGACCAATGTACACTCAACGGCTAGAGAAAACCGACAATGCACTGTGACAGTCGAGCCAAATGAATTCCCGCATCTCATCCATGGATGGTGAACCATCCATCCATCCATTTATCCATCCATCCATGCTAGTTTCCATGACAGAGTTCAAGATAAATCTTTTCATTACTACTGGAGCTGCCAGTTTGCTACATTTCAAATCATTATTAAACAGCAAGCACAAACTATGCAAAAGAGGCAGCCCTTCCGGTGCATTCAGTGTCCCAATTCACTCACTCGTTTTCATTCACTCCATCAAGTGAACTATAAAAGTGGAGTAATGTAGGGGATAGTGAATGAGGGGATGGGGGCCAATTTCAAACACAGCTAAAGTGTGCAGCGCTGGGGGTCCTACAGGACAGGTTTGGAAACCCCTGCCATAGAAGAACCCTTTTGATTCCACAAAATAACTTTTCAATGAACAATTCTTAAAATAATCATTTTAATTTCTTAGTGTAAAGAACATTTTTGAAGAAAACATCAATGCCAAAAAAAGAACCATCATTATCATTTGCAAACATGAAATTTGGTATGTAGATGCAAAGTGTCTACAAGAGGCAGTGTAGCAAATTGTATGACAATTGGCCTCACGGTGGTGCTATAATCCAGTGTTTCCCAACCCAGTCCCGGAGGCACACCAACAGTGCACATTTTGGATGTCTCCCTTATCTGACCCCTCTATTTCTGGTCTTGGAGCCTAATGAGCTGATGAGTTGATTTTGGTGAGTTTGATTGGGAAGAGTTAATGTGTAGTATTGGTGTGCCTTGGGAAACACTGTGTAAATCAATACATTTGCTATCATAAGGGCTGGAATCCTTAGCCCTGTCCCAAATGAAGCGGTGGTTTTGCAATGGCCACCGTGTATGTAATGTCCGTGAATCTATCAGTCCTATTTGTCAGCTTTTTAGCCGCTTTGTCCTGAATGAGCACTTTTTTCAGGATTTGTACAGAGGCTGGCTCCTCAGCAGACAAACCCGACAATCTGCGACACAAAAGTGTGGAGTAGAGCGGCATTTGGGACACGGTTCTGAATCTAGGGCCTGATTCAGCCTTTTTTAATTTTCAGTCAAGTATAATTTTTCAAACTCGGATCAGAGACACCCCTGGCAAAAAGGAAATTCGATTAATCAGATGGTTTGATAGACATATGAGATTGCTTTAGGCACGACTTCTATTATGTGTCTTCTAACTACATAAACACCAGGACAGTCTTGGTCCTTTTCCACTGACGAGGTATTGTGATAACCTAAACTGAATCTGGCAAGGCTGATAGCACAAAACTATCACTGCCTTTATAATGAATGAAGTTAGTTTGAATAAAGTTAGTTAATTAATGAATCCTTCCTGCCACTCAAACTGTAGAGCATGGTGCTAGAAAGGTCAAAGGTCATAGGTTTGATTCCCAGGGAAGCAAAAACTGATCAAATTAGTATCTTGATTTACTTTGGATTAAAAGTGTCTGCCATGTGTTTAAATTAAGATAACACTCACATGTACAGTGCGTCACATTGCACATCAGCTAAAACCACTTTATTATTACTGTTTATCTAAAAAAACAAAACAAATTAAACCACAAATATCATGTGTGAATTGAATTCTACAAATGTACTTGCTATATATTTAAAAAACTTGAGACCACTGCATCAGCTCATAAAGGCATAACATGCCGAGTTAATTTACTGTTAAAATATGTTATTAAATAGTAATATAATGTTATATTATTTACAAACATCGTATAAGTCCACAATGCCCTGTCTTTGTTTGTGGGCAGGTTGTGTTCTCAGTAAGGTGTTAGTTCAGCTCTCGACTGGTTCAGATCTCCAACTCGCACCATTTCAGGCTATCTGAGGACACATGCCAAATCTTAATCCTTACTGGAGCGAGGGGGGCGCTGGTACTGTTATGTTATTTTATTTTATAGGACATAAACAGTCACGTCAATAAATCAAATAAAACGGTTCACTCGGAATTGGCAAAGGGAAACCGCCTCTAAGTTTCGTAAGGACTGTGTTTGGCCCCTGAAACCGAACACACAAAAACATCTGACGCCACATGAGACTTCCTTCCTGAGCTGGACTCCTGGTACAGTGACACACACTTCCTGACCAGCCTTTCTGTGTGTTTCTTCACCTGTACCGGATGTGTGGGCTTTGACTTTCAGTGCCAAATGCTCCAGAATGAACTCCTTCAGAACGGGAATGATGAAGCTGAAGGGCTACAGCTGCACAGCTAAGCTATGTGGAGCCTTATTACACATATATAACACAACATAACAACTGAAAAATACAATATACTCACAGCTAGTGCATTTCAGCACTGAAGTTATGAATGGAAAGTTAGCCTGAGATACAGTATGTGCTCTATTCAACAACAAACATACACTGATCACAGAGCAGCCATAACACCGGCTCATAGCATGCCATACATGTGTGAAGTACATGTGCATGAATAGAGAAATAAAAAGGGCTGAGAAGTGAATGGCTGTGTAGATACTATGGGCTGATTTCAGAATGGCTGTTTCATCTAAACGCCATAAACCATTTTTATGTGTTTGTATTATTTAAGATGGTTTTAAACAAAATGTTTAAGAAAATAAGGGTTACACTTTATTAAGGTGTCATTGTTTCAGTGTAATTATACAAATATGTACTGATTAATATTAATTAACAACATGTAGGCCTACTTACTATAGAGGGGTTGGTTTAGGGTTAGTTGCATGTAATTACGCATAATTTACTGTTATTAATATGGTAAGTACATACAGTAACATATGTAACAGACACTGCAAATAAAGTGTTACCAAAATTGTCAACAATAAAAAAGCTTATAGTTACAGAGAACTCCCAATTTAGATCGAGCAGTTCACTACATAAATAAATAGAGTGAATTATACATATATTTTATTATATGATATATAAAGAATATAATATAATACAATACATAATGTAGGCCTGTGTTACATTAATGAACACATCAAGCCTCTGAATGAATCAAACATTCAATCAATGCGTTCAAATGTTAAATGTTGAACAATATTAGGCTATGACATTTATATCCGCACGTATACACACACATAAATGTTTATTATGAAAAATAAATCAATATACACACACATACACACAGAGCCTTTATTTTATAAGCAGACTTCATAAAAAGCCTTTAGTTGATCATGAAGCTTCATAATGACCAGGTTTTGATAGATGAATTATATATATATATATATATATATATATATATATATATATATATATATATATATATATATATATATATATAAGCCTTTAGTTGATCATAAAGCTTCATAATGACCAGGTTTTGATAGATGAATTATATATATATATATATATATATATATATATATATATATATATATATATATATATAAGCCTTTAGTTGATCATAAAGCTTCATAATGACCAGGTTTTGATAGATGAATTATATATATATATATATACCTGGTCAACCTGGTCATTATGAATATATATATATATATATATATATATATATATATATATAATTCATCTATCAAAACCTGGTCATTATGAAGCTTTATGATCAACTAAAGGCTTTTTATGAAGTCTGCTTATAAAATAAACGCTCTTACATCGAAACTGAAGACATTATGAGTCCTCGCGTGATTTGTCGAGATCAGAGCTTTAATCTCACGAGACACCGGCCTTTATGTATAATCTCTTCTAAAGCCGTCGCCCATCATGCAGCGCGCGCTCTCCGATCATTGTGTTTTATTCTCTTATTTACATTATGTGATTTTTTTTAAAAGTGATTGAACATGAACATAAATGTCTTAGAAACAGCTGTGGTATTACACACACAGACACACACACACACACACACACACACACACACACACACACACACACACACTGTGACACACAGTACAAAATTCAGCCCATTTTACTGTAGTGATTCAGTTCTCTAATGATGTCAATGCAATGATGTAATTCATTACGCTCATATATCATGCACGCCCGAAGCGCGAGATGTTCGTGTGTTTAATTTAATGACAGAAATATCAATATTAATAACGCAGTGCTCTTCAAACCGAACCATTAAATCTCGTCGGCATTAAAGTAGCGCTCCGTCTGATCATATTTCAAAGTAAATGTTTCAACGATCTCAGTCAGCCTGAAATGATGTCATGTTTCTAAAACAGTCCTCACACCCACCCATTAAACATCCCAGGCCAACACCAGCATTACACATCTCACAGGAGCGAGCGCTATGTAGACTTCACTCAGCTCAAACTCTAGCCAACCATTCTTCTTCATATTTCAGTGAAATCACCAAAGAGCTGAGGTGAATCCCGTTAGACCAGTCGCTTTAACACAGAGAACTTACTGTCATGTTCTCTGCCGGCTGTTCTCCAGTCTCAGGACATGTTTCTCATGCTCGAGGTTACAGCTCCAGACGCGCGCGAGCGGAGACCGTCCGCGGTGTAAGTCATGGCGGATCTCCGCTGAACACACACAACACCCCGGCGGCTCTCCTCTCCTCCAGCGGCCAGACACCAGAGATAACCCTCCCTCTGAGGAGCTGTCTCAACTCCTACTGAGCTGCCTAGATAGACAGCATCTGTGACGCGCTCCAAGTGCGTGCGCAAGTGCGTGCGTGCGTGTGTGCGTGTGTGCGTGAGTGAGTGAAGGCGCGCTCTAGCGCTGCATGCCACAAAACGCTCTATAAACGCTCTATACAGGCTTACTCGCTACCCAACTGTTACCCAACAATGTAATGTGATGCCCAGAAGCAGTGCAGGGACCTATGCTGTTTGTCACTCCAAAACACTGCATACTAATAAATTGCGTAAATTGTCCAAAAATCAAAAATGTTGCCGTAATGTCCAAACATACTGTACTGGCCTGTAGCTACACATGCTGTACCTATACTGACCCAAATGTGGCATTAGCCTTACACCCCAAAATGATCCCCTCGAAAGGAAGTCTTGTGTCAAATATGTGTTATTAAAGGGCTCATAAACTGATAATTCAAAATTTCCTTGATCTTTTGACAGTTAAGAGTGAGTTATAGCCACTATAATATAAATTACCCTGTAAGTTTCAAAACTCAAACTTCCTTGTTATTCCAAAAACAGCTTTTATTGAAACCAATTAAGGCTAGAAAACGACAGGATCTGACAAGTGGAGACTTATGACGTCACAGAGCAGCGAAAGATCGCCTCGGCAGAAGAATATCCACGCCTATGTCTACGTCACCATGTCTTTAGCCCCGCCCACTGGAGCGTTAGTGAATAGGGACATGAGAACGAGAAAAGATCAACACAGGATCAATAACATAACCTTCCAAACAATCCTGATGCTAGGAAAGTGGGGTTTTTTTTCAACAATGAATGTCTCAGTTGAGCATTATTTGTATTCGGTACATTTCACTGTCACACAGCAGCCAATCACAGCAGTGGGCATTCACACTGAAGTCTCACAGCAGCCAATCACAGCAGTGGGTGTTTACACTGAAGTCTCACAGCAGCCAATCACAGCAGTGGGCGTTTACACTGAAGTCTCACAGCAGCCAATCACAGCAGTGGGCGTTTACACTGAAGTCTCACAGCAGCCAATCACAGCAGTGAGCGTTAACATTGAAGTCTCACAGCAGCCAATCACACCAGTGGGCGTTTATACTGAAGTCTCACAGCAGCCAATAACAACAGTGGGCGTTTAAACTGAAGTCTCACAGCAGCCAGTCACAACAGTGGGCGTTTACACTGAAGTCTCACAGCAGCCAATCACAGCAGTGGGCGTTTACACTGAAGTCTCACAGCAGCCAATCACAACAGTGGGCGTTTACACTGAAAGTCTCACAGCAGCCAATCACAGCAGTGGGTGTTTACACTGAAGTCAACTCAATTGAGGCAGATACGATATATATATATTTATATTTATATTTATATATATATATAATATAGTACAAAAGTCTTAGGCATGTTAGTATTTTCACCAGAAGAAATAGTTTTAAGCAAGTTATTTTTATTTTTGCTGTGTGTCAGTTGGAAATATCAATTTACATTTCCAAACATTCCTTTTGCCTTTAATTGTAATAATCCAGTGATATTTTTGTATGCAGAAGGAGTCTGACAGCAGCCGGATGATCCACACGGAGATCTGATCTCACCATCATCGAGTTCAGGGGATTACATGAAGGAACAACAAACGGACTCGGACTAAATCCAGAAGAACTGCGGCAACGTATCCAAGAAACGGACATCAGACTACATCAGACCCAACAACTAAATATACACACTGTAGTACCTTCTTTTAGCTCGTGATTTTTAATGCACTGTCAGACTTCTCTCTGCCGACTTCATCCAGACATCAGCATCCGATGATAGAACGAGTCTGTCCTACTTTTTCTTCTATTCTGACCATTTTTCACTCAGATGTACATCACAATACAGAAGAAAATATGGTTACACTTTATTTTAAGGTGTCCTTTTTAAAGTGTAATTATACATGATTTTACTGAGCAATATTAATTAACTATGTGTACATTGTAGGGTTTGTTGTAGGGTTAGTTGCATGTCATTATGCATAATTTATAGTTTAATACTATAGTAACTACATGTAACATGTGCAACAAGGACACAGTAAAATAGTGTTGCCCAAAATATCTGTCGATATTTGCTTTACATTGTGTCTTTGTTTCAAGAGCTTCTGCAGAAGACTAGACTAAAACTGAGCATGTACATGTGCACTTTGAGGGTATTCACATTAATATCTCACTTATAACGTGCTGAATGATATTGTGGGCCATGAGCCCTGATCAGAAGCGCAGCTCGACAGAACATGGTACATTTGTATAGAGATAAGAAATGAGACAACGCATGGACACTGGTCACATGGTCTATATTTCTGTATCAGGGAACCACTGGAGGTTTTATCCTGATTATAAATGTTCATGTAGTCAGTTGCCTGAGTAACCAGGTCTCTCTCTCTCTCTCTCTCTCTCTCTCTCTCTCTCTCTCTCTCTCTCTCTCTCTCTCTCTCTCTCTGTCTCTCTCTCTCTCTCTCTCTCTCTCTCTCTCTCTCTCTCTCTCTCTCTCTCTCTCTCTCTCTGTCTCTCTCTCTCTCTCTCAGTCTCTGGTGCATGCTGGGAATTGGGAAGGGATTGTATGGGAGGGTGATCTAGGTGAGAGGAAATTTTCAAAAATTTTCACTGTTTCTTGCTTTTTTCTTGTATTCGATTATTTAAATGAAAAAAAAGTTAAAAAAAAAAAAAAAAGTTGAAAAAAAAAAGCGTGGGGCATGAGAATATCATTTCGGCGTCTCGGATGAACAAGGCCGTAGTAATATTTTTGAAAGAAGAAGATCTGGTTCATGGTTTGATCAAGAGCGGGATTTCGGTAAGTGGCACATTTGTTCCTGTTCAACCTTTAGTTTCATTCACGACGAAGGTGACGGTTTCTAACGTTCCGACTTTTATTCCTGATGCCGATATTGAGCGAGAGCTTTCTCGATTTGGAAAACTTGCCAGTGGAATTAGAACGGTTTCACTTGGTTGTAAAAATGCCGTTTTAAAACATGTGTTGTCGTTTAGGCGACAGGTGGACATGTTTCTACATGAACCAACGCTGAACATCTCCTTTCGCTGTGTATTTGAGGGCAAGTCGTACATGATGTACGCGAGCACGGGAGAGATGCGGTGTTTTGATTGCGGGAGTATTGGACATGTTAGGCTGTCTTGTCCTCATAGAGTTGAATCTGAGAATGAAGCAGGCCCTAGCAATACTTCAGATAAGAGGAAGGAAGATGAAGTGCAAAAGAGTAATTTACCAAATGAAGCAGCAGTGGAGAATAATAGGGATCAGAATGTGGATTTAAATTTGAAGGAAGGAATGACAGTAGAAGATTTGTCCCATAATATTGAAAAAGATTCAGAGGAAGCTTCTGGTAGTAAGACAAAACAGGGAAAAATGAAGAAAGTTAATGTTGTAACTGATGTGGCTGTTGAGAGAAGCACTGTGGTACAGGGGTCTGAGCAGGGTGATACTGTGGAGAGGTCGGAGAATACAAGCCAGACGAATGATGAGGCAAACGGTTTGAAAGGTGAAGTTTTGGAAAGAGGAAAGATAGCATCTTTGATTAAGAAGGTGCAATCAGAAATGGTTGATGAGGAAATGGATGATGATGGCGATGATGATGATGATGATGATGATGATGATGATGGTGGTGGGTTGTCTGATTTCTCAGACGTGTCAGATGTTTCGCAAATCAGCTGTGAGCATGTTTATTCAATAGATAAAATAAATAAATTCTTGGACGAAACCTTTGGAAATTCTGTTGATGTGCGGAATTATTTTTCTGATCTGAAGAGGTTTGAGACTTCTGTTCGTTATTGCCAGAGGAAGGTTGGAGAAGATGAACTCAGTCAGAGAAAGAGATTTCGTTTAAAAAAGTTTCTTGCAAAACTGTGAAGGGATAAAACCCCTTTAAAACGTAAATTCAAATAATTGAATCAATGGTTTAAATATCACTCAGGATGACTTTACTATACTCTTTATTTCTTTCTGTCTCTCTTTTTTATCTCTTTATATTTTCTATGGAGATGATAAGGGAAAGCCTCTTTAAATATTAATGGAGGGAGAGACTGTCACGGTTCAGGGGTTCACTTTCTCATTCTGTGTGTACTGCTCTGATCTGATTGCCCTTGAGCGTCAGCTGTGCTGACGAGCAATCAGATCAGTCGCAGGTGTACCTCGTTTGTGAGTCCTATATGTAGTGCTGTGTTTGTCATGTTGAGTGTCAGATCGTTGTTTTCCTTGGTCCTGTTCGGGTCTCATGTTTGTTTCAGTCTCGTTCCCAGTTCCTGTTCACGGATTCCTGCAGCTCTCTGCCAGCGCTTTCACTCTGCTTCAGTGGATTATCTGGTCCGTGTCATCTCACTCTGCTTCAGTGGATTATCTGGTTCGTGTCGTTTCACTCTGCTTCAGTGGATTATCTGGACCGTGTTGTTTCACTCTGCTTCAGTGGATTATCTGGTTCGTGTCGGACTTACTGGGGTACAGGACCACGCTTCACCCACTGCTGTCATCTGCGCTGCCAAGACTCTGCTGTCTGACACAGATCTTCACCAGCCTTCCTGTTTTCACTGTTCACTCTGCATTGATTAATAAATACTTTTTACTTGCTATTGGATCCTGTGATTCCAACCCTGACATAACGATCTGACCACCTATGGATCCAGCAAGTATGGCCGAGCTACGAGAAGTACTAAACAAGAACAACGCACGTTTCGATTGGCAGGATGAACAGATCACAGCTACCGGTCGTGCTGTTCAGACCTTGGTGGCGCAGATGACAGAAATCTCCTCCCAGTTACAGCAGCTGAGAGTCGAGTCTGCCCACGGAACCACTGCGCCTAATCCACCACCCGCTGTTCCACCCCCGGCCCAGCCTTCCAACAGTCCAGAGCCTCGTCCTACTGCCTATTCAGGTGAGCCTCAACTGTGTCGTGCATTCCTGACTAAATGCTCACTGTATTTTGCTCTACAGCCATCAGCGTTCCCCACCGAAGAATCTAAAGTAGCCCTTGTAGTCACACTACTCTCTGGACGAGCGGCGCTGTGGGGAACCGCTGTATAGGAGCAAGGGCATCAGTGCTTGACGTCCTTCCAGTCCTTCGGCGCAGAACTGAAGAAGGTGTCTGCTCACGCAGTTTCAGGGAGGGAGGCAGCTAGGTTCTTGGCAGACCTTCAGCAGGATCACAGGTCAGTGGCGGACTATGCCATCGAGTTCCGGACACTGGCCGCAGAGTGCAAGTGGAACAGCGAGGCGCAGTGGGACGTCTTTCTGCATGGGTTGGCCGATCGCATCCAGGCGGAGATCTACACTCCGGACCTTCCGGCATCTCTGGATGACCTGATTGATTTAGCCATTCGAGTGGACTCAAGACTGCAACGTCGAGATCGGATAATGCAGAGGAGTTCGATTCCAGACGTACAGAACCATCCGGTTACACCTTCCAGCGATGCGGTCGGCCCTACATTCGACCCGGAACCCATGCAGGTGGGCAGAGCTCGGCTCTCCCGAGAGGAGAAGGAGCAGAGGAGAGCCCAGGGTCTGTGTTTGTACTGCAGGACCGGGGGACATTTTGCCACAAATGGCCAGTAAAAGCCAAGGCCCGTCAGTAGCAAGGAGGTTACTGACGGGTGGCATTTCTTTTGAGGAAACCTCCCGTGAATCGACGCTCCTCCCTGTCAGACTGCAGTGGGCCACTTCTCACTACATCTGTGATGCGCTCGTGGACTCTGGAGCGGAGGGGAGTTTTATGGACCGTGATCTGGCACAGCGCCTGGGTATTCCCATCTTTCCCATCACTCATCCCATATCTGTCAACGCACTAAGTGGTCAACTCCTGTCACCTGTCACGCACTCCACCGGACCGGTGAGTTTGACTACTTCTGGCAACCATGTCGAGGAGATCCATTTTCTCCTCATTGACTCTGCTTTTGCGCCTGTGGTGTTAGGGCACCCCTGGCTCACCCTCCATAACCCTCACATTAACTGGCGGCAGAGCTCTATCATGTCTTGGAGTGAGAATTGTCATGTGTCTTGTTTGGTGTCTGCGTGTTCTTCTGTGTCTTGTTCTGTGTTGCAGGATGAGCAGGTGGACCTGTCTAACGTGCCCGAGGAATATCTCGACCTGAAGGAGGTGTTCAGTAAGTCTCGGGCTGCCTCTCTTCCTCCTTATCGTCCCTATGACTGTGCGATATAATTATTGCCAGGTACGTCTCCGCCTAAGGGCAGATTATACTCTTTCTGTTCCCGAGAGGGAGGCCATGGAGAAATATATTTCTGATTCTCTGGTAGCCAAGTTCATCCGCCCTTCCTCTTCCCCCGCAGGGGCGGGATTCTTCTTTGTGGGTAAGAAGGACGGTTCCTTGCGTCCTTGTATTGACTATCGAGGGTTGAACGACATCACGATAAAGAATACTTATCCTTTGCCGTTGATGTCTTCAGCTTTTGAGAGACTGCAGGGCGCCTCCTTATTCACAAAGTTGGATCTTCGTAACGCCTATCATTTGGTCCGCATCAGGAAGGGGGATGAGTGGAAAACCGCTTTTAACACCCCCAGGGGGCACTTTGAATACTTGGTTATGCCGTTAGGGCTTTCCAACTCCCCCGCGGTTTTCCAGGCACTCGTCAACGACGTGTTGAGAGACATGTTCGATCAGTTCATATATGTCTACCTGGATGACATATTGATTTTTTTCTTCGTCTCTCCAGGAACACGTTCAACACGTCAGACGAGTGCTTCAGAGGCTGTTAGAGAATGGGCTTAATGTCAAGGCGGAGAACTGCGTTTTTAATGCACAGTCTGTTCCCTTTCTAGGATACATCGTGTCGTCTGAGGGGATGCGTATGGATCCCGACAAGATTCAGGCAGTGGTGAATTGGCCAACCCCAGACTCCCGCAAGGCCCTGCAGAGGTTTCTGGGCTTTGCCAATTTTTACCGACGTTTTATTCGCAACTATAGCCAACTAGCCGCGCCCCTGACTGCCTTGACCTCCACCATGACGACGTTCAGGTGGTCGAGTGCAGCCGAGTCTGCATTTTCCAAACTTAAGGACTGTTTTGTTTCAGCCCCCGTTCTGGTTGCCCCTGATTCTTCCCGTCAGTTTGTGGTGGAGGTCGACGCGTCAGAGGTGGGGTAGGCGCGGTTCTCTCCCAACGCTCCCCCGCAGACAACAAGGTTCATCCGTGCGCGTATTTTTCTCATCGCTTATCTCCTGCCGAACGTAACTACGACATTGGTAATAGAGAATTGTTGGCAGTCAAGTTAGCCTTGGAGGAGTGGCGTCATTGGTTGGAGGGCTCGGGGATACCCTTTATCGTTTGGATCGATCATAAGAACCTTGAGTACATCAGGTCCGCCAAACGTCTTAACTCTAGGCAGGCTCGGTGGGCACTTTTTTTCGGTCGATTCGATTTTTCCATCTCCTACCGTCCGGGTTCCAAGAACATCAAACCTGATGCGTTGTCCTGCATTTTTGACCAATCTGAACGCCCGGTTTCTCCCGAGTCCATCGTTCCACAGAGTCGTGTGGTGGCAATGCTGACTTGGGAGATCGAGTCGAAGGTCCGCACTGCCTTACATGGGGTAGTGCCTCCGCCCGGATGCCCACCAGGTCGATTGTTTGTACCAGAGAGATTGCGGACCAACGTTATCCAGTGGGGTCATTGTTCCAAGCTAGCTTGTCATCCGGGAGTCAATCGTACCATCTTTCTCATTAAACAACGGTTCTGGTGGCAGACCATGGCTCGCGACACCCGTTGTTTTGTATTGACCTGCTCCGTCTGTGCTAGCTGTAAGACCTCCACTCGTCCTCCGGCTGGGCTCCTTCAACCGTTGTCAGTGCCTTCGAGACCCTGGTCACACATTGCACTAGATTTCGTCACAGGCCTCCCTGCCTCACAGGGTAACACGGTGGTTTTAACCGTGGTGGACAGGTTCTCGAATTCAACTCATTTCATCCCTCTGCCTAAATTACCATCAGCCAGAGAGACAGTGGTGGCTGTCATTGACCACGTTTTTCGGATTCATGGCCTCCCGACGGACGTGGTCTCTGACAGAGGTCCCCAGTTTATATCCAAATTTTGGAGAGAGTTTTGCCGGTTGCTGGGGGCAAATGTCAGTCTTTCCTCTGGGTTCCATCCCCAGAGCAACGGGCAGACGGAGAGGGCCAACCAAGATTTAGAACGGGGGCTGCTTTGTTTAGCTTCACAGAACCCGTCCTCTTGGAGTCAGCACATCTCATGGGTTGAGTACGCGCATAACTCATTACCAGTGTCGTCCACGGGCCTGTCTCCGTTTGAGTAGTTTAGGGTACCAGCCACCAATCTTTCCTAGTCTGGAATCCGAAGTTGCGGTTCCCTCCGCTCACAAATTCGTCCAGAAGTGCAGACACATCTGGAGAACAGCCAGGGAGACCCTTCTCCAGGTGGGTTTGCGCATCAAGGCCCAGGCCGATCGCCACAGGTCGAAGCCTCCAGTCTACGTCGCTGGTCAAAAGGTGTGGCTTTGATCTACTGATATTCCTCTCCGCTCCGCTTGTAGAAAACTTGCTTCTAAATTTATTGGCCCGTTTACCATCACCAAGATCCTTAGTCCGGTGACGGTCCGCCTCAAATTTCCTCCGGCGTACCGGAGAATTCATCCCGTTTTCCATGTTTCTAAAATCAAGCTCTCTTTTCGTTCTCCTATTAATACGCCAGTCCCGGTTCCCCCACCGCCGCGAATCGTAGATGGGGAACCAGTTTATTCGGTTAACCGTATTCTGGACGCTAGGCGGAGGGGACGTGGATTCCAGTACTTGGTGGACTGGGAGGGTTACGGTCCGGAGGAGAGGAGTTGGGTTCCTGCCCGAGACATATTGGATCCATCCCTTATCGATGCTTACAATCGCCAGATAGGGCCCTCTGGGAGCGTCAGGTGACGCTCCTAGGGGGTGGGGTAATGTCACGGTTCACGGGTTCACTTTCTCATTCTGTGTGTACTGCTCTGATCTGATTGCCCTTGAGCGTCAGCTGTGCTGACGAGCAATCAGATCAGTCGCAGGTGTACCTCGTTTGTGAGTCCTATATGTAGTGCTGTGTTTGTCATGTTCAGTGTCAGATCATTGTTTTCCTTGGTCCTGTTCGGGTCTCATGTTTGTTTCAGTCTCGTTCCCAGTTCCCGTTCACGGATTCCTGCAGCTCTCTGCCAGCGCTTTCACTCTGCTTCAGTGGATTATCTGGTCCGTGTCATCTCACTCTGCTTCAGTGGATTATCTGGTTCGTGTCGTTTCACTCTGCTTCAGTGGATTATCTGGACCGTGTTGTTTCACTCCGCTTCAGTGGATTATCTGGTTCGTGTCGGACTTACTGGGGTACAGGACCACGCTTCACCCACTGCTGTCATCTGCGCTGCCAAGACTCTGCTGTCTGACACAGATCTTCACCAGCCTTCCTGTTTTCACTGTTCACTCTGCATTGATTAATAAATACTTTTTACTTGCTATTGAATCCTGTGATTCCAACCCTGACAGAGACAGGAGCAAGAGAGCAATGGTGGCAGAATTAATTAATATTAAGAATGTAAATGTTTCTTTTTTTGCAAGAAACAAATACAGATTGTGGAAATGAAGTAGAGTGGTGTAGATGGTGGGAGGGGGAGAGCGTCTTCAGTCACGGGTCAAATTTAAGTGATGGAGTAGCTATTCTTTTTTTCAAAGAATTTGAACTTGAAAATTTTGTCAACTGAAGAAATAGAAAAGGGTAGAGTTTTAATGGTTGCTGGAGAAATAAATGATTTAAAATTTATTTTCATAAATGTTTATGCTCCAAACAATGGCTCAGATCGAGTGGAATTATTTAGAAAGTTGCAGAGTGCATTAAGAAAATGTGATGATTCTTGCATAATAATGGGTGGGGATTGGAATTGCACCACAAATTTTCTTTTAGACAGGAACAGAGAGGAGTCTCATCCACCATCTAGTAATGTTCTTCAGAATATTATTAAAGAGTTTGAGTTGATGGATGTGTGGAGGAACATGAATAAGAGAATTAGACAGTATACATGGGTTAAAATACTAGACTCTAATGCAACTGGAGCAAAATTAGATAGAATATATATAAGTAAAAAGTATGAAAAGAGTAGCCAATGCTAAAATTTTCCCGTTTTTTCGGATCATCATTTTGTAACCATAGATTTTAACATTATTACTTTAGCACGCCCCAGGTTTTACTGGCATTTTAATACTAAATTGCAGCAGGATAGGTCTTTTTGTGAAAAATTTGGTGATTTTGGGGAATTGTGGAAGTTGAAAATGGGTAAATTTGAAAAAATGACACAATGGTGGGAGGTGGGGAAAACACAGATAAAGGTTTTTTGTCAAATTTTCCTACAATACTACTGTGAGTGTTAAAAAGAAAATGTATCAGTTGGGGAAAGAAATTATTGGTATGGAAAATGTGTTGGATGTAAATGTTTTGGGTGTATCCAATGAATTAAGAAATAAGAAACTTGAATTAAGATCCATCTTAGAGGAAAGAGCGAAGGGCGCTTTAATTAGAGCAAGAATTTCCTCTATCAAGGACATTGACTCTCCCACCTCTTATTTTTTTTAACCTGGAGCGGAAAGTTGCACAACAGACGCGCATACTTCACCTGCGCAAGGAGAATGGAACTCTAACATCAAATCCAACAGAAATGAGGAAAATGGCAATGGATTTTTATGCTGACTTGTATGGAAATGCTGACTGACTCTGAGAATATGGCAAAATTATTACAAGGACTTCGAATGTTGCAACCTTGGGATAAGAAAAAGCTCGACACCATGATCAACTTTAATGAACTTTCAGATGCAGTTCAGCAACTCTCCACAAGGCGTACACAAGGAATAGATGGTCTACCTGCTGAATTTTACAAGACTTTTAGGACTGTTTTAGGTGAAGATTTTTATGAAGTTTGTTGCGAATGTTTTGAAAAAGGAATGTTACCAACTAGCTGTCAGAGGGCTGTGATCTCTCTTTAACCGAAAAATGGAGATCTAGGTTTTTTTTTAAATTGGCGCCCTGTTTCTTTGATGTGCTCGGACAATAAAATATTGGCAAAAGTTTTAGCCAATAGGTTAAAAAAATACTTGCATATTGTGGTCAAACGAGAGCAAACATATTGTATTCCGGGACGTACAATCATGGACAATCTGTTTCTAATAATAGATGTTATTGATGTGTCTTTTAATGAAAATTGCAACGTTGGATTTTTGTCTATTGATCAGGAGAAAGCTTTTGATCGGGTGGGTCATGAGTATATTTTTAAGGTTTTGGAATCATTTGGGTTCTGGAATTGTTTTATTTCATGGATTCAATTGTCGTGTAAAGGGGCTTCAATAATGACTTATCCATTGCTGGTGAAAAGAGGTATTCGACAGGGGTGTCCTCTCTCAGGTCAACTCTATAGTCTAGCAATTGAACCCCTGTTATGCAAATTAAGAAATGGATTAAGGGGTTTTATGGTTCCAGGTGACCCAAGGGAGTCAAGATGTTTTGTGTCGGCTTATGCCGATGATGTAACTATTTTTGTTACTGGGCAAGAAGATATGCAGATATTATGTGAGAGTTTGGTTGTTTACGAGAAAGCGTCTTCAGCTAAGGTCAATTGGGAAAAAAGTAATGGTTTTATTGTGGGTCATTGGGAAAATGATGGGCCACCTTCACTTCCTGGGGGATTGCATTGGGGAAGAGAATGTCTAAAAGTTCTTGGAGTGTTTTTAGGAGTAGAAAGCTATAGGAAAAAGAACTGGGAGTGTTTGCTGGAGAAGTAGTCTGCTAAGTTGTCTAAATGGAAATGGCTATTGTCAGAGCTATCCTACAGGGGTAGAGTTTTGGTTACAAATAACCTGGCTGCCTCCATGTTATGGCACAGACTCAACGTTTTAGAGCCACCAGATGATATTGTTAAAAGTATCCAAATTGGTGGAGTTCTTTTGGTCAGGACAGCATTGGATTCCTGCATCAGCTCTGTATCTTCCAACTCATGAAGGGGGACAAGGTCTGATTGACATAAGGAGCAGGATCTATACCTTTTGATTACAGGCAGCAAAGAGACTTTTGTATGAGGAGGACGTGGGCTGGACAAATGCTCTGTTGAGAAGAACATCCAATCTGGGATATGACAAGCAGCTGTTTTTACTGAAAGTTAATTAACTGGATTTTAATCATTTGACTCCTTTCTACCAATCCATGCTAAAACTGTGGAATATGACTTTTTCTGTGACCAGAGTGATTTCACGACCACAGGACTGGAATATGGGAGAACCACTGTTTCATAACTCTTTGATAAAAACAAACATTTTGTCTTCAAGCAGTGTGAGGAACAGTCTGGTCAGAGCGGGATGTACGAAGATCGAACATCTAAGGGATGGCAATGGGTGGAGAACGGCAGATTCAATTCAGTACAAGACAGGAATACGTTCTTTACGTCTCTTGGATCAGATGTTTGATGAAGTATGCTCAGCGCTGCCTGGAGCTTGCAGAGAAGCATTAGGAGCGCATTCGCAGGGATGGAGCTACATATTTCCAGCAATACGGGTCTCTGTTGCACAGGAAAGTCCAGATGATGTAGATACTTTTGTGTCCTTTAAAACTCCAGAGTTGGGATTATTTGAAGACATTGGCAAAAAGGCACTATACATTGTGTGTGTAAAGTGTCTCATCAAACTGTTTTGAGAAGAGTTAAAACATAGAGGTGGACAGAAGTGTTTGGGCCAGATTTCAGAGGATGCTGGAGATCTCTGTACAAACCCCCGATTGAGAAACGTACAGCAGATTTACAGCGGAGACTGATGTATGGTATAATAGCTACGAACAGACACGTGGCGCACCTGAATCCAGAAGTAGGGAGGGAATGTCCTTTTTGCGGAACGGAGGAAACAGTTGAGCATTTGTTTATACGGTGTGAGAGGTTAAGAGGTCTTTTTTACTTTTTAGAGATTTGTTTTGAAAACATGGGTGAGGAATTTTCCTATCAAGTTTTTATTAGTGGTCCAAAGTATAAAGTCAATGATCGAAGAAAAGTGGTTTTGCTAAATTACCTTTTGGGAACAGCTAAGATGGCAATTTGGAGGACAAGGAAAAATAGGATCTTGGGAACTGGTTCAATTGATGCAGAAAGAGTTCTGAAAGGGATGGTGGCTGCTCGTATTAAAACTGAGTTTGCTTATTTAAAATTAGTTCATAATATTACAGATTTTTCTGCAATGTGGTCGGTAGGAAGTTTTTTATGTGAGGTTGGGGAGGATGAAATGTTGGTTTTAAAGATGTAATGAAAGGGCTGTAATCTGTATTGACTGGATTGTGTTTTAATTTATTTTTAATATTTTTAGATTTTTGGATGACTTATTGGAATGAAATATGATAAATGTTAAAATAAATATGTTTTAAGCCTCTCTCTGTCTCTGTCTCTCTCTGTCTCTGTCTCTCTCACTCTCTCTCAGTCGATCTCTGTCTCAGCAGGACTTGAGTCTCAGCTGATGTGGTTCAGTTGGAAGGCCTCAGTTGTGCACAGCGTCAGAGGGAGTGTTGGCACGAGAGGACAGACGTCACAGAAGCCTCACTGACCTCAGCAAACACTGGCAGGAATAGCACATCCACCGCTGGCCAAGCAACATCACTTTCTTTTTGCATGATAATGATTTTGTATAGTACTGACTCACTAGATATAAACAAGACACTATTTACAGTCACGCGATCTCACACACTCCGGCGGTTGTGTGACAGTGGCTGTTTTGGGCTCATTCTCTGTGCTTTCAGACGTTTACAGTGATCTAGAGCAGTGCTTCTCAAACCTGTCCTGAAGACACTACTGCACGTTCATGACCACTCCCTCATCAGACTCATCTCAGGAATTTAAATCACACACACACGTACACACAGACACACACACACACACGCACACACACACACACACGCACACACACACACACACACACACACACACACACACACACACACACACACACACACACACACACACAAGACCACTCCCTCATCAGAATCATCTCAGGAATTTAACACACACACACACACACACTATATTCTCTCCCCTACCCCTACACATCGCAGTTTCCCCGTGGGTAACAAAACATGTCCCCACAAGGACAAGATTTTTGGAAATTGACATTTGTCCTCATAACGTTTACCATGGTTTAGTATTTGGCTGGTTCACCCGACACTCCTGCTTGGCTTCTCAAGTCCAATGCATCCATTTTATTTATGTTTTCCAAGTTCATGTTGTCTGTTTTGGGTGGTTCTCTCTCGCCAGCATCTCAGAAATATAATCTCCCCTACTTTCAAATCCCTGTTATTTACTCAGTTTTATTGAGCTGTGAAATGACCTTGGGTTTGTGAAAAGTGCTATAGAAATAAAACAGAATGCCCTCATATTAATTGAGAGACTGCATATGTACATGCAATAATTCATTAAAGTCATCAAAATTAATTGAACTGCATATGGTGATAAAAAATAATGAAAAACATTTATAAACTTACATTGGGATCAAAAGCTTTAATCATTGTTTAACATGTTGCTTGTGTCTGATTAACCTCGCGTCTTGTAACAAATCTTTCTCTAACGGGTCAAAATGACCCGAAGCCATACAATTATACTTTTTTTTCTTTTTTCAGAAAGCTTATTTTATTTGATTTTGATAATATTTTTTCTATTATGGATAATATGTTTTGGAGATTTTTTGTTATTTTTTATTTTATTTACATTTAAATTACTAAATTTGATCAATAAAATAATAAATAAATAGTAATTTAGTAATTTAAGCACATTCCTCACATTCTAAAATTAAAATTAAATTTAAAATAACTCACAATTTCATGCATAACCCTTTTAATTCAGCTCAAAATATCTTCCATTGTGTGTCTTTGCTGACCTCTTGTCCAAAGCGTACCCCTCCCGAACTTACGTTAAATAAGTTCAGTTGGGAAATAAACATGACATTTTTTTTCTGAAAAACATAGAATCTCAAATACACACTTTCAGAAGTGTGTGTTTTTTTAATCATCTTGTGCTATAATGTTTGCTATGTTTTATGCATGTTTAAACGTTATGGCAGTTGTCTCTGTAGATGGCATTACATTCTGCACTGAAGTCCTTGAAACAGAAATCCCAGCATGCACTTCTCTCAATCGCTCTCCTTTCCATCTCTTTGTATTTTGGTTTTCATTGTCTGGAAAGAATGTGCACATACTGAATTGCAACTGAAAGAAATGCTCAGATTTTACAGTGTTATGATGGCAGGTAAATATTAAGCAGGGCCGTAGCGATGTGAACTCTTCCTACCTGCACTGACACAACCTGACAACTGTGTTCAGCTTGACGGAGAAGCTATTAGCATGAAATCACTTCAAGCTTATTACTGACAGCAGAATGAGAACGGCAGAAAAACTCTGGCTTCTCCACCTCAGTGGCATCAAGACAAGCTGACAGTAAGAGAAACTGAAGCTTGTGTGCTTCTGATGCGCTCTAACAAGACAAGCAAAGGCTGACCTTGATGTTTCTGCTAAGAAAAAGCTTTGTGACTTCATAGAGTCAAGCATGTGTGCACGCATGTAAAGTAACGTCTCGGTTACGTATGTAACCCTCGTTCCCTGAGTAGGGAATGGAGACGTTACGTCGGATGACGACGAATGGGGTTTCGCTTAGAACACCTATCGACTTCGAGTATACAAAAACGAGCCAATGGCAAAGAAATGCCATGGGTCTGCGGAATTTGCATGACGTAACTCCGCCCCACCTCGTGGGTATAAAAGGAGGACGCCGGCAACATGCAATTATGTTTCTTCGCTGAGGAGCCAAGACTGAGCTCAGGCAATCCCCGTGGTACAGCGGAAGTGGCAGGAAGACGTAACGTCTCCGTTCCCTACTCAGGGAACGAGGTTTACATACCTAACCGAGACGTTCCCTTTCGTAGTCACTCCGAGTTCAAAGACACATGCTCAAAGAGGCTTACAGTGGAAATACACGTGTGGGGGTAGCTCCGGAGAGGGACCATGCACACGGGAGGCACCTAGCTGAAGGACAGGCAATAGACACTGGCACCAGCGTCAGGGGTGCTGGAGGAATTTAGGGCTTGCGGAGAAGCTCACCTGAGGAAATATCGCACGTATCCAGTCAGTGGAGTGGAATGGCGAGCAAGCGAAGACACCTGAGCGGGTCCAATACTAGCTGGCTGAAGCGAGTACATGAGAGGGCACTGGCTCCACTCGGAGATTGTAGAATCTGGTGAATGTGTTAGGTGTCGCCCAGCCTGCAGCTCTGCAGATGTCTGTTAGCGAGGCGGCATGCGCTAGAGCCCAAGAGGATGCCACACTCCGGGTGGAGTGGGCAGTCACACCAAGGGGGCACGGTCGACCTTGCTGCTGGTATGCCAAAGCAATGGTGTCCACTATCCAGTGGGACAACCTCTGCTTGGAGAGAGCCTTTCCCTTCAGCTTCCCACCATAACAGACAAAGAGCTGGTCTGAGGTCCTGAAACACTGCGTTCTGTCTACATAGGCGCGGAGAGCGCGTACTGGACAGAGCAGTGCCAAGGCTGGGTCTGCCTCCTCTAGGGGCACCGCATGCAGGTTCACCACCTGATCCCGGAAGGGAGTGGTGGGAACCTTGGGCACATATCCAGGCCGGGGTCTCAGGATCACGTCAGAGTAAGCCGGCCCGAATTCTAGGCACGCTTCGTCAACGGAGAATGCTTGCAGGTCCCCTACGCTCTTGACAGAGGCCAGTGCAACCAGGAGCGCTGTCTTCATTGACAGGAACTTAAGCTCCACCGATTGCAAAGGCTCAAAGGGAGCACTCTGCAGGGCAGTTAGAACCACCGCGAGGTCCCAAGAGGGAATCTCAAGAACCTGACGATCAGGTAGTGCTTCTCTAAGGACTTACCTTCTACCAAGTCATGGTGTGCGGCGATAGCGGCAACATAAACTTTGAGGGTGGAGGGAGACAGCCTTCGCTCCAACCCATCTTGAAGGAAGAAAAGCACGACAACAACCGAACACCTCCGGGGGTCTTCTCGGCGAGAAGAGCACCAGCTGACGAAGAGGTTCCACTTCAACGCATAGGCGTGTCTAGTGGACGACGCTCTAGCGGAAGTGATGGTAGCCAACACCGCTGGTGGTAGGGTACTCAAACCTGTCTCGTCCCGTCCAGGAGCCACACGTGGAGGTTCCAAAGATCGGGACGAGGGTGCCACAGGGTGCCCCGTCTCTGAAAAAGGAGGTCCTTCCTCAGAGGGATTGGCCAAGGAGGTGCTGTCGCGAGGAGCACCAGTTCGGACAACCAGGTCCGGGTGGGCTAGTACGGTGCAACCAGAAGGACCTGCTCCTCGTCCTCCTTGACCTTGCGCAAGACCTGCGCTAGAAGGCTCACTGGGGGAAAAGGATATTTTGTGGCCCCGCGGCCAGCTGTGCGCCAGTGCATCCGTGCCGAGCATACCCTCGGTCAGGGAAAAATACAGGTCGCAGTGGGTCGAGTCGTGAGAGGCAAACAGATCTATCTTTGCGTCCCCGAACTGGTCCCAAATCAGCTGAACCGACTGGGGATGGAGTCGCCATTCTCCAGGGAGGGGCTGAAGCCGTGAGAGCTCGTCGGCTGCACAGTTCAGGACTCCGGGAAAATAAATGGCTCGAAGCGACCTCAGATGCTTCTGACTCCATAAGAGGAGGTGGCGGGCGAGTTGCGACATACGGCGGGAGCGTAGACCACCTTGATGTACGCTACAGTGGCGGTATTGTCTGACCGGACTAGTACGTGTTGACCCCTGAGCAACGCCGAAAGCGGTGCAGGGCAAGGCGTACTGCCAGCAACTCGAGGCAATTGACATTCCATAGGCGCTGGGGTCCTGTCCAGGAGCCCGCGGCAGCATGTCCATTGCACATGGCGCCCCAGCCCGTGGTGGAGGCATCTGTTGAGACAACAACATCCCGGAAAACTCGTTCCAGGGGGACACCCGCCCAGAGAAAACTGAGGTTCGAAACATGGGGTGAAGGTCTGACGGCAGGTCGGAGTAACTGGTACTCGGAGCGTGCCTTGTTGCTATGCCCACCTCGGGACTCGGTCGCGAAGCCAAAGCTGAAGCGGTCTCATATGAAGCAATCTGAGCGGCGTTATCGCGGCTGCAGATGCCATATGCCCCAGGAGCCTCTGAAAAAATTTCAGTGGAACCGCACTCTTGCCCTGGAATTGTCTCAGACAAGTCAGCAGTGACTGTGCGCGCTCGCTCGTAAGCTGCGCGGACATGGCGACCGAGTCGATGTCCATTCCGAGGAAAGAGATCCTCTGCACGGGGCAAAGTTTGCTCTTCTCCCCAGTTGACCTGAAGGCCCAAACGAGCTAGGTGCCGGAGCACAAGGTCCCTGTGTTCGCAAACCTGGTCTCGAGAGTGAGCTAGGATAAGCCAGTCGTCGAGATAGTTCAGGATGCGAACCACGTGAACCCGAAGGGGAACAAGGGGTGTCTCGACGACCTTCATGAAGACGCGAGGAGACAGGGCTATCCCGAAAGGGAGAACCGCGTACTGGTATGCCTGCCCCTCGAAAGCAAACCGGAGGAACGGTCTGTGTCGAGGAAGAATGGAGACATGAAATTAGGCGTCCTTCAGGTCGATCGCTGCAAACCAATCCTGGGGCCGTACACATTCGAAAATGCATTCGGCGGTGAGCATCTTGAACGGCATCCTGTGCAGGGAGCAGTTCAGCACGCGCAAGTCCAGGATCGGTCGTAACCCACCGGTTTTCTTGGGGACAATGAAGTAGGGGCTGTAGAAGCCGGACCTCATCTCGGCTGGAGGGACAGTCTCGATTGCACCCTTCGCCAGCAGGGTGACAATCTCTGCTCTCATTGCCACCGACAAAAGAGGAGCGGACTCCCCTGTAACGGGGAGGAGACCATGCGAACTGAATCGCATAGCCGAGCCTGATGGTTCGGGCGACCTAGCGGGACAGACGGTGAAGCTCTAGCCAGGCTCCCATGAACTGTACCAGCGGGGTCATGCGAACCACAGGCGTCCCCGCGGAGGGGCAGCGAAGCGGAGTAACTGGCCCAGACGTGGACGGCATAGCGGTCCGGTGTGGGGGCACAGTTAACAACCGCGCCCTGGCAGAGGGGGCCAGGGAAGGACCAGGAAGGTCGTCCCGCGGGGGGCCTGCTCTGCCAGGGGTCTGGTGACAGAGGGGGACAAGGGCGAAGCGGTCCGTTAACGCCACGCCGTGTCAACCGACTCTGGAACAGAGGGGGACGAGGAGAGCACGGCTTGGGGGCGGCGCTCTGTGTCGCCCGAGAACTCTGTGAGCTCAGGAAAGAGAGGATTGTTTCTTTCTTTAACCACTTTAGGGTGCTGCCCACCCTTGGCCAGTATCCCACATGTCGGCCAGGTTCAGACAGAGATGTCTCTCCTGGACCACCGAAGTGGACATCACCAAACCCAGGGAGCGGGCGGCTACCTTCGTCGCCCAGAGGGCAAGGTCGGTTGCAGCGTGCAGCTCATCGAAGAGCCCTGGGTCTGTCCTGCCCTCGTGCATGTCTCTGAGCATCTGGGCCTGGTAGACCTGCAGAGTGGCCATAGCATGCAGAGAAGCAGCTGCCTGTCCCGCCGCTCTGTAAGACTTCGCCACCAGGGTAGACGAAAAACTACAGGCTGTGGATGGGTGCTTAGGCTCACCACGAGAAGAAGCACTCTGAGGACACGGTTGTATCGCAACAAAGCGTTCAACCGGGGGAAGCCCAGTGTACCCACGGACAGCTGCTCCATCGAGGGGAGGAAAGGCGGATGAGACAAGCGAGCGGTCCCGAGAAGACAGGTGGGTCTTCCAGGACTTCGAGATCTCATCATGCACATCCGGAAAGGAAGGTATTGGGATTTGCCGTGGACAAGGGTCGGCGGCCTTACCCAAAAACCAATCATCCAGCCGTGAGCGCTCAGGACTGGGTGGAGGCCTCCACTCTAGTCCGATGCTCGTGGCTGCCTGGGAAAGCATTGCGGTCATCTCCGGATCAGACTCAGGCACAGCCGTATGCACACTGGAAGGTGACAGCTGTGCTGAGCCCTCACTTCCAGAAGACTCAAACCCACCTTGTGATGCTGCTACAGACATAGCATCATCCTCTGTAGCTTCAACCGAAACACGCGGGCCACCCGAAGGTAGACCCGCGGTAATCGGCAGTTCACTAGCGGGCACCATCATTGAAGAGGGGGGCTGGGGTCGCGGACACATAGTCGGCGCCTTGTTCCAGACCGTCACCCTCAGGTCACCCTGGCCACCAGCCGAAGTAGCACCCCGCGAGGGAGCACTAGATCGGGGTGTGGATGAGGGGACCCTCACTCATGCGAGTTCATTGAGTCTCGATCTAAATGATGCAATGGTCATGTTCCCACAGAGAGTACATGAGTCATCCACGAGCGCTGCTCTAGCATGATCCATGCCCAAACATACTAGACAGCGCTCGTGCCCATCAGAGTCCGATACCAATCTGCCGCAACCAGAAGTACACGGGCGAGGCATCTTTAAAAAGACGTGCCACGTGCAAGCTCTTTTATGAGAGAAACACTCTGAGTGTTGAAGCACCCGGGGAGACACAGACTCTCTGGCAAACCACTGCACAGATAAGCAGGAAGCGCGCGCTCGCTGGAGATCGCCGTCACACCAACACCAGAGGACTACATAATACCTAAAAATGAACAACTATTAATAAGCAGAAATTAGGAGTTTGAGTTAATAGTTAGTTAATAGTGAGAATTGGACTCCTAATCTAAAGTGTGACCAAAATGGCAATTCTTAATTTGAGATATAATTCTATATCTTTATCTCTAGAGCCCAACCGACTGAGGTGACTTATGGAGATGATGAGGCCTAGGCGATGTGCGATGGGCCGAGAGACCCAGTGACACTGACGGACAGGGAGACCAAGGCAGAGTCCAGGCAACGCGTGGCCGGGGTGGAACCAAGGGCCCGAGAGACCTAGGTGAGTGAGGACCCCGGTGGAGCCTGAAGGAGCCCGATGGAGCTGTAGGGGTGGAGGGATGGAGCGTAGCAGACAGCCCAGAAGTCTGTGGTAATGGTGAAGCCGGTGGGACGAGGGAGCCCGTCGTAGGCGAAGGGACGTCAGTCCCAGGTGGAGCCGATGAGCCATGGCGTAGCCGATTGGTCGACGGTCCGAGGTGGAACTGAGGGCACTGAGGGATGAGGCAGAGCTTGGGGCTCCTCACACCAGAGCAAAGCTGGGGACCGGAAGCTCCAAGGCGGATCAGGGCTGCATGGCAGGGCTGATGGTGAGGGGCTGAAGGAAGTCTGCGGATGCAGAGCCGAGGTAATGACTGGCTTCGAGGGAGCGTGCAGAAGATGAAGACTGAGTGTGGGTGAAGGTTCTGTGATGGACAGGACTGGTGGTGATGACAGACTAGGGCTGGGCAGGACCAGCGACGATGAAGGCATTAAATATTCCGATCTGAGCGGGACCAGCGGTGACAATGAAGACAGAGGTAACAAACATATATTTTTCTATGAAGGGAACAACAGCAGAGAAGGTTCGTGGGTAAAAAGCACTACCTCTGTCTCCCAGTCGATCAAGCTTTCCTCCTCATCTATCACCACCAATATTCCCACAGGTACGGATTTAGTGGCAGGCTCACACACCTGGTCAGCCAGGACCTCAGGCTTAGCTTCCGGTACGAACTTGGCAGCTGTCTCTAGCTCCGTTACGGGCTTAGGGTCAGGCTCGATGTTCATGGCACGTAATGGCTGGGTCTCTGTCTGCGGTGGGCTCTGTCTCCGTATCCGTGGTGGGCATGGCCGTTGGGTCTGGCTCTGGGTTGGGCTGCGAGGGGTCCATTGGAGGATTTGCGGCAGGCTAGGTTGGGACGAGTATAGATGGTTCAGAGCAGGCTTCCTCCTCAAAAACGAGTGAAGAACCAGCCACACACACTATGTACTTAAATAATGATCAGTTATCGTTCCCTACGAGCATTATTTGGAGAAGTTCATCATTTAGCCCGCTCCAAAAGTGCAGTTTTAAAGTGCGCTCGTCTCAATATTCCTGATGGCACAGCTCCAGAAGTCCTCTACAAAATCCTCCAGTGGCCTGTCCCCTTGATGCAGGGATCTGAGCTGTTCCTCAACAAAATCCATTTTGTGGTCTGGTATTCTGTCACATTTAGGTCAGATGAAGATGATGAAAAAGGTTCAAACAGGTTTCTGCAAACAAAAGGTTCTTTAATAAAAGCAAACTCCATGGTAATCCATGTCACGGTTCATGAATTCACTGTCTCTCTCTCGTCTCGTTTGCTGTGTGTGTGTGGGCGTGGCCGCTGATCACCACTGATTAGCGGCGCCAGCTGTTACCACTTGGTTGTCCCTTTATATGTTCAGTAACTGGTGTCTCATGTTGTCAGATCATTGTGGCTTCCCCGGTGTGTTCCTTGTCCCGTACTCGTCTCCTGGCTTCCTAATTGTGGATTCTTCTTGTTCCTCGTCGCCTTCCTGGATTCCTGCTTTGCTTCACTGAGATCATGGATCAACCATTCATTCGGTTGCCCGTCGAAGTCCCTGTGTCACCTGTCTTCATGACTAAGACTGGATTGAAGTCTCCACATCAAATTTCTTTTCTTTTTCTTTGTCTCCCAAAGATTTCTAGGCTTACAGTTTTACACAGATTATAAAGGTTGATTATTACCAAGTTCCCGTCTAATTTATATACTTCAATAATCACACATTCTATTTCTATTGAATTCATTATTCTTCTGAATGATTTCCCATCCCTTACAAATGTTGCACATCCTCCTCCCTGGTTTCCAACTCTATCAAACCTGACAGACTCAAATCCAGGTAAAATATAATCAAAGTGAGGCTGAAGCCAAATTCCCTGAACACAACCAATATCAGGTTTGATCTCAGAGTCTGCAACACATTTTTTTCAACCACAATTCTTCCCCATTTGAAATCAAGCTTCAAGCATTCCTTTGTAAGAGATGGAATACCATAATATTAAATAACACTCTGAGACCCCCCCCCCCCCCCCATCATTGTTAGCACTCAACATACTATGTACACTCACCTAAAGGATAATTAGGAACACCATACTAATACTGTGTTTGACCCCCTTTCGCCTTCAAAACTGCCTTAATTCTACGTGGCATTGATTCAACAAGGTGCTGAAAGCATTCTTTAGAAATGTTGGCCCATATTGATAGGATAGCATCTTGGAGTTGATGGAGATTTGTGGGATGCACATCCAGGGCACGAAACTCCCGTTCCACCACATCCCAAAGATGCTCAATTGTGTTGAGATCTGGTGACTGAGGGGGCCATTTTAGTACAGTGAACTCATTGTCATGTTCAAGAAACCAATTTGAAATGATTCGAGCTTTGTGACATGGTGCATTATCCTGCTGGAATTAGCCATCAGAGGATGGGTACACGGTGGCCACAAAGGGATGAACATGGTCAGAAACAATGCTCAGGGAGGCCGTGACATTTAAACAATGCCCAATTGGCACTAAGGGGCCTAAAGTGTGCCAAGAAAACATCCCCACACCATTACACTACCACCACAAGCCTGCACAGTGGTAACAAGGCATGATGGATCCATGTTCTCATTCTGTTTACGCCAAATTCTGACTCCACCATCTGAACGTTTCAACAGAAATCGAGACTCATCAGACCACGCAACATTTTTCCAGTCTTCAACTGTCCAATTTTGGTGAGCTCTTGCAAATTATAGCCTCTTTTTCCTATTTTTAGTGGAGATGAGTGGTACCGGTGGGGTCTTCTGCTGTTGTAGCCCATCCGCCTCAAGGTTGTGCGTGTTGTGGCTTCACAAATGCTTTGCTGCATACCTCGGTTGTAACGAGTGGTTATTCAGTCAAAGTTGCTCTTCTATCAGCTTGAATCAGTCGGCCCATTCTCCTCTGACCTCTAGCATCAACAAGGCATTTTCGCCCACAGGACTGCCGCATACTGGATGTTTTTCCCTTTTCACACCATTCTTTGTAAACCCTAGAAATGGTTGTGTGTGAAAATCCCAGTAACTGAGCAGATTGTGAAATACTCAGACCGGCCCGTCGGGCACCAACAACCATGCCATGCTCAAAATTGCTTAAATCACCTTTCTTTCCCATTCTGACATTCAGTTTGGAGTTCAGGAGTTCACCTAATAATCCTTTAGGTGAGTGTATATCTTCAGCTTTTACATCTTTGATGCCTAGATATTCTTCTGCAGCTTCCACCACTCTCTTAATTCTATCACTTTTTCTTTCTTGTCAACATCTGTTCTTTTCTTTCTGTTCAACATTAACATCTTTACATAAAGCTCTTCTTTTCTTATCAATGTGTTCTCCTCAACGTTATATCTGTGTTTGCATTGCTCCTGAACTCTGGGGTACTGAATATCTTGCATTGTCACCCAGATTTTCCTGATCCTCTATTGTTCTGTTTTTTTTTTAATTTCATAACTGCCAATACAATTTAATGCCTTGAATGTCAACTTATACCTCTGTCCTTCTTTAGCTTGTTTCTGCACTACACATCCAGCATATGCAGCGCTATTGCATATGTAGATCTCCACAATTGCAGCATTTTGGCTTTGCATCCTTTTTACATTGTCATGTTCTTCTCCGCATTTCGCACACCTTTGTCTCCATTTTCATTGTAGTGCTGTATGTCCCATTCTCTGACATTTAAAGCACCTTAACAGTTGTGGAATATACTCCCTAACTTTATATTTGATCGAGCCCATTTGGACTTCAGAAGGCATTATCTTTTCAAAAACAAGTAGTACAGACAAGCTATCTGTTTTAACACCACTTTTGTTAGTTTGGAGGTTTTTGGATTCTTGTACTTTTATACCTTTTATCTCATTCTTCACCTCCTCTATGGACGTTTCCAGAGGTACGTTTGAAATCACTCCTCTTGATTTTGCTGCCATTCCTGGTATGTGCACTTTTATATTTCCACCCCAAGGCTACTCATTTTCAATATCATCTCCTGTTGCTTCTTGTTTACTGTTGAAATTAGAATTCTTCTATTATTCAGCAATTTAGCATATTTTATTTTCCCTATTTCCTTCTCATTTTCTTTAGTTATCTGTACTGGATGAAAGTGGCATTTATCATTACTTAGCGTAATAATAACTTTCCTCTCTTCCTGCTCGTCATCATCAAACCTACTTCCACTAGATTTAGCTCTAATCTTTTTGGCTGTTTGTCTTGACATACTCTCTCCTCCACTACTCGCTTCAGACCATGATTTTTCCCTTGCCCTTTTATTTTGATTAACCTCCATTTCTGAAGGCCATCCGTAACTATCACCATCTGAACTGTTACCTATTACTGCACTCACGTTACAGTTTGTTTGCAATCCGCCGCTTCTCCGTTCAATGACCAACAGTCGGGAACCTCGAGCACCGGATCTGATCTGAACTAGTTGCCCAGAAAACAACTGAATGAAAAGGAGAAACTTAAATACAAGGTGGTGATGAGACAATGACAAAACAGCAGCAAAACACATAATGTGTTTCCATGACAACTAACGATAGGCGGGAAACTGGGAGCAATGGAAACATAGAAAACAGGTGACTGACGAATGCACACTAAAAGTCCATGAAAACAAAACTAAACATGCAGATCATGACAATTATGAATTATTTAACTTTGCATATCATTTCTTTCTTCTTTAAAAAAATAAATAAAAAAAAGCCCTCGTAACCATTCATAGACATTAATGTCCCTCACAAGGACTTCTCTTCTCTGTTGACGTGTGCACAATAACCTCTGGCCACCAGCAACCTGTAAAAAATCTCATTATATTTTGTTTGATTTTTGCATGGGGCGTTTTGAGTTTTACTTACTTCACAAAAGTTTTTTTTTTTGTCAATTCAAATGCATTGGATATATCTATTGGATATACTTTAAACTCAGGCTCCATTGCTCTGAGATTCAGTGTCTGCCAGGATCATTTAGTGCAAAGACAAAACTGGATCAGGTCTCAGGTGCTGCACATGTTCAGCCTCTGTCGGTTTTAAATATGAGAGAAGAATCTATGCTGGTCATCTCAAAATATTGCAAGAATTAGACAAGACTTAGAAAAACTTGTTCATGCTTTCATAACCAGCAGGGTGGATTATTGTAATGGACTCCTCACTGGCCATAAGACAGTTGCAGCTCATACAGAACGCTGCTGCCAGGATCCTGAGCAGAACCAGAACACATGAACACATCACACCAGTCCTCAGGTCTTTACACTGGCTGCCAGTTACATATAGGATTGATTTTATAGTATTATTATTACTGGTATATAAATCATTCAATGGCCTAGGACCTCAATACATGGCAGATATGCTCACTGAATATAAACCCAACAGATCACTCAGATCACTAGGATCACATCAGCTAGAAATACCAAGGGTTCACTCTAGGCATGGCAAGTCTGCTTTTAAGCTACTATGCCAGCCGCAGCTGGAACCAGCTTCCAGAAGAGATCAGATGTGCTCCTACAGTAGTCACTTTCAAATCCAGACTCAAAACACATCTGTTTACCTGTGCCACTGTGCGTCCGACTGATTACACTTTATTTTATTTTGCATCCTCCTTTTTATTCTAAACTGAACTCAAATACACTGAGAATTGTGTAAGAGAGATGAAACCATGCTGATGGCCTGGGTCTGTGGTGGAGTCGTGAGTTTGATGTGATCAAACTCGAGGTTCTGTGCGGACTGTGTCGACTCCATTCCTAGAGCTTTAGAACAAATGAGTTTTTGAGGTGTGTACTGATGGGGCAGTGAACCAGAGGTTACTCCGTGAGTCAGTCCTAGAGCTCCTCCTGTCCGACTTTAGGGGAAAATCGGGTCCATTGGAGACGTGCCAAAAGAACACCTCAGACACAGTGTAATCACCATGGGAACATCTCAGAGTAAAACTGGGAGTTGTGAAAAGTATGATACACCTGTGTTTTGCCAGATGAGAAGTGTATCTATGTATCATATTTTTACTCTTTTAATTCATTTTATAACTATAATTTTATAAGTTAACTTTTTTAACTGTTTTGATTTCCCTCGCTTTTATTTTGTGATTATTTTAATTCCTTTCTGTAAAGCACTTTGAATTGCCATAGTGTATGAAATGTTCTATATAAATAAACTTGCCTTGGTTAGATTGTTATTTGGAAAATCCTGAAAAATTAAATGTTTATTCAATAAATTCAATGAAGAAAGCAGGTGACTCTTCGGGGCCAGTACACTTCAGCCACCAAACAAGAGCCCAGCATTATGATGATGAAATCTGCGCAGGCAAACACCACTCACATTTGCTTTAACTTAAGAAAAAACAAAATCTACCCCTAATTTCACAGATAAGGTTTAAGCCTAGTCCCAGACTAAAATGAACGCTTGAGCGGTTTTAACTGAAAGCAACATATCTTAGAATAAGTCAGTGTCATTGTTTTGTCTCAAGATGCACAACAGTAATGTTTATTTCTCTAAAAGCCACTTAAATGCCCTAACTGAATTAAGGTCTAATCCTGGCTTAATCTTAGATCTGTCTGTGAAACCAGGCCCTAGTATGAAGTCAAATTTGTTGAAAGGGACGAAGCATCTGCTTGTGTTTCAGCAGCGATACAGTGCTGTTAGTCAGTCATGGCACAAGCCGCTCACAGATGCTACTGTAACCAGGCAACCCTGCTAGAAAAATAGATGTGTCATCACAGTACAGGGTTTCCTTGGAAACAGGTGACTGAGAAAATGTGTAAGTGTGAAGGTGCGAGGCACAGCTGAGCAGATCATAGTGCTCTGACCCCTCGACTCATCCATCATGACTCTGACTGGAGACACAATCATCACATATGGCGCTTCAGAAGATTATAAGGTTGCAAACATCTGTCATGCGAGATGGAACTGCAGTAGAGCTGTCACTGGTTAGGTGGCTGTAATCAAGTGCACAACGAAGGAGATACAACAGGAGACTTTAATTAAATACTTACACAAGGAAACATACAACCACACATCACTGAGTGCTGAAATAATGCTAGGCAAGGGACTGACTGAAACAGAGGGCTTAAATGCATGGGCAAACGAGATAATAGACACACCTGAATAGAGTACTCAAATCAATTAGTAACCATAGTGACAATCAGGGAGAGAACTGAGAACTGACCTAATTAACAGACAAGAGGAAGAACAAAGAAACTCAAACATAAACTGAACCGAAAAACAGATCAAAACACAAATGGAAAACATGACAAGAGCATAAAACCTGGATTTGAAAATGGGCCTGTAGCGAAATTACTGCAAAATTATATTACGTTGCTTCTTGCGCACTTCATGACGCTCTCAATGTGAAATGTCCAGTGAGTGGCACTAAAAGCATGTTCAGAACAGATGAACGCAAATCTGGCAATGTTTTATCGCTGTTTGTTCTATGTATCACGAGTGTTCAGATGTGAAACGTGGGACCTGTTCCATGATGTAGTTGAACAAACTCAGGGTTACAGGGGTGTATTCCAGAAAGCGGGGTTAACTTACCATCAGATTAACCCTGAACTCTGGGTTGATTAACCCAAAACCTGCTTACTCTGGGTATGTCAGTTCCAGAACACCTGTGAGGAGTTAGTTTAATCAACCTCCTATTGGTAACCCAGAGTTAATGCGCACACACGGCGAGTACTTAAAGACATTTTCAATGGATCGCCGATTTCAGGAGTCACCATGGAAACCAAGGGAGAAAAAAAGCGAGCTACATACTTTGGTGAAACTGAATTGGAGGTTTTAATGCTTGCTTATGAAGACTATAAGCTCATTATAACAAAAAAATGATGCAATATATGATGCAATATGATGCAATACTGCTGCATAAGCAAAAGAAAGAGAGTTGGCTTGGCAAAAAATAACGGACAGAGTAAATACTTGAGTTTAGAAAATTATAAATGGGCTATTTTCCCGTGACAAAAATTCTTTGGGGCATGTAGTAAAAATAGACAAGTATTTACTTGTTGGCCTCCATACATTTCTTAATATTACAGTAGTACTGCACATAATTGGCTAGTTATATGCTGGCTTCTTGTTTTATCAGGTGTAATCCTTCTGGAGCCAGAAGAAGTGTGAGCCAAGTAAAAATGAAACACAAAAACATTATCCAGCAAGGTAATATTTTCTAAACTTACTAAACTTGTTACTGACGCCATATAATTTAGTATTTAATGTAATTTAGTTTTATATGTAGCCAATAGAAAGAAGGCTGAGGCCCGTAAAACAGGTGGGGGTCCACCTCCACCTTCCCTCACCCCAGCTGAGGAGCTGGCACTGTCCCTTAATAAAGGGCGACCTGTGGTCGATGGGATTCCAGGGGGCAGTTCGTCAGACTCAGCTACCAAGACAAGTGGCTTAGTAAAATGTAGGTGTACCATATTAATATTTATGATTTATTGATATTTTCACTGTTTTTGTCAGTGTTTTAATAAAGAAAATCTTCAACACTGTCACCATTTTAAAAAGGCATTTTTAAATGTATTTTACAGTCATTGATTCACTTGTGCAGTATGGATGCTGCTTTGACTGCATATGCTGTATACTGTAATACTGTTAGTAGTACTCTTAGATGTTCCTAATGTCCTTCTTAATTTGTTGTATTTGTTTAAGAATATATATGTGAGTACTGAATATGCATGATTATCTTATTGGTTTAATTATCTTGCAGTTGCTGATGGCCACATTGTATTATTGGATCCTCCTGCAACACCACACTCTGTCACAGTTGTAAGTAATTATTGTCTTTAGGTCTTTAGGTTTCTGTTTGCTAGACCAAGCATCCTTCCTTATTTTCACTGTAGGATGACGATGAAGAGACCACTTCTGCTGTGACAGAAACAGAAAATGTTGGGAGGCCCATATAGTAGGGAGGTTAAGTGACTTTTGACTTCAAGTCATGATGCAAAGGTCCCCTTTGGTATGGAAGTACCTTAGGGCCATAGAAATAAATTTATCCTAAGACACAAGTGAGATCACATTTTGTATCTTATATAAGCACATTTTTTAAAAATGTCCGCCGACCATTCTTGAGAGGCCCATATCTTTGCTTCTGTTATAGCTATAATGACAAATTTGGTTTCAACGTGTACATTTTTGTGGTCAAGGAGTCCAATAAAATGGGTTCCAAGACTAAAAAACAATAATGTTTTCCTTACCATGACAATTGGAGGTGAAGTATGCATTTTTTTATTAAAAAAAACGCATGCTAAACACACAGTTCATTCACAACTTAATAATTTCTTTGTTTAGGTCTGCTTTGCATGCGCCCTTTACAGCACTGGCTGAAGACGCGGGTCCCGGGTCGAGCATGGGCATCCGGTCGTTTACGTCTCAAGGTAACTCAGAACTGTGTCACAGCTCTGGAGCCCTGGAAGTCGGTTGACTGGTATCAGACAGGTGTAAACCTGGGGGTAATCTCGAAACTGAAAGTGGTTTCGACAGACGCCTCCAATTCGGGCTGGGGCGCCCTCTATGAGGGCAGACCGACTTTTGGCCTGTGGTCAAGCCAAGAAAAGAGCTTGCACATAAACTGTCTAGAGATGAAGCCAGTCGAGAACGCCTTGCGTTTCTTTCTTCCCCTTCTAAAGGGCCACCATGTCCTTGTTCCGCACGGACAACATGTCGGTGGTTTCCTACATAAATCGCCAGGGCGGTCTGAGATCACGGAACCTTCATGCACTGGCAGAACCTCTTTGCGTCTCAAGACAATGCTCAGTGTCCAATATGCTCCACAAAGAACAAGGACACGCTGGCCCATCACTGGCTCAGCCACCCTTTCTATGCTTTCCCTCCGATCACGCTGTTACCACAGGTAATCAAGCGTATCAGGGAGAATGGTTCCTCTGTGCTTCTAGTAGCTCCGTTCTGGCCGAACCAAGTTTGGTTTCCGGAGCTGATGCAGCTTTAGAGCTTGGCTCCCTGGCCTGTCCCGTTGAGGAGAGATCTCCTCTCACAGGCCGGGGGTACGATTTGGCACCCACGACCCGAGCTTTGGGCTCTGCATGTGTGGGCCATCAACGGGTACCCGTCAGTCTCCCCGACGGAGTGTTAAACATGATTACGCAAGGTAGAGCGCCCTCTACTAGCCGACTTTATGGTTCCAAGTGGTCAGTGTTCTCAGGTTGGTGCTCAGCTCGCAACCTGGATCCACAAGATTGTGGGGTGTCGGAGGTTCTCTCCTTCCTACAAGAGCTCTTGGATAAGGGTAGATCCCCATCCACGCTCAAGGTATATGTGGCGGCTATTGATGCATTTGTCAAACATTCGCATGGCCAGTCACTGGGTAGGAACGACTTGGTAGTCCGCTTCCTCAGGGGAGCTAGAAGGATGAACCCTCCTCGTCCCCCCTCGGTTCCCATATGGGACCTTTCCTTGGTCCTGGAGGGCATGAAGGGTCCCCCTTTCGAACCTCTACAGTTTGTGGACCTTAAGTATTGAAAACCACCTTTCTGGTGGCTATCGCCTCAGTCACTGGGTGACTTACACTTTCTGTTACCGTGTCATGCCTTGAGTTTGGGCCTAATGACTCCAAGGTCATCCTCAAACCAAGACATGGTCATGTCCCCAAAGTACTTGCCACTCCTTTCAGAGCGCAAGTCATATCCCTTTCAGCCCTCTTCGGATCTGACAGCGAGTCTGACGTGAATCTCCTTTGCCCAGATAGGGCCCTGAGAATTTACGTGGAACGTTCGGCTGCTTTCAGACAGTCAGGACAGCTCTTTGTTTCGTTTGGTGGCCGATCTAAAGGTCTAGCTGCCCCGAAACATAGCCTTTCCAGGTGGATAGTGGAAGCTATCTCACTGGCTTATACATCTAAGAGCCCTCTGGGCGTCAGAGCTCATTCCACTAGAGGCATGCCTCTTCGTGACCTGGACCAGTGGGATTTCCCTTCACGATATCTGTATGGCGGCAGGCTGGGCCTCTCGGTCTACATTTATAAGGTTCTATAACCTGGAAGTTCCCGCGCTCCAAGCTAGACTGTTGTCAGTTTAGTTTATCCGCTCAGTTCTGCCGGACTCGCTTCCGCGGACTGCAAAGTTTTCAGTTCAGGTAGGTTATTGCCTCTCCTGACTGTTATACAGTGTTAAGCAACCTCTATGCATTTAAGGTAACCACGTTTGCCTAATATCATTCTTATTAACTCCATTCCCAATGTCGGCTTTTTATATCCCCATATCATATGAGCTCTGGGCGCTCGCCCTTGGGTCAGTGTTGTTGTAGATTTAGCACGCACAGCATTTTAAATTGGGTTCCCGTAGCGTAAGCTAGTAACACGAGAGTACTCTCATAAGAGAACGTCTCGGTTACTAACGTAACCTCAGTTCTCTCTAGAAGAGGGAATGAGTGTTGCGTAACCCTGCCGTGCTTGTGCTACCATCTGGTTTCGCTTCAGTCGATGAAAACCAGGAGCATCCTATCGAGCTCTGGCTTATATGGGCATTAGCCACGCCCATTCGCGCGGGACTTGACGACTGAGGGCGCCGGCGCCCTCATTGATGCTTACATCAGGAGCAGTCCCTCGATAGGTTGCAGCAGTTGCCGCAGAAAGGCCCTAAGGTACTTCCATAGCAAAGGCGACCTTTGCATCATGACTTGAAGTCAAAGGCCTATTTTTTGGGCTTAACCTTCCTACTAATAGAGGTATAATGCATAGAATGCATTCCCCCTTTTTTTAGATAAGAGAATAAATAAATAGTCATTGTCATTTTACAGAATATGGCCGGAGATTTTAATACAAATGAGGGTCCATCTACCTCCACACAGAATCTTAGTAGTGTAAGAAATGTTCTGCAGTTCTCCTTCCTCATTTAAATATTTGGTTTGTGTTTGTATTACAGACTTTTTCAGTCATGTTGAATTATTCTGTCTTTCTAGTTGCCTGCCAAATGTTAAAATTGACCAGAGTTCTCCTTTAACTGGTTTTAATTAAAGTGATTTTAGGCAAATCATGTCTCGTACCACCCTGCCATCTCTTTGGTCTACTGGGTTCACTGAGGGTTCCCTCTTGGCCATCTTCATCAAGAGAAGGGGGGGCCCTCTCACCTCTCAGTGTGGCAATGTTGTGAAGAACAACACAAGCAGCTGTGATGTCACATGACCTTTCTGGGCTAACCCTGAGCCCATGCAGGCACTGAAACCTTGCCTTCAGGATGCCTATGGTCATTTCCACCTTGACCCGTGTTCTGCTGAGGGCCAGGTTGAATTGTGCCTGTGGTCCAGGCTCAGGTTCAGGGTAGGGTGTCATCATATAGGGCAGACAAGGGTACCCTCTGTCCCCCAGCAAGTAACCATTGAAGGGTCCTATAAAGGTAGTTAAAGTGTATAATTGCATTAAAAAAAACATTTAAAAAAAATGTGTGAGGCAAAACATACCCTGTTGAAATTTGTGGTACAATGATGACTCCCTAAACATTCTGGCATCATTTAAAGACCCTGGTCATTTGAGGAGGGTTGCATCACATATTACCTAGTTAGTGGGGACCAGTAATGAGGGTGATTTAATGGTTTAAACACCCAAACATTTAGCACCCAAAAAATCTATTGTCACCTGCACATTGATGCTATGGATTGACTTCCTATTAACATAGTCTCCTTCATTGACTGAAGGAGCTATAATGGGAATGTGGGTTCCATCAATGCACCCAATCACATTTTGGAACCCTGAAATTGAACATTTAAAATTATTGTGACTGTATACAGTATGGATAGATTAAGTAGTGCTATGTAACTAAAATGGTCAGTCCTCTTTAATGACCCTCAGTGGTTTATGGCCAGGGAACTGCACAAAAGTGTGTAGGAACCGTTTGAGTGCAATGCATACTGTACGAACAGCCCTACACACAGTTGCCTTTCCCACATGCTCTGCATCGCCCACATTGTAGAGAAAACTCCCTGTAGCAAAAAAGCGCAGAGCAATACAAAGAATTTGTTTGGTGCTAAGCGCTGACCCGCGATTTGTCACGTTTGAGATGTGTGGTTTTAGTAGGTTCGTTAAATAAATTAACGACTCCCTAGAAAAACGATAGCGCTCCTGCAAATATTTGTTCGGATAAGAAAAGACATCGATACGTGGTCTTATCACCCTCTCACGGCGAAAAAAACCCGTATAATCTGTGCCTCTACGTCGTCCACAGGATCCTCATCAAAAGGGTACGCCATGCTCGGAAACGTCTCAGAAACAAACTAACCCTGCAACATAACCTGCTCCGGAGCAGGTTATCCTCAGAGAGTCAGTTGCTGTGGTTACTTACATAACCCGAAAGTTACCTCCGTTTTTGGAACCGAAAGCAGAGGTTATCTGCTTACTTACTCCTAACTTACCCGGGTAAGTCACATAACCTGCTTTCTGGAATACCCCCCAGGATTAGTTTCGAGTTGACAAAACCAAACCAATCCAACCAGGCTTTGTTGGTACCATGATGCTGATCATCAACTTTCTCTGTCAACTCGGGCTTCGATCCTCAGTTTAGGACTTTATGTGTGACACCAGTAATGAACAGCCAATCACATGCTGAGAAAGAGTGAAACTGCGATTCATTTCTCTTGAGAGAAGCAGCGCAATTCACTTATTAAGTAAAAGTATTAAAATATTAAGCATTTAAACAAATTTACACAGCAAGAAAATAGCTGTCTTTGAAAGAGGACAACTAAAAGAAAAAGTCTCGCTACTGTTTATCAGTGCAAGTAAAAGTGGTGAAGTTTATACAGTTGATAAAGGTATAGAGAGAATTGAACATTTAAGCTCACATGTAGTCATTTTATAGTTTCATTTATTGATTCTAAAGCGTATTTATATTACTTTTAGTGCTGTCAAACGATTAATAATATTAAATATTAAAAAATATTTAATCTCGATTAATCGCATTAATGTCATAGTTAACTCGCGATTAATCGCAATTAATCGCACATTTTTATCTATTCTAAATATCTCTTGATTTCTTTTTGTCCCATTATTTTTATTTTAATGCTCTTATCAACATGGAAAAGTGGATCGGCTTGCTTTGTGCAAATGTTTTTTATTGAAAACAACATTGGCATACTGTGTTCGATTTCACACTAACATTCTCACTTGGAGCAAATAATCTCTCACACAATGTAACACTGTCCATCAATAAAAGGGTGAATGAAAAACTGACGAGGTCCTGATATTGACGAGGGGGCGGAGAATTCGCGTCAGCTGTGTGTGTGTGTGTGTGTGTGTGTTTGGCCATCAAGTGCATTTCAGACTGGACGTGCTGCGATGATAGCTTAGTTCATAACGACAAAACACACAGATTACTTTGGTCTTGTCAGTGGAACCATTTGGCAACTTTTTTAAAGTAAACTTTCCATTCAGAATCTTATTGGCATCCATTTCGGCGTCGCGCGCTCGTCATCCACTCAAAACGTAACGTTAACCCAGCCTACTACTCTTTGGCCGGCTCGCAAGCCCAAACAAGTGTGTGCGGCGTACCTGTTGTTTCGGTCTAGCTAGATCCGGTGTGGTGTTGCAGTTTTACTTTCAGACAGGATGCGGAATGCGCAGCGCTGGCCGACAAAGCAACAAAACATCATCACGCGGTGCAAGCCATTGAAATCATGATTGAAATGAATGGGTTTCATAGCGCAGCGCCGTGCATGCCGCATCCTGTTGCAAAAGCATGTGAAAAAAACTACAAACTTTGCTAGGCCAAAAAGAACGTTAATCTCATGATAAAAAAAATTGACGCCGTTAAAATGGGTTTGCGTTAACGCCGTTAATAACGCGTTTAACTGACAGCCCTAATTACTTTATATATTTATTAATTTAAACTCTACGTAATAATAATTGATGAACTAAAGTTGTACATGTGTGATCGATTAAGGGTATAACAATTACATAATATTTAAATCATACAAATTTATTATTCTAAATAAGCATGACTAAAAGGCAGACGATTTTGTCTTTAAAATAATTTGCTATGTAGTGACCTTTAAGCGTAAGTTACTATGATGATGAACACTGCTAAAAGCCAAACCCCTTTCAATCACAAAAGACTGGGCCAAAAGTCACGTGTCTAGTGTCTGTGAAACCGCATTTTTCCATCTTAAAAATATATCTAAATTACGCCATATGCTCTCATTGACAAATGCAGAACAATTAGTTCATGCGTTCATGACATCAAGGCTAGATTATTGTAATGCTCTACTGGGTGGTTGCCCTGCACGCTTAATAAACAAACTACAGCTGGTCCAAAACGCATCAGCTCCAGTTCTTACCAGAACCAGGAAATATGACCATATTAGCCCGGTTCTGTCAACACTGCATTGGCTCCCTATTAAACATCGTATACATTTTAAAATATTGCTGATTACTTACAAAGCACTAAATGGTTTAGCACCGCAGTACTTGAGCGAGCTCTTAACGTCTATTGCAAACTCAAAATTCCGGCCAGTTGATAATACCTAGAATATCAAAATCGACTGCTGGCGGTAGATCCTTTTCCTATTTAGCACCAAAACTCTGGAACAATCTTCCTACCATTGTCCGAGAAGCAGACCCACTCTGTCCGTTCAAAGCTAGATTAAAAACGCATCTCTTCAACCTGGCATACACATAGAACACTATACATTCCTATAATTCAAATCAGTTAAATGATTATTAGGCTGCATAGATTAGATCAGCCGGAACTGGGAACACTTCCTATAACACCTGATGTACTCGCTACATCATAAGAAGAATGGCATCTACTCTGATGTTAGGCCCTGTTTACACGAGAACGATTCTGGGTGAAAATGTAAAAATATTTCATCGGATGTGCCTTTCGTTTACACGGCGACGGCATTTTGGGGACTTAAAAACGCAAAAAAGTGAAACCACCCTCCAGAGTGGAAATCTTAAAAACGCTCCACCGTCGCATTCCCGTCTAAACGGTAAAAACGCAAATGTGCTCACGGTGGCTCTCGTCGCGTAGGCGTTTACGTCACAGGCATGCGCTAGTACAGGAAAATAACAACCAACATGTTGGATTATTTCCATACATTGGACCTTCAAGTTGCCCTCGCAGCTCTGATAAACGTACTAGAGTCTTTTCAGCAGTTGTACAGAATATTCTCAGATATTGGTGTTGTTGTGTGGCAGTGCTTCACATTGCTACCTAGCCGCCTGGAGTGCACACTACATCGAATTTCACACTCTTTTGCGTCACCCTATGCACGCGGATTTCCCCCCCATAACGCTTGTCTAAACGCAGAATAAAAAGTGATAATGCAACGCCACTTTCGCGTTTTCTCTTCAGATCGTTTCCGTGTAAACATAGCCTTAGTCTTTCTGTTTATTCCGAGGTTTACTGAAGTCAGCCGGATCCGGGCCATATCCAGATCAGATGGAGGACCTGCGCCTAGACACGATTCCTAAAGTGTCAGCAGAGATTGTGTCAACTAGACTCCACCCTGTGAAGGCCTCATCGACACGACAGCCATCGGCATTGATCCTCAAAAAACTTGTCTCCATACCGCCATGATGACTGATCTTCAACCAGATGGAACTGAATAAATATTCTGAATGTTCAAATCCAATGTGACTTCTCACCTGTAATGATGCCTGAATCATAATCATACACTGTTTGTTCGTTGGCCAGAAGAGAACTGAGCGACTGAGACTGGGTTCTCCCAATGTTTTTTTCTCCATTCTGTCACTGATGGAGTTTTGGTTCCTTGCCACTGTCGCCTTTTTCGCATTTCTTCGCCTTTGTGGCTTTTGGCTTCCTTAGTTCGGGACATTTCATTTTGTATTTAACAATATTATTACAACATTATTTTCATGTTATCTCTGTAAAGCTGCTTTGAAACCATCTGCATTGTAAAAAGCGCTATATAAATAAAGGTGACAGTAGACCAATCACAACAGACTGAGACATCTGACCAATCAGTGTAGAGTAGACCAATCACAACAGACTGGGCCATCTGACCAATCAGAGCAGAGTAGACCAACCACAACAGACTGGGCCATCTGACCAATCAGAGCAGAGTAGACCAATCACAACAGACTGAGACATCTGACCAATCAGAGCAGAGTAGACCAATCACAACAGACTGAGACATCTGACCAATCAGAGCAGAATAGACCAATCACAACAGTGTCACGGCCGGCTCTGAGCCGCGACAAATGAGTGAGGCAACGAGAACAAAAGCAAATCAAAAAGTATTTATTAACAAAAATAATGTTTACAACTGATAACTAAAAAAGAGAAAAACATCACTTCATTTACAAACATTTAGCTCGGAACATCAACGTAAATAAAGAATAAGCTACGTAAATAACGAAAACACAAGATACACGCTCCAAGAACACCTGCAAATATAAATTCCCAAATTAAACTAATACATGAAGCAAACAAATAATAAACAAAAACCAGAGGGTAACCGAAGCACGTAAAGTCAGAGAACCATTACCTTTTATAATCCTCTGCAGGTGTTTCATATAAATGATGTTTTATTAACAAAGTTCAGGAGAAGCACGTTAAGATAATTAACACGGGTGGAGAGCACTCAACATTGATGTTTATTAACAAGTTCGGGAGAAGCACGTTCAGATAATTAACACAGGTGGAGAGCACTCAACAATCATGATTAAAATGTGTATATATAGACTCAGCAGTCTCACCTCACTTCTCTGACAGTTTAGCAGCATTTGGCCCCTCAGTACCTTCCTAACATGTCCGAATCGAGCTTTATGTTCGATGAATAATCTTTCATCCTTCAGAATTAGGAATCTTTGCCGCAATCCTCTGGTATTCTCTCATGGGCGTCGGGCCAAACAAACGGGTCCTCGCAACCACGGGCTAAACATTCCCAATCTACTTCTGCATATTTCTTTAAACCGGACCATTTAAAATTCCTGCCATAGAGAAATGGACATTAAGGCAATGCTGCCCTCTTAACGCAAAGGAACGGGCCTTCCTCCAGCGTCAGGCCGCCGCAAGAGGCCCTAAGTGAGCCGCGCTGCAGATTCAGTCCCGGCCAGTCCACACTCTCAACATCTGCCGGGTCAACGCCGTGAGTGCTTAGCTCAAAACCTTTTCGTTTTCTGTCTCTGATTTGAACTTCGCATCGCTTCAGTTGTTGATTCAGGAGCAAGTCATGCTATCTGGATACAAATTTGATTGGGGGAGCACGTGTATTAAATAGTTTCTGTACAAAGGATTTGCCGTTCATTAACGCAATACTTGGCGTGGCGTAAACTCCCATGTAAACAGTAGGTCGCATATTACGTGCAGATTGCACATAGAACCATTAAGAACCTTTTTAAGTCCTGCAATTTATTTACAAAAATCGCTTAGAAACTTAGTTATGGCATAAATGTATTTTTATTTTTGAAGTAGGTAATTTAAACCCATAGCTTCACACTATTGTTTTTCTGATTCAGAACGAATAAATCGGCACGGAATATGACCCATAAAAAATGATGAAAATAAACAGAGAAATAAGAACATTTTCAAACGTTTAATAATTGATCCCTCAGCCCCGCACAGTTTCTGCTGAGTTCGGGATTCCAATTGCACAGGTAGGCATTAACTTGGATACAGGTGATTTCTAGGCATCACTGCACAAAACTCATCCGTCTTCCCAGATAGTCTAAACTGTTCTAAACGCGAACTGCTATCTTTGCCCGGCCACTTAAACTTCAGATGAGCATATTCATCCAAGGATTTAATCTCTCACCACCTCTTCCTCGCGTCTTCGATTAACGCGCAAGAAGATGAGCATCGATCGGCCAGGCCCCAATCTCCTCCTCCTTTCACTCAGCCTCTCACCACAGGAGCTCAATTCTCCAGGAGCTGTTTCTCTGGCTAATTTTTTCCACTGCCACAGCAGTGATGTCTCCTCCGCTCCCGCAGGAGCGTAATTTCTCCAGGTAATTTCCTCCACTGCCACAGCAGTGATGCCTCCTCCGCTCCCGCAGGAGCGTAATTTCTCCAGGTAATTTCCTCCACTGCCACAGCAGTGATGTCTCCTCCGCTCCCGCAGGAGCGTAATTTCTCCAGGTAATTTTCTCCACCGCCACAGCAGTGATGTCTCCTCCGCTCTCGCAGGAGCGTAATTTCTCCAGGTAATTTTCTCCACTGCCACAGCAGTGATGCCAAGTCTGCTCCCGCAGAAGCTCTATTTCTCTGGCAAATTTTCTCCACTGCCACAGCAGTGATGTCTACTCTGCTCCCGCAGGAGCTCTGTTTCTCTGGCTAACTTTCTCCACTGTCGCAGCAGTGATGTCTACTCTGCTCCTGCAGGAGCTCTGTTTCTCTGGCTAATTTTCTCCACTGCCACAGTAGTATGTGTCCTCTGCTCCCGCAGGAGCTCTTTTTCTCTGGCTAATTTTGTCCACTGCAGCAGTGATGTCTACTCTGCTCCCATAGGAGCTCTTTTTCTCGGGCTAATTTTCTCCACTGCAGCATCAGTGATGTTTCCTCTGCTCCCGCAGGAGCTCTTTTTCTATGTTTCTTCTTTCTCTGTCCAGCGAGCATTGGTCTCCCAGCGGACATAGCATGCATCTGTTTCCTCCTTCTCCATCAAGCGAGCATGGTCTCCCAGCGGATGTTGCATGCATCTATGTTTCTACTTTCTCTGTCCAGCGAGCATTGGTCTCCCAGCGGACATAGCATGCATCTATGTTTCCTCCTTCTCCATCCAGCGAGCATGGTCTCCCAGCGGATGTTGCATGCATCTATGTTTCCTCCTTCTCCATCCAGCGAGCATGGTCTCCCAGCGGATGTTTCATGCATCTATGTTTCTTTTTCCATCCAGCGAGAATTGGTCTCCCAGTGGATGTACCGTAGGATTACAAATCTATTGAAATGTTAATTTAGGTTCCTATATGACAGCAAAACCATTTCATATTTGATAAAAAATAAATAATAAATAAAAAATAATCACATTTTCTCTTTCGTCCAGCGACGCAGTGTAAGAACCTCTTGGCCAAGTACCCATTTTATCTTTTCCTGTTTTCTCTTTCTGCCCAGCAGGCTCTGGTCCCACAGCGGACGCAGTGAGAACTCTTCCGGTAGAGCACTTATGTTTTTTCTTTCGTCCAGCGACGCAGTGTGAGAATCTTTCGGTCGAGTACTCATTTTCCTCCTTCCAGTTTCCTCTTTCTGCCCAGCGGGCTTCAGTCCCACAGCAGCTGCAGTGATAACTTTTCCGGTAGAGCACTTATGTTTTCTCTTTCGTCCAGCGACGCAGTGTGAGAAAATCTCCCGGATGAGTAATCATTTTTCTCTTTCCAGTTTCCTCTTTCTGCCCAGCAGGCTTCAGTCCCACAGCGGACGCAGTGAGAACTTTTACGCAAGGCCACTCCACAAGCTACATGGGCCTCTCGGTCTATCGTCCGCGATTTGCGTGAACCGCTCCCATCAAGAAGGCACAACTCTCCTAAATTTGCCATTACAAATTACAATTGCTCCCTATCCTCAGGTCAGCAGGGCCTGTCAGTCCAGCACAGTGAGCCGCCACCACGGGCCCTCCCGGCTAAGCGCCCAGACCCTTTCACGAGACGCCAGCTCGCCAAACTCGGCACTCATTTGGGGGGTCTTTAGTCCGGCGGCTGTCCTCTGCTCTCTAGCTTTTTGGGGGAGTACTCTGGGTTCGGGCCAAATTCCGAGCAATGCATGGATCCATGCATTGGAAATGCATGGATGTATTGAATGGTTTTACAAAGTGGAGAGAAATAAATATTTTCATCAATGTGCAGTACCGGTCTTGTGTGTACTTTACTCTAACAATATATCCAACACAGACTATATTGTAATAAGAAAGTAGAAATGTTACAAGAGTTTAAGATTGAGCATAGCAGTGTGTTTTGAAGGAAGTGTTTCGTTTGGCTAAAGATCTGAGTGTTCTGTGTGTAGTGTTTTGACAAAATAAGCCTCGTCTGTAAAAACGTTTAAAAAAACCCCTGTAAAGTACTGCTTCCATGGTAACATAATGTCCAATTTCACAATGAATTGAGTGTTTAAGAGATATACTACAAGAGTGCATTCAAAAAACAGATTTTTTTTTTTTAAGTCATATGTGCTACTGTTATGATCCTTTAATGGTGCTTTGGATCTGGACAGTTGTGCTCACTATGGAAAAGAGGAAGAAAATAATTGGTCATTTTCTAGAAGAAAAAAACAGCATATGGGTTTAATGAGTTTAGGGTGAGTAAATAATGACAGAATGAATGATTCCTTTAACATGACATTATTCTGTGCTGAAGAGTCATTTGTCAGTCATTTTGGTTTGAGTTCATCGTTAATTACAGTCGTCAGTTGTAAAAGTTTGCAGTTAATAATTAATATTGCATGTTAAGTGGGTCCACAGCCCACCTAAAGAGAGCACTTTCATGACTGTTTCTTAACACACTTAAAAGCATTTTAAAGGCAAGTTAATTGCATTTAATATAAATTCAAACTAATACATTTTCTTATAACTGCTATTAAGTAGCATTTTAGTGTCTGAACACATTACATTAGTTTGCACTTAAGTATACTAAATAAGTACCCAGTAAATAAACACTGTGTTATGAATTGATTCCATTTGAGCCAAGATGTAGCGAACCCAAATGCAACTTTAATAAACAGAAGATCAGACATAAAACAAAGGCTAGAAACTAGAAACTAAAACAACAACAGGAAACATTCAATACTAGACAAAGACACAGAGCAAACAAGAGGGCATAAATACGCAAAACTAACGACAAGGGACACCTGTGAACAATAATCAGACGATTAAGCAGTGACAAGAAACATGGCAGGATCACATGAAAAAAGGAATCACATGACAATACCCCCCAACAAAACAAAAGGATAGTTCAGGAGGGCGGTGCAGTAGAGGCGGTCTTGGGGCGGGATGGAGGGCCATGTCCGTGCAGGGGAACGGGACCAGGGCATTGCAATGGCAGACCTGGGTCATGGAGCGTGTGCGGACCTGGCTGCGCAGGCGACCAGGCGACCAGGGCGGAGCAGACAGTTTAGGTGACCAGGGCGGACCAGATAGTTTAGGTGGCCAGGGCGGACCAGACAGTTTAGGTGGCCAGGGCGGACCAGACAGTCCAGGTGGCCAGAGTGGACTAGACAGTTCAGGTGGCCAGGGCAGACCGGACTAGACAGTTCAGGTGGCCAGGGCAGACCGGACTAGACAGTTCAGGTGGCCAGGGCAGACCAGACAAGACAGTTCAGGTGGCCAGGGCAGACCAGACAAGACAGTTCAGGTGGCCAGGGCAGACCAGACAAGACAGTTCAGGTGGCCAGGGCAGACCAGACAAGACAGTTCAGGTGGCCAGGGAGGACAAGACAGTTCGGGTGACCATGGCGGTGCAGAAGAGGCGGATTGCTAGGTCCATGATGTGGTCTACTATTCTGTTATGAATTGATTGCACTGGAGGCAAGATGTAGCGAACCCAAATGCAAATTTAATAATAAACAGAAGATCAGACATAAAACAAAGGATGGAAACTGGAAATTGGAAACTGGAAATTGGAAACTGGAAACATTCAATACTAGACAAAGACACAGGGCAAACAAGAGGGCTTAAATACACAAAACTAACGACAAGACAATGGACACCTGTGAACAATAATCAGACGATTAACCAATGACAAGACACATGGCAGGATCACATGACAAACGGAATCACATGACAAGACAAGAACCAGTAACAAGAAACAAAACCCAAACTGTGACACACTGTTAATGTTCCCATCCAGCCCAGAACTCGGAAATCTCATTTGGGATCAACTTTAAACCGTCCCGTTTCTGCGTCTCACCAGGTTTGACATCATTGACTTGAAAGTGAACAAAGGCCATCGGTTTGAAACTGGACGGGTGTGTTTTGTCTTTTTAGGAGCCTGATAGACACAGCCACAATCAACTACTGTTGCAAGTAAAAGATAACAGCATGTGGGAGAAATTACATGACAGAAAGACTTTTTTGTGTGTATGTGTGTGTGTGTGTGTGTGTGTGTGTGTGTGTGTGTGTGTGTGTGTGTGTGTGTGTGTGTGAACTGTTCCTTGAACAAACATGCCAATAATAGCAGAGTTTAAGTGTGCTTCAGTACCTGGTGTGTGAGATGGCTGTATCCACTGAGCTGAATGCAGTCAGAGTTAGTGAATGTGGTCTGCTGAGGGTTAAAGATAGCACGAGCAGTGTCGGGGTCTCAGTGGCATCTGTTGCTACACAAGCCTCCTGCATACTTCAGTGTGAATGTGACCTCTGCACCAGAGAGCTCATCCATGCGTAATCAGAGATCTCACACACACCATATCCTCAGCACACCTGACATACATGTGTCTTCAACTGATTCATCCTTTTAACTGTTCTTTGAAATGGAAGCACACTCAAATTATTACATAAAGGAGTACAAACCTCTTTGGTGGACATGAAACCATGAATGAAAAGAAGAGATCAATGCTGAAGTTATTGAAGAGATATAGTTCACCAAAATAATGCCATCATTTACTGTCTGTTCCAGATCCATTAGACGATTGTTAATCTTCAATTAAAAGGATTCATTGAGACCTATACTGCATTATAAGAACAGTTATAGTTACATTTATATTATTTTTTAGAATTACTTACGCATTTTTTTTCCCAATGCACATGCATGCTCATAATCCATTATACACTGATTTTTAAATGATCAAATATAAAATATAGTTCCAGAGACACTTGTTTGCTGTACCAATTAGTTATCAATTATGTCTTTAATGGCTAATGTTTAAACGCATTAAAAATGCGTTTAAATGTTTAAACGCATTAAAAAAGCAAATGTACAATTTTATATTTTAATGAAACATTTTTTGTGGGATGGGAAAAGGGCAAGACTGAATCTAAACAAGTTAATTGCCCCTAAAGAGAAAGGAGGGCTGGGTTTTCCTGATTGTAGACTATTTCATTTGTCATTTGTTACGGCAAAAATAGCTAAATATGGGAAAAAGATAAAACCGACTGGATAAATGTTGAATATAAAATATGTTCACCTTTTACCCCCATTGAAGTGTTTTTGCAGTCAGCTTGTAATACTACAAACCCCGTTCTTTCTCATTCTAGAGATGCTTTGACTAGTATTCACAAAATATCCATATTATCTCACAATTTACAAAAATATTCTTCATTACGGTATAACCTGGCAATTCGAATTGGTAAAAAGATGATTTACTGGAAGTACTGGAACAGCAGGGTATAAGCATAATTGATGACTTGTATGAGGACGGGGTGTTTACGTCATATGAAAATTTAATTAAATGTTATAATCTTGAAAGAAAAGACAACTTTTGGAAGTTTTTACAGCAGCGTAATTGTATATTGTCAAAAATTGTCCCTGTGGTTGACAACCCTCTTACAAGATACCTTAAAAAAACACAAGAATCTCGTAAATCCTCACAATGATATAAAATGGTAAACTCCTTCAGGATCAGTGAGGTGGGAGACTTAAGGACAGTATGGCAGAAGGACATTGGTGAAGAAATAGACTAGCATGTTGGTGGGGTGTGGTAAATATATAAAAGAAGCAAGGGGGGTATAAGTCACTCAATATAAGATTCTCCACAGATACTACCACACTCCAGTAAGACTTTTCAGGATGAAACTGATGAAAGACAATTTATGTTGGAAATGCCAGCTGGAAACCAGTACCTTTTCACACTGTATTTGGGAATGTTGTCTTGTAGCTATTGTGGTGGGGCGCTGTGCGTCTAAGCGACTCCCGACACGGTCAGGCTCTGTGTTTTTCTGTTATTTCGCGTTGTTTTGTGTTAAAAAGTGTGTGTTTTCACATGTGACAAAATGTCAATAGCAACAGTGTTGAATTTAGTGTACATCTGGCTCGCGATCGTGAGTCTATGTCGCGTAAACGGACTTTTCTAAGGACCATATACTCCATTCACCGTCAACCCAGGCAGGCTTGCTTACACGCGGAACCAGCTGTTGGAGTTGAGCCGGCTTGCCTTAGAGCCATCGCAGGTATCCCTTTCCACAACAAAGATTCCTCCGGAGTTAATACGTGGCAGCAAACGGAGGCGAATACGGAGGAAACGAGGGTCTCGAGGAGGTATTCGCAACAGAATGAGGAGAAGAGATAGCCGTTTACCGCTACCGGCTATCACACTGTCAAATGTCCGATCATTATGGAACAAGGCTGACGAGCTGTCCACACTCGTGAGGTCGGATTCAGACTATAGGCAAACAAGCTTGCTCTGTTTTACAGAAACATGGCTTTCTGAGGACATGGATTTTGATCTGGATGGCTTTAACATCATACACTTTGGCAGGGATGTGTGGAAAACACGGAAGTCGATTGGGGGCGGGCTCTGTATAGCTGTCAACAACAAGTGGGCAACCAACTACACTGTGAGAGTGTTGCAAGCACTTCGAAATAATGACTGTGTCTTTCAGACCGCACTACTTACCCCGAGAATTTTCTCAGATCACTGTGATTTTAGTATATGTACCAGGACCTGATTTCACACAAGCTGCTGAACATATAACAGACAGTTACAATAGGGCTGTCAACCAATCTGGTGAACAACCAGTATTTTGTCTGGGGGATTTTAACAAATGCGATGTCACCACATATCTACCTAACTTGGAGCAGTATGTTACAATCCCCACTAGAATGCACCGCAGACTGGATTTGTGCTATGGCAACATTCCAGATGCGTATATATCAAAACCTCATCCTCCTATTGGTCGTTTTGATCACAAGGTTATTCTGTTTTTGCCAAAGTACAGGTCACAACTTAAAAGAGCACCACTCAAAAAATGAATTAATGTTTGGAACGAAGAGACTTCAGAAACACTGAGAGAATGTTTTGAGTTGACTGATTGGGGTTTGTTTTTCAAGGATTGGGGGAATGATCTTAATTTACTGACTGATGTAATAACTTCTTACATCTTATTCTGTGAGGACGTGGTAACTCCAACTAAACAAATAACAATACATCCAAATAACAAGCAGTGGGTCACCAAGGACATGAAAATCTGTCTGGTTTTAAAAAAGAAGGCTTTTTTAGAAGGTGACACACTTCGGGTGAGGGAGCTACAGAAAGAATTTAGAAGGAAGGCTAAGATGGCAAGGGCGGCATGGCAGGGGTTCAACACCATGATGGGGAGAACATCTAAACCTGCAGTGATCAACTGTCAAGACCCTGCCTCCTTTGCAGAGCAGTTAAACAACTTCTTCAGTAGGTTTGACAACTGTAGCACACCAGCCAGCTGGAATCCCCCCAGCCCCAGTCTATCCCACCAGGCTCTCATCATAGATGAGAAATTAGTGGCATCTGTCCTAAGGCGAGTGAACCCAGACAAAACCCCTGGCCCTGAAAGGCTCAGAGGTAGAGTGCTTAAAGATTGCTCCACCCAGCTAAGTGGGGTTTTCACCAAGCTCTTTCAGAGCCTCCTGGATTCAAGCTGTGTTCCTCACCAGTGGAAAGAATCAACCATCATCCCAATTCCTAAAAAGACACATGCCAAAGACCCTAAGGATTTCAGACCAGTTGCCCTGACATTGATACTCTGCAAATGCATGGAAAGAGTGGTAGGTAACCACCTCTCCAGCTCTGTGACAGGAAGACTGGACCCATTCCAGTTCGCTTCTAAAGCTAAACGTGGAGTGGAAGATGCAACCCTAACTCTCTTGGACACTGTGACCAGACAGCTGGACTCATCACACACCCACACAAGGATTCTATTAATGGACTTTTCCTCTGCTTTTAATACTGTACACATACACACACCTCTGCAACATCTAGTTGAGCTTCAGGTCCACCCAAAACTGATTTTATGGATTAAGAACTTTTTACAGGACAGACCACAACAGGTACGTGTGAATGGGTTTAATTCTAGGAAACGACTTTTAAACACTGGCCTCCCCCAAGGATGTGTTTTATCTCCTGCTCTTTTTTCTGTTTACACAAACAATATATCCTGTAACAGGGATGGAATGTTTCTGTTTAAGTATGCTGATGACATGGCCTTGGTAGCCCACTTGTCTGATACTAAGGCACTGTCTGATTACCATCAGACTGTTAATAATTTGGTCACAACATTCCAAGGAATTTCCCTGGAGCTTAACATCGATAAAACCAAGGAGTTGTGCTGTCAGAGCAGGGAAACTAAAAATACACAGCAAATGTTTCAACCCCTCAGCATCAATGGTCAGCCAGTTGAACAAGTCAATGTTTTTAAATACCTTGGGACAGAGATGGACACATCTCTGTCTTTTTCACAGCACGCAGACACTGTGTATAAGAAAGCCCAGCAGCGCTTACACCTGAGAGATTTTAGTGTGAGCAAGACCATTTTAACTAGGGCCTACCAGTCACTCTTTGAATCCATACTCACTTTCAATATCTCAGCCTGAATAGTATAGTGAGTATAGTGAGCATTATACTCAATAGTGAGTATAATGCCCTCACCCTCAAGGACAAAACTAAACTTGTACGTATAATAAATCAAGCCAATAAGATAATAGGCTCCCCTCAAACTCCCATAACAGAACTTCATTCCTGGTCAGTACTGAGGAAAGCCAGTACAATCACACAGGATCCCACCCACCCCCTTAACCAATCCTTTCAGTTAATGCCATCAGATCGACGCTATCAGAGTCCCACTTGCAAGGAAAAACATATACAAAAAATCTTTCATTCCCACGGCCATTACTATACTGAACAACCATAGATAGAATACATCACATTTGTGTATTTTGCACATGTCTGTACAGCTAATGTGGCTGAATGGTCTTGAGTGTATCCATTTTCTTGTATGTGTTTTTATGTTATCTGAGCCGGTCTAGTCAAAGACAAATTTCTGTCACTTGTGACAGACAATAAAGTTTTCTTATCTTACCTTATCTTAATACATACCATAATAACAGAAAATACACGTTTTGAAACATTAGATATTTGAGACTTTTCTCCTAATAGACACAGTTTAGGAGTTAAAGATATTTTGGAGCCCTACCAGCAAATTAAAACATGCATTACTTGTTTCCAGAATGGTAGTAGGATTATTGTGAGACACTGGAAGACAATTAAAGCCCCAGAATTATAAACGAGGTCAGAGAGGAGGGGTTGTCTCCGTGGGAAGAGTTCTGGACACCTATTACAGTAAGGTCTCAAAATGAATAGCCACTTAACCACTTTGTGTTTTGTTTTGTACTGTATTTTATTTCATGATCAAAATGTGCCTGTAAGAACATAAAGCCTGTAGACCTATCAACCTTCCAAAAGAAGCAATACAAATGCATGACATAAGGAATTATAAAAAATAATATAAATGTAACTATAACTGTTCTTATAATGCAGTATAGGTCTTAATGAGTCTTTATAAATATATTTATAAAATAGTGGAGCTATAATTCATTATAAGCATGGACTTCATAGAGTTTTACTGATATTTTTAAGGAAACTTGAGAGATTTCTGTCCATCCTTTGAAAGTCTATTCATCCAAAACTCTGACGCTTCAAAAAGTTCATAAAGAGATTGTAAAAGTGAACCGTACGAATCCAGTGGTTTAATCCAAGTACGTTTTACCTTCTGTTTACTATATTTGATGTGCACTATATGTTTGCTGATCAATGTCTATGTAACAATCACAATAACAGCAAGACCATGTATTGAGAAAGTAAATGGGTTGACTTTTGAATCTTGTGTTGATTTTAAACTCAAGACAGGATGTTCATGTTGAATCATGGTGATATTGTTGAGCGTTGGATCAAGGGAATTTGACTTGTGTCTTCAGAGAACTCCTGCTGACCCCACGAGACAGATGGAGTAGTACACACTACTCAGATCATTCACACTAGAGATCAAATGTGCTGCAGTTGTCAAGCAAGAAACCCCAGAGAAAGAGAAGAAATGCCCTGAGAGAGACAGAAAAGAGATGAATAAAGGAAGAATAATGAAAGGCAGCGTATCAAGTGTGTGTCCCCCTTGGGCTGCCTAACTTCGGTTTTAAACTCCTGTTTAGAACTGAATGAATATTGAACACGTGTGCTATTTTGGTGTCTGCAGTGCTGCCTCCCTACCAAACTACTGCTAATCACTGAACTTACCTAACCAACATAAACGACTAGGCTCAAACCTGTAAATTCACAGAATTTTCAAATGTTAGTGGCCAAAGACAAGCTAATAAACATTATCTCTGTGTTACCGAACGTTGTGCTAACGTTACCGAATGAAATGCTGAACACATTAAGGGTTAACGACTGTGGAGCTTTGGGGGTGTTGATGGACTCATCTTTGTTTTGATCATCGATCTGAAACCGATCCAGACGTAGTCTTTGACAAAAATGAGATTTTCTCAGCTTTTTGTTTAAAATTGTAAAACTCGTAAAACTCTTCAGCTGGCAAGACCGAACTCAAACTCATCTGTTCTTATTCTGCTGGACCTTTCTGTGGCCTTTGACCCCGTTTACCACCAGATCCTCCTAGCCACCCTCTCTGACTTGAGCCTCACATGTACTTCAGTGGCTTCAGTCATACCCCACTGGAAGATCTTTCAAGGTTTCATGGAGAGGAGGGGTGTCTGAGTCAAGCTAATCTCCTTGTTTGATGACCAGCTGAGCTTTTCCACCCATATCTCAACAATAGCCCACTCATGCAGATTTGTGCTCTACAGCATCAGGAAAATCAGATCATTCCTCTCAGAATACGCAAGTTCATCTCTTCTCTAGCTGGTTCCCTTATCTAATTGTCAAATAAACCTGGCATTGTGTACTATAACGATTGTTGGCTCTTTGATGAATGCTTTGTTCTTCTTTTGTAAGTTGCTTTGGATAAAAGCGTCTGCTAAACGGATTGAAATTAAGTGTAACAGAGACAATCTCATCCACTTTAGCTCTTCCTGATATTTTTTCGCTTCCCAATGCAACTATCCTTTCTAAAAGGACGTTTAAAAACGTTTAAATGACAGAGTTGTGTTTTCACATTTCAAACACTGTCCGTCTATCGTCGGCCTCCAGCTGATTAATCAGATACTTCCATTGAAATAGCACTCATGATGTTCTCACATCAACATTAATCTGCACTCCATTAAAACCAGTAGTACAGGTGTCTGCTGTAGACTCGCTTTAATAGGGTTTTATGGAAAGTAATATGTGATGCACAGAGCTTATGAAATAATGGGAAGCTGTGCTTCTAGTGTACTATTATTAAAGCAATCAGCAATGGTTTAGTGTCCTTGAGTGTCCATCTGTCAATCAGGCACAGTTATCCTGTTGCTCTTCCTAACCTTGACGCTCGCATCTTCACTGAGCCATTTCTGCCCCGTCCTCCCTGAGGCCGAGATGTGAATGCATAATAACAGCACACCATTAGACCAGACCAGACACCACACAGAGGGACCAGGGCATGCTGGGAAACACCAGCTCTGAGACTGAATCTGTTCTTTATAACGGCGTGAAAGAGCTCACTTAAATGATTCGGTTACAGCAGTAAAACAGAATGAGGATGGCTGAGACGACTGTGGTGGGGAAATGGGGCTGTAAAGGCAGGAATAAGCCAGCATAAATACAGTAGTGTGATACAGACCCAGCTGTTTCCTTTTGTATCATAATACACTGCATTAGTCAAGGTATCCTTCAGCCAGGCATAAGATCCTTGTATTAGCCTTGTCAAAGGGGACATTTCTGACCCCCTCTGTAGCAATTTTGGGCTATCCAGGCTGTGGCGTAGCACAAATCCACGGGACCCCCAGATCCGGGGATCCCTGCAGTCCTGTCCACTATGCCACTGGCTCCAAGAAGAACAATAATTGACGTGTCCCAAATAGGCCTATGCATATAGGCTATATTACCGGTTTCACTTTAAACTATGATCAAATGTACTGACAGTTAGTATTATCATTAAAACCATGTTTGATTATCGCGATTTTAATAAGTCACATTGTCAGTCTGACGCAGGCGCAGCGCACAAGGTTGTTGTTTTTTATTCGAGAAGGAATGGCGGAAGGCAGTGAGCGTGCTCGGGAGATTTTCAGCCTTTTAAGAGGACCAAATCTGAGGTGTGGTCATATTTTGGCTTTGACAAAAGTCCTGAGGGAAACTTAATGGAGGATGGTCACCCTGTTTGCAGAACATGCACAAAAAAGTCGCTGCAATAGAAACACTTCAAATCTGCCGATCGTCTTGTGTGACCATCACCCACTGTATAGTGAACGCAAGGCTTTGGCCTCAATACCAAAACTATGTCTGGGAAATAATTGGGCACAAAATGTTGTTTTGAGTTGAAATATTTTATCTCACTATAAATATTAAATCCATTTTGTACAGCCAACATTATCACAACAATATTATCAAACTCTGTAAACAATAAATAAACTGATTTAATTTTCAATACAACCAAAAACGGAGACGCAAGACGGCAAGTTGTATTTGAATGAAACGAGAGAGGCACGTCCGTTGTGATACATGGATGTGTTATAATGCGTTGCTATTGACGACGGTCATTATAAGGAGGGAAATGCCAGAGAATAGAATCTTGCCTTAAAAAGTGCATAGAGCTGCTTGTTTTATTTGTTGTTTGTTGATTTTCAAATATAAAACTTGTTGAAATGTTTTCAGTGTGAGCATCATCAGTTCTTTTTTTAAAACTTTCATCTCGTTTAACAAAACGGTGATAATATTTATAATCACGATAATTTTGGTCACTATAATCGTGATATGAAATTTTCATACCGTCCCATCCCTATAGGCTATGCATGTCTCTCTATAACAATAAATTACATATAAACATAAAGAGAGCAGACACACTCAAGCCAACAGGTTTCTCTCTTTGACCCCTAAAACCTCCTCAAAAAGAAACCAGAGCAAGAATAAGACTGTGAATGTAAAAATGTTGTAACTCTTTCATATTTTTTCAGAAGCCTTCTGGAGGTGTTCAAAACCTTGGTGAATTGATCTGTTGTTCATGGTGTGTCTGCTCATTGATTACAGATCTCAGAACTGCTTCAGATTCTACCCATGATGCTTCATGAATAAAGAGCTCAGGACATGAAAGGAATCGATTAAAGGATCGCTGAAATGAATGAGGACAAATCTCAATGCAAAGGCTGCTTTAGATTGCTACAGAAACCAGGAATGGTTCAGCAAGTACTTCATTAGTCATCCTTATCAGATGAAAACACAAGTCATGGTGAATGTAATGTAGAGCGTGACGCCCATCGCTGAGGTGTATGTCTTGCTTTACATTATCGTGTATATCTTCCCTTAGATTCTGATGTTATTTTCTCCCTGTCATTCACCGGCGTTGACGTCATTCTCGGTTTCTACGTCAATGCCCCTCTTAGCAAGTATAAAATGCCCCACTGCATCCGTTTTGTGGCTTGTTGCATTCCTAATTATAATGTCTATTCAAGTGATGATTGCTTTTGTGCTTCTTGTTATGCTTTCTCATGATCTATTTGATATCTATACATGTAACAAATACTCTACGGTAGGTGTTTGCATTGCAGGTTGGGAAAAGGGAGCAGGGTATTTCAGTCACGTGATATACATTGCACATCACACAGATCACTTGATGTATTATTTACCTTAGGTCAAGGCATTGATCAGGGAGTCAGGATTTTAAGGGCTGTCTCAATCGCTCAGCCGCACACCGATTACATCACTTGCCCACTGCGGCACCGCCCCCCTCTGTCGTTTAGATTTTTTAAAATAGTTATAAAAATCATTTAGTTCAGTTAGAGAACAGACACTACAATTTAAAACTAAGCGCGTCTGCTAAATTCAGCGTGAGCTGAACGAGAGTCCCAGCAAAGATCAGCAGCAGGAGTCAGATTTCATTTATCAGTATGGTGTATGCCATGCTTATTAGCTTTGTTATTAAAGCCATCTTATTCGTTTTTTTAATAAAAGTTTGCAAGTTTGTCAATGTACAGTTCCCTTTCGTTGGGGAACTCCTACGTCTCGTCAGCGGAGTTTCCAACGAATTGGGATCACGCTAGGGAGACCAATCGACTTCGAGTGAACTAAAATGAGGCAATATACATTGGCATGCAAGATTTGCATTCCGCGACCCGCCTACCAGTGCGGGTATAAAGGCGGAATCAAGCCCATACACAAACGCTTTTTGCTTCGGAGCTGACCGGTTGTGTCCGCATTTCTCTGAAAGAGCAACACAGGTGAAGATCGCGTCCTTTTCAGGATGACTTTTCACCCGTGCGTTTCTGGGTGCGGTCAAATTCTGCCTCCGGTTGATGGTCATGATCACTGGCTCTCGTGCTTGGGCCTCGCCCACGCTGAGGCAGCGTTCATGAACGAGTCATGTTCTCACTGTGGGAACATGACCGTCGCGTTGCTAAGATCGAGACTAAGAACCCTCAATCGAGGGGGAGTCCCTTTGGAGATTCCCCGATCTAGTTCTTCTTCTGGTTCATTTCAGAAAAAGGCTACTTCGGCTAATCCCATTGGTGGTCTGAGGGTTACAGTGAGGAATGACCCGCCGGGCGAAAGACCCCCACGGGCCCCTCACTCCTCCGCACCGCTGCCATTGGAGCCCCTGTGGAGCACGCTGGGCCATCCCTGGTGGTCCCAGTCGTTTCCTTCGGGGCTCCGCCGGAGGACCAGATGTCGATCGCTGCATCGGAGGGAGAGCGGTCATCTTCTGGGGATGACGACTCGGCTGCGTTGCCCCCTTCTGGTGTGGCAATGTTGTCCGAGCCGGACCCGTAAATGGCCGCTATGCTTTCCCGGGCGGCCGCAAGTGTCGGGCTCGTGTGGAACCCTCCACCGTGTCCCGAATCTTCGCGGCTCAACGATTGGTTTCTCGGGCGACCCCCGCCCATTCTCAGCGCTCCGCCCCGGTTCCGGAGGTGCATGAAGAGGTGATGAGATCGTGGACGGCCCCTCTGGTGGCCAGACACAGATCGACTCCCTCCTCCTCCCTTACCACTCTCGATGGCGGGGCAGTGAAGGGATACGAGGGCATACCCCCAGTGGAACGGTCGGTTGCTATGCAACTGTGTCCTAAGACCCTAAGAGGGAGTCGGACAAGAGTAGGTTCCTAAACTCCCCCATATCCCAGGGTGGCCTCTTCGGCGACGTGGTGGAGAGTTACGTCCAACAGTTCTCCGCCGCTCAGAAGCAGTCGGAGGTTATTAAACACATCATGCCCAGGAGACAGGCTGCTGCTGCCCTGTCTCTCTCGGCTGCGCCTCCGTCTGCTCGTCGCCGAGAGCACCCTCCTGCCGCCGACTCCGCCCCTGCCCAACTTAAGCAGCAGCCCCCTAGGCAGCAGGGTGCCAGCCGCAAGAGAGGTGCCCAGCTCGCTCGGGGTTCGTCCAAACCCCCCAGCAAGAGGAGAGGTAAGCGACCCTGAGACGGGCGACCCAGAGGATGTGACTGTTGCTCTTCAGGAGGGTGCCTCTATACACCTTCTTCCCACCTTCTTTTTCCTTTTGTTTCTGTTCAATTTGGTACCCAAATTGTCAATAAAAGAGTAATTTCTACTTCCTCTGGGTCAGTCACGGTCGAGACTGGCAGTCAAGGTTGACGCTCCATTGCCTTGCCACTCACAGTCACCGTCCAAGGGGGCCAGAATGACAGTGTGCGCCACCACGTTGCCTCGCCGCTCTCATTCCCCCTGTCTTGGGGATAGAGATCAACGTCCTGCTGGCGAAGGACGCGATCGAGCAGGTCCCTCCAGCCGAGATGAGGTCTGGGTTCTACAGCCCCTACTTCATTGTACCCAAGAAAGGCGGTGGGTTACGGCCGATCCTGGACCTGCGAGTTTTGAATCGGGCCCTGCACAAGCTCCCGTTCAAAATACTCACGCAGAAGCGCATCTTCGAATGCATCCGTCCCCAGGATTGGTTTGCAGCGATCGACCTGAAGGACGCTTACTTTCATCTCTCGATTCTTCCTCGACACAGACCTTTTCTTCGGTTTGCGTTCGAGGGTCGAGCATATCAGTACAAGGTCCTACCCTTCCGCCTGACCCTGTCGCCCCGTGTCTTCACGAAAGTCGTGGAGGCGGCCATTGTTCCCATGAGAGAACATGGCGTTCGCATTCTCAACTATCTCGACGACTGGCTCATAATAGCTCACTCGCGAGATCTGTTGTGCGAACACAGGGACATGGTGCTCCGGCACTTCAGGTCAACTGGGACAAGAGCAAACTCTGCCCCACGCAGAGGATCTCTTATCTCGGTATGGAGTTGGACTCGGTCGTTCAGACTGTGCGCCTCACAGAGGAGCGCGTCCCGTCAGTGCTCAACTGCCTCAAGTCCTTTCAAGACAGGTCAGCGGTCCCACTGAAACAGTTTCAGAGGCATATGGCAGCCGCAGCCCCAGTAACGCCACTCGGCCTGCTTCATATGAGACCACTTCAGTGCTGGCTTCACGATCGAGTCCATAGATGGGCGTGGCAGAGCGGCACGTTCCGGGTCAACATTACCCCGCACTGTCGCCAAACCTTCAGCCCCTGGTCGGACCCTGCATTTCTACGGGCCGGAGTGCCCTTAGTCCAGGTGTTCAGGCATGCTGTGGTTTTCACAGATGCCTCTGCCAACGGATGGAGGGCCACGTACAACGGGCATGCAGTTTCAGGTCTGTGGACGGGGCCTCAACTGCATTGGCAAATCAACTGCCTAGAGTTGTAAGCAGTACGCTTAGCCTTGTGCTGCCTCAAGGGGCTGCTTCTGCACAAGCACGTACTGGTCCGTACGGACAGCACTGCGACCGTTGCGTACATCAACCAACAAGGTGGTCTACGCTCCCGTAGTTTGTCGCGACTCGCCTGCCATCTCCTCCTATGGAGTCAGAAGCATCTGAGGTCGCTTCAGGCCATTTACATCCCTGGTGTGCTCAACCGTGCGGCCGACGAGCTCTCACGGCACACGCCTCTTCCGGGAGAATGGCGACTCCATCCCCAGGTGGTCCAGTTGATTTGGGGAATCTTCGGAGCCGCTCAGATAGATCTGTTTGCCTCTCCGGACACGACCCATTCCCAGTGGTTTTATTCTCTGACCGAAGTATCTCTAGGTACAGATGCACTGGCGCACAGCTGGCCCCAGGGCCTTCGCAAATATGCGTTTCCCCCAGTGAGCCTTCTTGCACAGACTTTGTGCAAGGTCAGGGAGGACGAGGAGCAGGTCCTGCTCGTTGCGCTGTATTGGCCCAACCGGACTTGGTTCGCGGAACTCATGCTCCTCGCGACAGCCCCTCCGTGGCCGATCCCTCTGAGGAAGGACCTCCTTTCCTAGAGACGGGGCAGCCTGTGGCACCCACGTCCAGACCTCTGGAGACTCCATGTCTGGTCCCTGGATGGGACGCAGAGGTTCTCGGTGGCTTACCACAGGCTGTGGTAGACACCATCACTTCCGCTAGAGCCCCCTCTACGAGCCGCCTCTATGCGTTGAAGTGGAAACTGTTCGTCGATTGGTGTTCTTCCCGCCGGGGGAGCTTTCCTTCCGTGTACTCGCTACGGCCACTAGCGCAAGGAATTAGGTTATGTCGGCTTGCTACGCCGTTCCCGCCCCATGGGCCGGATACGTGTCTTTTTGCTCCGTTGGTTCCCCAACAAACGGTTAACCTCGTGAGTTCCTCCATCACCCCTCCGGCACCAGGCGAGGCGGATCGCCCGGCGCCAGGTCTATTACCTCTCGTAAGAGTTGTTATTAGACTGGGTGGCCTTAACAGTGGTCCCTACGGCGACCCATTTCTTCCACGTTCCAGCGGGTCTTGCGGAACAGCAGTGTGATGCGGGTCTTGCGTAACAGCAGTGTGATTCTTCCTAGCTAGCTCCCGTCATATAAGTAAGAAACTGCTATGCGGGGAGCTAAGCTGGGCGCTGGAAGGGGTCAGCACCATGGCGTTTTGTTAGGGATCCCAATTCGTTGGAAACTCCTCCGACGGGACGAGACGTCTCCATTCCCTCCTCAGGGAACGAGGGTTACCATACGTAACCGAGACGCTCCCTTTCGTTCGGGACTGGACACCGTTCGGCTCCTCAGCGAAAAACTTTTGTGTATGCGCTTGATTATCGCACTGGTAGGCGGGTCGCGGAATGCAAATCTTGCATGCCAATGTATATTGACTCGTTTTAGTTCACTCAAAGTCGATTGGTAGCGTGATCCCAGTTCGATGGAAACTCCTCCGATGAGACGTCTCCGTTCCCTCCTCAGGGAACGAGGGTTACCATACATAACCGAGACGTTTTCTTTTTGTGTTTTTCCATTAAGAATAATAATGAACCCACCATTAAAGCAAATGTCGCCCCCGAATTGCCACTAATTCAAAATGGAGAATTATCCAAGTTAACGTCAGTAAAGTATGGTGTGCCACAAGGCTCTGTGTTAGACCATCATCTATTTTCAATATACACGCCCTTTGGTAATATTATTTAAAAAAAATTTAATTAGTTTCCACCGTTATGACAATTAAACTCAGTTATATAGTACTGATGTATAGTAACATCAGTAAGCTACAGAACATGTTATCTGTTTCTGATGCAGAAAAGCTTGTGGACATCGTGAAGTAACTAGAGATTAGTCCAGCTCCAGCTTCTTACGAAGATTTCAGATGACCCAACACACCTGGGAAGAGATATGACACCAACCCCTGCCAGGACTGCCAAATGTTATATATATTGAAATCACAACTTGTGATAATTGCTTTAATGAGATTATTGTTTTTGCCTAAATGAATACATAATGTTAGCTGACTGCATGATTTGTATTATCTCTATTGTCTAACTTTACATATTTCTGACATATGGGGATTACATTACACTGTCACCTCTGATAACAGATTACTCTAAATTTTAATGTAGAAACATGATTGTAGAGAAGTTCAGTGTGATTGAAGGAAGAAGAAGACGAGGTCGGCGAAATTGGGACTCGCACTTTATTTTCCGTACTGACAAAACAACAATTACAGAGCGCTCGTGCGCGGCCGCCGTGTCACTTGACACGGCAAAAACAAAAGAACAAATAGACACTAAACAGACAATCTCAGTCACAGCTTCCGTGTAGCTTCACAGGTTGGTGCGAGTCCCAGGTCTCTCTCACTTCTCTCTCTCAGCCGGCAGCTTTTATGCAGTCTCCACGCCAATTACTGCAATCAGACACAGGTGTTCGTCATCTGCACTTGACCCACTTACTCACCGCGCGACTCGCTGATTCCTCTCCCGCTACAGACTTCGCGAAACCACGCCCCCCTCGCCACAATGATTTTTGTGTAAAGCCGCGTCTCAGACAGGTGAATAATAAGTTGAGTTCGCTTTCAAGTCATCTTGCACTTAAACTGACAAATTCACACAAATATTGTCAACATGCCTGTGTTGGCGAGTATCCTAGCAAACATAGTAGGTCTTATCTTAAGAGAAAGTCACGCGTACAGTATCAGTATATTGGATCTGTGCATTGTCTTAGTGATAGCAGCCTAATATTCCTGCTCCTGTCTGATTTTAATGTTAATCATGTAAATGTAAAGACAACGAAATCACTCTGCTCATGACTAAATAACTTTTGTAACTTTAATAAGTATTAATCTTTATTGAATTTATACAGTGAATATTATATGCAGTTATTTTACATTTGATTACTTTATTTGATTTCTGTACCTGAAAGCTACTGTTAGAACTACCTGAAATGCACTGTTTATTTTATTTGAATCTTTTCCCTATTGTTTTATTTGTTCCATTTCTTTTAGTTTGATTATTTGTTTTTATTTTCTTTATTTAAATTTTTCGGTAGTCCTTTTTTTCTCTGAACATAGCACATAACGAACCATACTGAAACTGTGACACTAAAAGCCTCTCAGGTAACCGGGTTACATACACATTTCCTTTCGAGAGGAACTCAACAGCGCATCATGGCTCGGTGCTATGGGAACTGTAATACCAATGTCATCATGCCACAGGACAGTGGCTACCACACAAGTCTGTGTATATGCAGAGATAATTGTTGAGCGCAGGCTGAGACCGGATCAACCCAGAACGACATGAGACCCTGGAGTTGAAACTGTCTCCAGATAATAAACCTGATGAATGTGTATGAAGAGAGTCGTCCTGCCATAGCACAAACATTGTAAGGATGCACCCCAAGCAAGTCTTAAAGGACACAACACTCCTTGTGGAGTGGGTCCTAACTCCTAGAGGCAAAACCTCTCTGCACGCCTCATAGCAGAGGGTCATCACGTCAGTGATCCCATGCGAGATGCACTGCTTGGTGACCGCATTCCCTCTATTGCGAAACCAGAAGCTGAGACATAGCTTCTGGACATAGAGGTGGACATAGATCCTCACACACCGACCAGACATGGCAAATGCAGACTTTCTTGCTCTTGCTCTGTCTCATGAGGAGGAGATGAAGCCTACAAGACCTTTTTCAGAAACTGACTCCAATAGCTCAAATGATGCTTCTATCAATGCTTCCAGGACCAATGATAGGTCCCAGAAAGGAACACCAGAGGATGTCTCCCAACATAATTTCCATCTAAAGGTATATAGCCAGCTGAAATGCCAGCCACATAGACCTTTAGTGTAGATGGGGACAACCCCGTTGACAGATGTTCTTGAAGGAACTCCAGCAGTGAACCATCAAGGCAGTTGACTGGTTCCAACCGACGCTGCTCGCACCATGACACAAAGAGTCACCATTTCAGGGCGTACAGCTTCCTGGTGAAAAGGGCTCTAGAACTCATGATTTTCTCAACAACCTTGGTTGAGGGACTGGAGTCTATGAGCTGGGATCTCTTAAGGGCCAGACCCAAAGTTTCCAGATCCCCGGCTTGGGATGGTAGATAATCCCTTGCACTTGAGAAAATCTGTCCGAATCAGGATCTCCCATGGAATGTTGTCTAGGAGAGACATCAGGTCCGAGAACCAAAAGTTGGACAGAACGGAGACACTAGGAGAAGGTGGACAAGGTTCTGGCAAACCTTTGCTAGAACCCCCGGGAGCAGAGCTAATGGAGGAAAGGAGTACAGAGCTGTGTCAGTACTCCTTTCCTCCATTAGCTCTGCCACGTCGGTACCATGGTATACCAACACCCGAAGGGACCTGGAGGTGTGAGGGCGAATCAAAGGGGACAGAAGGTCCTCTCCTCGGAGGAAGCCTCCGCCATATGGACTCCTCTACTTGTGGATGGAGTCGCCATTCTCTAGGCTTCATCTCCTGTTTTGAATGAATGTCTGTCCCCAAGTTTGCATGCACCAGAATGTACATTGCTTTTAGTGACTTGAATTTCTCCTCTTCCCAGAGCAGGATCTGCTGCACCTGCCTGAAAAGGGAGACCATGATGAACAGAGTCCGCCATGATGTTTTATATAAGAAACTACCAATGTGTTGTCTGTACAGACCAACACATGATTGGCCCTCAGGTGTGGGAAGAAGTGTTTCAGAGCTAGAAACACTGACCTCATTTCTAGACAATTTAAGTGTCAAAGATGATGAAGGTTCCTCCAACAACCTCTGGCTGGGCCCGCGAGGGAGGTATCCATCTTTAAGGATTGCGACGGCAACGTGCTGCAAGACCCTTGCCCTTGTTCAGGTACCATGGCTTCTTCCAAAACCGTATCTTCTTGGAGTTCAATCACAACCCCAACTTCTTCATGAGGGCTGCCAGATCCTCTGATTGAGCTTATATGAGCCAGCCTCTATGTAGTTTAGCGCAAGGATGCCCTGCAGTAGCAAGGGAGCCAGCACAGCATAAATGCACTTGGTGAGTGATATAAAGTACCGAATCTCTCTCTGGGTGGAGTATTTTCTCTATGGCCCCTTTCGCCAGGAGAGGCTGTAGTTCCTGATTGAAAAAGGAACAGCCTTTCATCACTCTTAGCAAACATATGACACTAGATTTTTTGATGTCATTGTTTTTGTTGTTTTTTGGCACAATTTACTTTTAATAGGAAGAAAACTCTGTTTTTCTGTATTGTGATGTACTGACAAACTACTAATAAAATGTTTACACATTACTTTAACCGTCAAACTTTTGAAAATGTAACTAACATGATTATTTTAAACTGTTTAATGCTTTTTAAAAAATGGTTACTAAAGCATTTACCATTAAATTGTAACGTGGTATTAAGCTCTCATCCACTGAATACACTCATGCTCATGCTCCCCTCACACATTTAACCGCCTCAGATTCAGAAGCACACCCAGTCCTAACTAAACCTAAAAGCTCACATGCATAGGAACTTGGGAGTCACTTCTGATTTAGACTTTGGGAAACATTATTACTTAAATTTTATTTCTGTTTTTGTACTATGTTTGGAAAGTGCAAATAAACCATTGCACACTGTAACAATTAATTAAAATGTCATTTTGTTTTCCATCTTTAAGGAACTAAATCCAAAGAGTCTAAAAGATTAAGATAAAGCACACCTGGGTTTTGGCTGAATAACATGTCTTATGTTAATGTATAAGCAATCTGCCTTCTCTGCTCATTTATCTTGTCACCTGTTTCTCTTTTACTCCATTTATTTTACACTCTCTGTCCCTCAGTCCTGCATCAGATAGTTTTCTCCAAATGATTATTATTCAATATATTTTAGGTCTGACACATACTCTAAAGTTCAAAGGTTTGGGGTCAGTACATTTTTAATGTGTTTTAAAGAAGTCTCTTCTGCTCATATTTCTACCACATTTTTCTCTGATCCCAAAAGAGCTGATTCAAGACATTCCAACTCTGTGACCTCAATCTATCTGTGCAGCTTTTGAACGTCTCCAGATGGACTCAACTAAACCTCATCAAAAGAGTTGCGTGTATTGCTTTCACCTGACACATCAAACCCCCAATAAAACAAAGTCAACACTGCTATTAAATATCGATCTGTGTCTGGAGCATATATGTGTTCGCGCTATCAGCCTACAGCCAGGAAAAGACTCCCGTCTGCGGTCTGTGCCTGAGATACGCTCACTTCCATCCTCCTCACTGCTGGGAAACACACATCAAAGGAAAATGACAAAAGCTTCATTCTCACAGACAGAAACATACTGCAGAGGTTACAAGTTTAACAAGGCACAGAGAGGTCAGACACAAAGTTTCATTCCAAACGAAAGTGCAACAATCCTCCCAAACTCCTCTACAAAACCCAACAGAAGATCCGCTGGCTGTGATTAGGGTTGGGTATCAATTTAATCTGAACTTTAATTTGAACTATTCCAATTCCTATTCTGATTATCGATTCCGATTCTTGTAGATTCCAAGTTTTGATTCCAATATGGTAACATTTAGTTATTAAACATATTTATTCTGTGTTTTTGAAAAACATTCGGTTGAATACCATGACAAAAATCAGCAGCCTAAAGAACTAACTGATCAACTAGACTAACTAATATAAGTTCCAAACGCTATTAAAGACAAGTATACAGTCAGTAATACAATTAGAACAAATAAGCAAATTATCAATAGCTCAAATGAATACAACTGAACAAAGTTCAGAAACTGAAATCAAATATAAAACAACACTGCATAGTTTTCTTTTTATAAATAAAATATAGATGAATCCTAAGTAAATGTAGTATAGCGTAAGCCCTGATTTAAAGGGCCACTTCGATAATGCATTGCACTGTCACCCCTGGGGAAAGAATTCTGCATATTATTGAGCATTTAGATGGCGGTGACAGACTTATGATGAATTAATATGCATATGTGTGCATAAATTCACAGCGGGTGTTCTGCAGGTTGCTCTAGTATTTACAGGAAATGCATACAATATTGAATGTACTTGATATACTGTATTGTGAATTAACTTTATAAAACTAACCAAAATTAGTGAGGTTAAAACAAATGCCAATGTGGTAAGTCTTACTAATTATATGCTTCTCAGATATTTCATGTTTTAAAGATTCAAAAAATAATACACCGATTCTGCTTAGAATCATTATTAACAGTGTAATTCTAGTTAAGTCTGTTATTTTCTTGTTCAGGATTCAAGTTAAGCTCTGTCGATTATCACAGGAAATAATGTTTGACTCGTCCCTCAGTCCCGCCAGCACTGTCCTTTACACCCACATCAGTACATTTGTGTGGTTGCATTTACTGTATTTTTCATGCATTATGACTATTCCATACTTTCTGTATCGTGAACAGTATTTATGTTTAAAACAAATTCCTTGTGTGATTGTGCACACTTGGCCAATATAATTTATTCTGATTTTGAGTTTGTAAAGACAAGCTTGAGTTTGCTGTAATGCTTTTATAACAGGAGTCTTTTGAATACTCTGAAATCAACATACAGCACACAGACAGGACATTTTCTCCACAAAGCACTACGCATAATAGCAGAGACCAGTGTCAGAAAATAACTTATTAACCTGTGAAAAATTACAGCCAAAATTTAAACCCCTGACCTGTCATGACAATGTAAAGCTGAGTTTTTTTTACAATAAGAAACATCTAAACACAGTCGAAAATGGATGATTTACTCTTGGGTGCGTTTTATGTAAATTTATTTCTGTTGACATACATATACTCATGTAAAATACTCTAGGTTCATTAACAGTTCAATGAGGTAAAGAACATGTAATATCGATCTCCGGAGAAACATAAAAACATCTCTATCTCTGGTCAGATGCAGTTCTGCTGATGTTCTTATACATCTTCTCCACTTTCCTCGACACCTGAACCTGATTGAGCACTTCCTTGGTGGAACATTTCTTTCTTAAACTCGTGTGTTGTTTGTTAACACAAGCTTTCATTCAGGACAGACACTTTTTCAGCGTTTAATGACTTTTTCTTTTCCCCCCTGTCATACAGTCATGATGAGGAGAGGTGAGATATATTAGCAAGCAGTCTTTATTAAACAAACACAAAATACACAAACAATCCAAACTAAAAACTGATGACAATAATCCAAACATGGTAACAGGGAATACAAGAGACGCAACAGCTTTACATTAGTTTAACGACCACGACCGACAAACACTGACTGAAACACAAGGGTACAAATACACTAAAGGGGTGTTTAAACTATGCCGTTTTCAACTAAAAACGTAAAACTTTTTATGCGTTTTGGCCGTTCATTTACACAACAACTGCGTTTGGGTGCCTGAAAATTAAAACTTTTGAAAACAGGCTTCAAAGTCTACGTTTTTGAAAACGGTCTCCCTGTAAACAATAAAAATGACGTCAAGCACATGCGTATTACGTGTTCAGTCTATAGTGTTTCATCGCTATCTAATGGTCTGGCAGTAGAATACAGCGTTTTTAGTCATTTTTATGGATCCGTGTGAATGGGGATCATTTTGACAATGGTGTTGTCTGAACGCTGAAAATTCAAAGGAAAAACATCTTCGTTTTAAGCATATTGATGTCTTGATAAGTGCACCCTAAATAAGAAGAGGCTAATAAGGGACAGGTGAAGGTAATTTATAACCATGGAAACAAACAAGGGAAACTATGGAGACAATGGGAAAACGGGAACAAACCACAGCAGGAGAACACAAGCACATCAAGACAGAATATCAAAATAAAACTCTTTGAACATAAAACACAGGGGAATCATGACACATACCTGTATAGTGAGAAATAATAATTAAAAAATCATTAATATATATATATATATATATATATATATATATATATATATATATATATATATATATATATATATATATATATATATATATAGTGGCAAGCTCCCCAAGCACTCATCAGCGTTGTCATGGAAATGGAATTGATCCAATTGCCAGGAGGCGGAGTCAGGGAATGTGAGCCACCTGAGCGCCATCAGGAGAAGAGGATATAACCATATATATATATATATATATATATATATATATATATATATATATATATATATATATATAAATATATAAATCCCAGAATAACTAAATAGAGGTCTGTTTGCTTTCAGAAGACAACATCTCTTTGTGAATGAACAGAAACACAGAGAGAGGCTCTGCACAGTCAGACTTCATTCAGTATTAACGCAGCAAGACGTCATAACCATCATGCCTTGCTTTTACTGCTGGACACAAGACAGTCTGCCCTGATGCATAGAACATGAGCTCCTCTTGTAAAATCTTATGTAACCTAAATTACATAAAAGTTTGCTCTTGTCCTCTCCTGTGATTGGCAGAGCAGTGTTCTGAGCAGACTGCTGATATTGTGTGTAACAGTACTGCGATGTTGCACTGCTCGTATCACTCCGCTTGTTTGTCTTTTAGTCTGTGTTTCTAGGTAAAACGCAAAGCTTTTTAACAGTCGAATCACAGCTGTCCCAAAATTTGCAACAATAGCTCTTTTGTTCATGTGATATTGTTTCTTCTACAGCACACATTAACGGAATGAATAATGTAAATATCCTCTGATGTACTCCTCATGATATACAGAATTATTTGATTCATTTGAAATTACTTTCCTTTCCAGCTGACATCATAATTCTCTCTTATTTGTCAACCTCTTTCATACACCATCTCACGAAGGGTAGATCCGAAGAGGGGTCAGGCAGACAGAAGGCAACAGAGGAGTCAGACAGGTATGGGTCAGGCAAACAGGTATGGGTCAGGCAGACAGGCATGGGTCAGACAGACAGTTATGGGTCAGGCAGACAGGAATGGGTCAGGCAGACAGGCATGGGTCAGGCAGACAGTTATGGGTCAGGCAGACAGTTATGGATCAGGCAGACAGGCATGGGTCAGGCAGACAGTTATGGGTCAGGCAGACAGTTATGGATCAGGCAGACAGGCATGGGTCAGGCAGACAGTTATGGGTCAGGCAGACAGTTATGGATCAGGCAGACAGTTATGGGCCAGGCAGACAGGTATGGGTCAGGCAGACAGGCATGGGTCAGGCAGACAGTTATGGGCCAGGCAGACAGATATGGGTCAGGCAGACAGTTATGGGTCAGGCAGACAGTTATGGATCAGGCAGACAGGTATGGGTCAGGCAGACAGGAATGGGTCAGGCAGACAGGCATGGGTCATGCAGACAGAGGAGTCAGACAGGTATGGGTCAGGTAGACAGTTATGGATCAGGCAGACGGGTATGGGTCAGGCAGACAGGCATGGGTCATGCAGACAGAGGAGTCAGACAGGTATGGATCAAGCAGACAGGTATGGATCAGGCAGACAGGTATGGATCAGGCAGACAGTTATGCGCCAGGCAGACAGGCATGGGTCAGGCAGACAGTTATGGGTCAGGCAGACAGTTATGGGTCAGGCAGACAGTTATGGATCAGGCAGACAGGTATGGGTCAGGCAGACAGGTATGGGTCAGGCAGACAGGCATGGGTCATGCAGACAGAGGAGTCAGACAGGTATGGGTCAGGTAGATAGTTATGGATCAGGCAGACAGGTATGGGTCAGGCAGACAGGCATGGGTCATGCAGACAGAGGAGTCAGACAGGTATGGGTCAGGTAGATAGTTATGGATTAGGCAGACAGGTATGGGTCAGGCAGACAGGCATGGGTCATGCAGACAGAGGAGTCAGACAGGTATGGGTCAGGTAGATAGTTATGGATCAGGCAGACAGGTATGGGTCAGGCAGACAGGCTTGGGTCAGGTAGACAGGCATGGGTCAGGCAGACAGTTATGGGTCAGGCAGACAGTTATGGTTCAGGCAGACAGGCATGGGTCATGCAGACAGAAGAGTCAGACAGGTATGGGTCAGACAGGTGAGGTGGTCATGACCCGGCAAACCGCACATTAGACAGGGTAAACAGTACCAAGGTACCAGTGACTGGTAGGGCTCATACATGGGCAGACAGTACAACACAGCAATAAAAGCCAAGGTGTAATCCAACAGCCAGAACTTAAGATTAGGGCAAAGAGGCAGCACTGGGATGGACAGCCTGTTAACCAAGGTGTTCTGGCGAGACAGTAAACCACAGCGCTAACTGGGCAGAGGACAGGAGATTAAACCAGAAAGAAACACACCACTCGAAACAGGGCTGAAGGAAGAGGATATAAAGAGGAGAAATCAAAGAGGGAGTACAAACAAATGTTAGGCAATGAACAATGCTGATTGCAGAGTGGTTAAAGTTCCCACTGAAACGCTGATCATTTGTAGCCACGTACTTTATTTTTTCATAATGTGCTATTACAATGTTTGCACTGTTTTAGACTTCCTGTTTCATCAGTGTACAAAAGCACAGGTGGCAGGTGTGTGGATTCTCCTTTAGCCCATAGAGGCTTTGAAAAGGTCAAATTTTCTCTGGTGGACCCACAGCACATTCACACCTCGACTGACATTTAAATCCTTGGTTGTTTGATAATGTGAAGATCTGTATAACCATTTAATGGCCTACACTTACAGAGCTGAAACTTTCTCCCATCCATCGCCACTCCACCAGGGGTGACGACTCCAATACCGTTTAAAACGCATCCAGGTGCCCTGTCCCAGCACCAGTCAACATGGGTATTGGACTTAATAAGAGTCTGCTCAATTGTGTAACAAACACACCAAATGGGAAGATGGCATTAGGGCCCAAGTGTAGGAGTTTATTTACAGTAATGGTCCCAGACAGGTTAATATGCAGGGGAGTATACAGCTGATAACACAGGAGCAGGGTAGGCTTAATACAGCTTGACAACAGGAGATAACATGGGTAAGTGTATCTCACCAACAGATACACAGATCTTCAGGGAAATCACAAAGTGAAACACAGGATTTTCTTTAACACAGACAGCTTCTCAAAAGGTCCAACACAGTAGATAACTAAGGGAAGAATCGAACAGTAACTTAAGTTCCTGCCAACCCATTTCACATCTGACCATAACTTAAATCCACAGGTAAAGATAAAGATTCATGTAATTGGCCGACAAAAGGGTCCCAGAGCACATAAAAACAAGACTGGACAGCATCAACAGGGGAAAGAACAATCAGCAAACAGGAGCTGAGTCCATTTAATATACACGGAGACCAGACAAAAGCCCTATTCGGACTGGATTTAACATGGAGAGGTGGGGTAAAGTTATTATTAATACGTTTTTTCAAGAATGGAGGCGCTTGAAAAAGCATTGTTGCATTCTAGACACTGGGACAAGTCTGTGGCAAAACTCAAGTGTTTTCCACACAACATTCAGATAAAAAAGATCGAAAGCACTTGTTAGAGGCACGACACTTCTTTTAGCGTTAGGTAAGTGCCTATTACCAACATAATCCAATGTGTTTGCGCATGTGATATCAGGAAGCAGCGTAATACACACATGACGACAGGAGGGTGACGGCGGTATGTAAATCGAGTTACGCTCCCACTTCTGCTAGATTTACTGAGATTTCTTATCCCGAGCGAATCAGCCATTATTATTACAGACGTCCTGCGGTAAAATTACATTACTCCATCTACACTTGTAAAACTAATCCTGTAGGGCTATAGGCTACATCTACATTAATCTGGACACATTTGAAAACATTTTCGTTTCAAAATGCTCTCTATCCACACTAGCGTTTTCAAGCCTTTGCATCTTGAAATGTAGCTTGAAATCACTGAAATGTTGGAAAACAAAGGAAATTCACCTTACTGCGCATGCGTAAACCCTCATAAAAGCTGACTGACATGGTACAGACAGAACAAGACATGATAAAGTTATATGTAGTTATTTTATTTAGCAAAATATCTCAGCATTCACCGATGCGTCCAGGTCGCACTCAGTCACCACATGTTTGGTCTAAAACACGACTGCTCTGATGTTTTACCACAGGACAGCAAATGTGAGGTCATTTTGTGTCATCTTTGCAGGACTGTGTTATGAAGAGAGTGCAAAGTAACATATTTTAGCAACAGTGTGTAATAGCACATAACAGGCACAATACCGATATAAACATGACTATATATGTGTACAATATGCGTCACATGAATAAACGCGTTTTAAAATATATCTGTTTTCACAGTCCACACTACAACACGAAAACGGCGTTTTTAAATCTATCTACTTTGAAGAGCGTTTTCTAAAAGCTTTGTGGTCTAAATTAAGTCTCAGTGTGGACGAAAGGCCAAAACGGAGAGAAAAATGCATTTTGAAAGGAAAATGTATTAGTGTGGACAAGACAAAATGTTGTGCTTATATGCAAGTTCAAACCCCCAAGTTGATTAACAGCAGGTGTTTCTCAGAGGGAGAGCAGCAGTGACAGAGTTTAATCAGAGTTTAATCCAGTAACTCCAGGCATTTCTTTAACATCATTTAAAACAGTGTGCACTACCACCATTTTATCTTTCACCATATTTGCCATCACTTTCTGTCATTATTATGTCTTTCTTCTGTGAAGCACGAAATATACTCATATACTTGTAACTATAGAAATAAGAAGAGCACATTATCGATCAAAGCTCAGGGTGTTGCAATATAACGGTATTGACTATAACCATGACACTTAAAAAAAATATTTATTACATGTTAAAAATACACATCTTACCGATATAACTAAAACGGCAATTAAATTCTAATTTTTCAGTCTTCCAGAAATATACACTCTAATAAGAGTTAAGGAAATCATACTGAAGACATATCCACCACTCACACACTCAATGACAAGAATTTTGTTGTGGATGACGTACAGTTCTTTATCAACTTGACTTGACTGAAATATTAATTAAAAAAATTAAAAACGTGTTAAAGCATGGCAAACCAACATATAGCATGATTACTTGTTTGACAGACAAACGTATTGCCGTTGAATCTGATATGGTCTGAGCTCAGCAGAAGCATGATTGGGTTGAATTGATACTGGTTTCAAGACGGTCCTGAGAGAAGCTCTTCTGCTTGTACAGACTCACTGACGGCAGCTAAAGAGCAAAGTTCAGACTACTGACACTGATAACAGAAGTCTTTTCTAAAGCACTCAAGGAATTCTCCAATATTCTGCTCAGTTGGAAGAGAGAGAAAGAGTTGTTGGGGCACAAATCAAAAGAATAGGTTGCAAAATTCAAACGAACAGATTTATAGAAAAATAAACTCATGAACATATATTGCGTTCACAAGTGTCTTTCTGCCTTAAGATCCTCAGTTCTTCACCAACATGAGAAGATCTGAGTGTGTTTCAAGTGTTGTTTGATCTGTGTGTGTCTGTGTGTGGGCGGGGGTGGGGGGTGGGGTTCTCTTCATTCTTCAGTTTTATTTTAGGAGAGTCGGCATCACACTGTGATATCAAATATTCTTCACTTCAGAATCGTGTCTGTCTGTCTCATTGCGGGTGGTATGTATAGCTGTGAGAGTAAATGTAATGTCTGTCGGGGTAAACGCAGCTGAGGCAAACTGCAGGTTCAGAAGTTCAGCGTCACAAACAGCTCTTTTATCTCCACCACAAACCTGACAGCAGTGACAACACGCATCAAACACGAGCGCAGCTCTCTGCCGGCTGAAAGCAAAGCTACAAACATGACCCTGATACTGCAGGTGTACTACACATACACAGTCATATAGCTCCACAATAAACCAAAGCCCCTTTCACACAGAGATTCCAGGAAATACACTGCTAATGTGTCCTGGGATCGTTTGATTTTGGTTCATACACACTGCCAGTGATTTTCTGAATCTCTGTGTGCATTCACACACACCCCATAAAGATATGACATGACATCAGGATGTGACGTGTTGACAGACACTTTTTTGTCCTTCCTTTGTTCCTTGATCAACACAAACTTTTTTCTTTGTTAATATGCAACATGAAAGTTGATCTGTATTTCAAACATCCGGACAAAGAGTCACACAGTGGTTTAGATGGTGGTTCAGAGAGCATTACGGTTTGCACTGGGGTTGATGTTGGGGTTGGAGCAACTATTAATCTAAAAAAAAGTTATCAAGCTAAAAACACATACATCCACAAACATGCAGATAAAGAAAATTTAATTTACATTGCTCACTTATCTGGTGTTGGCCTGCTGGATTGTCTTTCCTATAAACTAGTGCTTCTAAAAATCTTATTTTGTCTCCTCATCTAAGACACCAACAGCTCATTAATATACCGTTATTCCTCAAAAAAAGCCGGGGCCTTTATTTACCTGAACTGCAAATGGTAGTAGGCTTTTATTTGAAGCAGGCTTTTATTAGAGGCAGGCCTTTATTAGAGGCAGGCCTTTATTTCTAATTCGCGATCCCCGACTGCCAGCCGGCCATGTTTGCATGGTGACGCGTCATGCTTGGCACGTGTTCACCACAGCCAAAATAGCCCTGTATGACAGATGTAGCGCTTTTATTTCTAAATATTAACAAACTTGCTTACCATGTCATCAACTATCTTCTATTCTGACTCTCAAATACATGTAAGTGAGTGTGTTTTGTCGTTTAAAACCCTTTATAAATGATCTTCTCTGTAATGTGAGATGGGCACCGCAGTTCAGAGATTCCTGTCTGCTGGATTTATTACAGCACGTAAATTCTTCAGTTTCTCCCGAAATGCATGAAAGGGTGGCCGGTGAACTGGGGGAAGAATAGGAAACTTTATAGTTACTTACACTGTGTATCTGATATGAATAAAACACATCGGCAAATATATTTGAATGTATTGTTATTGCTGCTTCCATAGACACCATTGTGTATTTCACAAACTATAAATGTATTGTTTTGCTATAAATCACATGAATTCAAATGTCTGAAACCTAAAATAAACATGTGGTTAAAAACACTGAACAGCGATATATCACAAGCGCTGAACGCGTCTGTCTTTGAGTGTACACTAATTTTCCCCCGGCCTTAATTTAAGACCGGCCTTTATTTGTCTGTGTTGACCACGTCCCCCCCCCCCCCCCCCCCGCTACTATCAGAGGCCCGCCGTTTAACTGACTACCGGTTTTGGTGACATGCAAAATGTGTAGTGTTGGTGTTCCCCCAGGAAAAGAGTTGGGAAACAATGCTTTAAAACCATTATATAGGCATGTTGATGAGTGAATGTAGTAGAACTTGACATTGTAGTTACACCTGCCTTCATGATAGTTTCATGTGTGAGGATGTTAGTGTATTGTTGACTTTTGTTTTTTATCCTCTACTCAATTATATTTGCAGATCCCTGATGAAATCCCACAGTCTGACCCTGAGAAGAGCTGCATTCACACTGTAGGGCACAGGTGTCAAATTCAAAGCTGCGTTTAAATCCACTTTTAGACATAAATTCTGCCACCATTTTGAAGTGCATTCAACTTTGTCAAAAGGGCGAGGGAAGTGTATTTGGATAGACCCTCGATCCCTCGATTTTGACCGAGGGAGGGAGTCTACTTAATGTGTACACTTCAGGCAGACCTATAGACCACAGTAAGGGTGGGAATCACAGGGTTTCTCATCACGATGAGTACTGACTACTTCAGTATGTGAGTCAGGCAATAGCTACAGTCCGACTCATGTACTGTAGCAGTGGTGGTTTATTAGCGGATCATTTTATTCTGCAGGTTTTATTCAGTGCTACGTCACCGTATTCCCTCATCTTTGTCTGCATCTCCTCTTGCATCATGATGAGGGTTTTAGTGAAAGATTGGCAGTCACCACAGAGTGTTTCAACACTTCTCATTAAAGCATCCCGTGTTTTTCATTAAGGAGGGTGAAGTTAATATGGGCGCACTTCGCTCGTAATTCTGTATTAGAAAGCAAGGTTGAGACGAGGTTTTCCCATATTGGTCCCGCCGCCTAGAACCAGGTGTAGGAGCTGGTGGAGGATGCAGAATGCCCCAGGTTAGTTTGCGTATCGCTCCTTTCCTATTGCCTATCATATCCTGAGGGTAATTGGTGTCAGCACTGTTTTGAGCTGTCTGTCGATATATGCGAGGTTTCCTCAATATATCTTAGAGCCTATGCTTCCTTGGATAAAAGCATAATGGATGCTGGAGGATGCATACGCGCTCTCCCTCTGTTTCTCTCTGTTTCCAAGGGATGTGATTATGCTCCCTGAGCTGTTCACTCACTCCTTAGCTATTAACTCTTTCATGCTGGGCGTAAAGGCACCGTTGCTATCGCATTTATGTGATATTAGAAGTGGATGCTCTTTGCAGTTATGGAAGCTGAGTGTTGGTATCCCCACTCACTTCTCTATACTATACTATCTAAAATTATGTGCAGGAGAGCCTCTTTTCCTATTTTTACATAAATGGGTGTACTTGGAGGAAGATGTGACATTCCTTCTTCAGTCCCCCCTCCAGTGATCTGGAGGCGATGCCATGGACTGTATAGTCTATGATGAGCGCCTGGACTCATGAAGGGAGTTTGACAGAGTGTAAAGGTGGCTTTCTTGTGTAAATGCATTCTCTGTCCTACAGTGCATAGCCCGTTCATTAGAGCTATGGGTGGTAGCTACTTAGTAGGAAGTGTTGGAGTAAGTGGCACGTTGCCTCATTTCCTCAGTAGCCCCCTCTGGTGGAGACCAGAGGTAGCAGCCCAGTGCTATTTCTCCCTAGCACTTCCCTAGGGTCCGGCAGTGAGTGCTATCAATTGTTGGGCCCTTTTTCTGGGGGGCCCCCTCATTTGAGGTTCTGGAAGCACCTCTTTCTCTTGGATGACTGACGGTTGAGAGGTTTCTCTCCCAATACTAAATTATGCTCCCCATGGTTTGGTTGCTTATGCAAAATTTCCTCTTTCCAGGCTGCTGGCAAGGCTAGGTTGAGACTATGCTCCGCCCTAAATGCTCCCTAGATCCTTGGTGTGTAGTTTAGCAGCATTTGGCTACGGACTGCCTTAGTAGATAGTGCAACATTGTGAGCAAGCATGAGCCTGAACTTGGTGCAGAGAAAGTGTAAGTGAGACCAAATGCGCCATGTAGATGAGAACAAACCTTGAATTGAACTGAATAATGACACTACTGTCTTCTATAGAGCTCCTTATAGCTGACTTTGAATTTACTGAATAATTGATGAATTTTGCAACATTAACAGTTTTTCCTTTTTAATAATGTGAAGCTGTTTTAAAAATATCTGTATTGTATAAAACGGAATAAAAATAAATGTGACAACCTGACACTGATTCATAATAAAGATCAAGATAACTCATGACATCAAATGTATCAATGTATGTGTGCTAGAACAACTCTTTACATAAAATACATACAAATGGAATAAAAGGAATAAACAGAAGAAAAGTCAGCAAACAAATCACTGCTGATTATGTTCTTTAATAAATAACTAGTAGGACTAAAGGTGCTTGGGTAAATAATGTGTAAAGATCTACAATTCCTGGACGCCTTGTTTACAGACAGATCAACCAAACATAATTTTGCAAACAAACGGTTTTTCTTCCCATCTGTTTAGAAAAAAAGCCTGTCAACCATCAGAGTGAAGAGCTGCCAGATGAACCACTCCACAGTCAAGAATAGTTAAAAAGAGGCTTAGCCAGCGATCCAATACCAGACACTATACATCTGTCAGGAACATTAGTTTTGGAGGTATGAGTTTTAGCTTAAAACATTACAGTTGGGGTTGTGAGAAACTGTTGAGTTGTTTCTTTGGATCAGAATGCCTTTTTTTGTAATATCTGCTTATTTCAGCTGTGTTGTTGTCAGATTTTATTTTAAATTAACCCTCCAAAAACTTTTCTCAGCCATGGATATTGAATATTGTGCAGCACAGGAAAGACATTTACATAGTCACATCATCTTAATAGTTCAGATAAACATTTGAGTTTTCATATCTCTTGACAATATTTTGTAGTTATGGAGGGAAGAGAGATCTTGAGTGTTTCAAAGTCAATCTGTTGTAGCACTATTTCAGCAGCTCAGCTCAGTTCCGTTTCATTCCAGCTCCTTTACTGGAACATACTTTACAAGAAGGACTGTGAGTTAAAGAGATGCCGTCCTCAAATGTTCACATCCTTTGGTGTTAAATTTCTGATCATAAACAACCAAAGTGAGTTATTTTCTCTCTCAGAAAGTTTGGATCCAACATATTCATTGACAATGAATTGGTGGAATCTTCTTTTGTAAAGGGAGACTTTTTGTTATCTAAAGACAAAACGGAATAAAATCTAAATCCTACAAAAAGAATACATTTAAATTTAATCATTTAGCAGACGCTTTTATCCAAAGTGACATACAATTGAGGAGAGCAATAGAAGCAATCAAACCAACAATAGGCCAACAAAATGTAATATCTGTGATTAGTCTCAGTTATTCTAGCACAGGACACGTAGCAAGGTTTTATTTTAAAATAGATATAGAACAGTAAGTGTTGGTATTAATGGGTCAAGTGATGATGAAAAAGATTTGCCTTCAGCAGTTTCTTGAAAATGGCTAAAGACTCAGCAGCTCAGGTTGAGTTAGGCAGATCATTCCACCAGCTGGGAACAGTCCAGGTAAAGGTCAGAGAAAGAGATTTTGTGCCTCTTTGGAATGGCACTACAAGGCACCATTCACTTGCAGACCGCAAGCTTCTGAAGGGCTCATAGGTCTGAAGTAGTGAGTTTAGATATAAAGGTGCAATTCAATGCCTTGAATTTAATGCAAACGGCAAATGGCACCCAGTGCAATTTTATAAGGTGAGGTGTGATATGCACTCTCTTCGATTCGTTCAAGACCACTAGCTGCTGCATTCTGTATCAGTTGCAGAGATTTGACAGTGCAAGCTGGAAGGCCTGCCGAGAGAGCATTACAATAGTCCAGTCTGGAGAGAACAAGCGCTTGGACAAGGAGTTGTGTAGCATGCACTGATAGGAAGGGCCTGATCCTTCTAATATTGTATAAGGCAAATCTGCAGTTCTAGCAATGTGGTTTAACTGATCATCAACCACAACTCCAAGGTTCCTGGATGAAGTAATGGTTGTTGAGTTGAAGGTGGGGGTCCTTCATCCAGTAAGAAATGTCTGTCAGGCAGGCTGAGATGCGAGCAGCTACCGTCGGATCATCTGGCTGGAGTGAGAGGTAGAGTTTTATGTCATCAGCATATGGAATATTTGCATATTTTATGTCATGCAGCAATAGGAAAAGCCATGTTTCTGAATTACAGATCCTAGTGATGACATGTAGATGGAGAAGAGAAGAAGTCCCAGCACTGAGCCCTGAGGCACCCCAGTAGCTAGATGTTACAACACCTCACCCCTCCACGACACCCTGAAGGACCTACCTGAGATGTAATATTTGAACCATTGGAGTGCGGTTCCTGAGATGCCGTTCATCTTGTGGATTGACTAGAGGATCTGTTGGTTAACCGTGTCAAAAGCCACAGACAGATCCAGCAAGACAATACTGATGATTTGGAAGCTGCTCTTGCCAGTCTCAGTGCTTCCATAACCGAGAGCAGGGCAGTCTCAGTTGAGTGGCTGCTTTTGAAACCAGAGTGGTTGTTGTCCAGGAGGTTGTTCGGTGTGATACAGGTAGAGACCTTGTTGATCACAACTCATTGCAAAAAATTGAAGCAGTGGGGGTTCTAAGCAGTGGGGTTATTTGAGCCTGCTTAAATGCTGTGGGAAAGGTAACAATATGAATAGAGGTGATAATGATGTGAGTAAGTGCGGGTACAACTGAAAAAGAAATGGCTTAAAGTAGACAAGTGAGGATAGGATAGAGCAGACAGGTAGGGTGATTGGAAAGGATGAATTTGGAGACGGAGAGAGCGGAGGGGAGAATGTGTGCGTTTGCTGTTAAGATGTGCGTGTCAGTTTGTGGTGTGGAAAATTAGCCGCTAATGTTTGTGGTTTTATCTATGAAGAATGTGGCAAAGTCGCCAGCTGTTAGAGTTGACAAAAGAGGTGGAGGTGGAGAAGAGAGGAGAAGGTTATTTAATATCACACAGAAATGGTCATGGTCCAAAAATAAGCTTTATTTTATTGGTAACACTTTACTTGAAGGGGTGTGCATAAGACTGACATGACACCTTCATTATCATGACATGACACATGTCATAAATATGAAGGAGGTTTTATGCATGTTTATGACAACTGTCATTAAGTGTCATTCGCTCAATTATGACATTTTTAATGCAAATATGACATTGTTCGAGATGTCTTTGTTATGACACCTTGACATAAATCAATACATCATAACCTGTCAGTGTCTTTGTCATGACAACTTGACATTACCAAGATAACATTATGTCATAAACATGACATAGCAGATTAATTATCAAACTTAAGAAACCACTTAGATTTATGGGTTAACATTTCATTAAACTGTCAGGTGGTTGGTTTTGACATTGGCTGTCATGAGGCCATTATAACCGTCATGAATGTTTTTCTTGACCTCAACTACAGTGGTAGAAATTTAATTTGTCATTAAAATGTTATAATGGCTTCATGACAGCCAATGTCAAAACCAACCACATGACAGTTTAATGAAATGTTAACCCATAAAGCTAAGTGGTTTCTTAAGTTTGATAATCTGCTGTTTATGACATATTTATCACACACACACACACACGGGCTATTCTGACCATCAGTGAAGTCAGTCTGATCCATAAAAAGAAGGGCTGCACTGCCACATTCCTGCTGTGAATATAGATGGTTTTCCACACAGGCCATGGCTCTTGGATGGAAGGATAAGTGAAAATCGATACAGACGAAGAAAGAAAAAACAATGTCACTGTCCCAGTGTATCGATCCAAAGCTCCTCTGGCTAATGTTCTTGATTCAACAGCTTTTTGTCTTTAGGTCACCCGCCACCAGCAGCAAAGACAGACTTTGGGTTTTTATTGAGTGATGTAATGATGTCATAATCACTGATTCTGTCCAAAGGTCAATGTTATAGATATGGAATTATAACATGGGATCAGTTGTAACACAATCACTATAACCACATTGTCACGGTGTGGGTTTTGTGTTTGTGTATCTGGTTCTTGTCTGTCATGTGTTCCCCTGTCCTTTCATGTTTCAGCTGTTCCCTGTTTTGTTGATTAGTCTCCCCATGTGTTTCTGATTAGCCACGCCCCCTTGTTATCTTGTTTAGCTTGTTTGCCTGTCTTTTTATACCTCTGTGTTTCAGTTGTGGTTTGTCGGTCGTTGTACTTGCTTTAGTGTTCCTTGTTTCTCCTGTTATTTTGATTAAATATGCTGCACTTGGATTCTCTCTCTGCTTCGTCCTTCCGGCATCATGACAGAAGGACCGACCACACTGAATCCAGCAGCATGTTCGCCAGTGTCTCATCTCCAGCCACCGAGCGGAGGAGAGGCCACTCTTTTGAGGGAACCCGGTTGGTCAAGTTTCGTGGGACACGTGGAGGCCTCAGTAGAGGAGGTGGTCGAGAGGAGCCCCGACACCACTCTCCACGCTGGCCATTTTTCGACCCTGGGTTGGTGATGTCCAGCCCAGGGCTCCATTCGCCACTGGTCCCGTCCAGCCCAGAGCTTCACGTCAGCCACGTCCAGCCAGAGCTTCACGTCAGCCACGTCCAGCCAGAGCTTCACGTCAACCACGTCCAGCTAGAGCTTCGCGTCCGCCACGTCCAGCCAGAGCTTCGCGTCAGCCACGTCCAGCCAGAGCCAGTCTTCGAGCAAAAGCCAGAGCCCTCGCCGCTGACGCCGTCCAGCCCAGAGCCCTCGCCGCTGACGCCGTCCAGCCCAGAGCCCTCGCCGCTGACGCCGTCCAGCCCAGAGCCCTCGCCGCTGACGCCGTCCAGCACAGGGCCCTCACCGCTGGTCCCGTCCAGTCCAGCGCCCTCTCGCTCTCGGAGACGGAGGAGGAGGAAGAGGACTTCCTGCATCCTGCAATACCCGGAGGCCCTTCCTGAGCCTCCGGCCGATCCAGAGACGCTTCACGTCACGTCTGCCGAGCCAGAGACGCTTCGCGTCACTTCTGCCGAGCCAGAGACGCTTCGCGTCACTTCTGCCGAGCCAGAGACGCTTCGCGTCACTTCTGCCGAGCCAGAGACGCTTCGCGTCACTTCTGCCGAGCCAGAGACGCTTCGCGTCACTTCTGCCGAGCCAGAGACGCTTCGCGTCACATCTGCCGAGCCAGAGACGCTTCACGTCACATCTGCCGAGCCAGAGACGCTTCACGTCACATCTGCCGAGCCAGAGACGCTTCACGTCACTTCTGCCGAGCCAGAGACGCTTCACGTCACTTCCTCCGAGCCAGTGTCTACGGACAAGATGGCCGAACCAGAGTCTGTTCACATCACTTCTGCTGATCCTGAGACTGTTCACATCACTTTCTCCGAGCCAGTGTCTACGGACAAGATGGCCGAACCAGAGTCTGTTCACATCACTTCTGCTGATCCAGAGACTGTTCACATCACTTCCTCCGAGCCAGTGTCTACGGACAAGATGGCCGAACCAGAGTCTGTTCACATCACTTCTGCTGATCCAGTGACTGTTCACATCACGTCCTCCGAGCCAGTGTCTACGGACAAGATGGCCGATCCAGAGTCTGTTCACATCACTTCTGCTGATCCAGAGACTGTTCACATCACTTCCTCCGAGCCAGTGTCTACGGACAAGATGATTGCCTCCGAGCCAGTGTCTACGGACAAGATGGCCGTTTCCGAGCCAGAGTCTGTTCCTGTTCCAGAGCCAGTGTCTGATATTCCTGAGTCAATGTTTGTTTCTGTGTTTGTGTCTGTCCTTGTGGCCGCTACTGTTCTAGTGGCTGCTGAGCCGGTGTCTGTTCCCGTTCCTGAGCCGGTGTCTGCTCCCGAGCCAGTGTGTGTGCTGTCTGCTCCCGAGCCAGTTCCTGAGCCAGTTCCCGAGCCAGTGTGTGTGTTGTCTGTTCCCGAGCCAGTTCCCGAGCCAGTGTGTGTGCTGTCTGCTCCCGAGCCAGTGTGTGTGTTGTCTGCTCCCGAGCCAGTGTGTGTGCTGTCTGCTCCCGAGCCAGTTCCTGAGCCAGTTCCCGAGCCAGTGTGTGTGTTGTCTGTTCCCGAGCCAGTTCCCGAGCCAGTGTGTGTGCTGTCTGCTCCCGAGCCAGTGTGTGTGCTGTCTGCTCCCGAGCCAGTGTGTGTGCTGTCTGCTCCCGAGCCAGTGTGTGTGCTGTCTGCTCCCGAGCCAGTGTGTGTGCTGTCTGCTCCCGAGCCAGTGTGTGTGCTGTCTGCTCCCGACTCAGTGTGTGAGTTGTCTGTTCCCGAGCCAGTTCCTGAGCCAGTTCCCGAGCCACTTCCCGAGTCAGTGTGTGTGTTGTCTGTTCCTGAGCCGGTGTCTGATATTCCTGAGTCAATGTTTGTTTCTGTGTTTGTGTCTGTCCTTGTGGCCGCTACTGTTCTAGTGGCTGCTGAGCCGGTGTCTGTTCCCGTTCCTGAGCCGGTGTCTGCTCCCGAGCCAGTGTGTGTGCTGTCTGCTCCCGAGCCAGTGTGTGTGCTGTCTGCTCCCGAGCCTGTGTGTGTGCTGTCTGCTCCCGAGCCTGTGTGTGTGCTGTCTGCTCCCGAGCCTGTGTGTGAGTTGTCTGTTCCCGAGCCAGTTCCTGAGCCAGTTCCCGAGCCAGTGTGTGTGTTGTCTGTTCCTGAGCCGGTGTCTGATATTCCTGAGTCAATGTTTGTTTCTGTGTTTGTGTCTGTCCTTGTGGCCGCTACTGTTCTAGTGGCTGCTGAGCCGGTGTCTGTTCCCTTTCCTGAGCCGGTGTCTGTTCCCGAGCCAGGGTGTGTGTGTTGTCTGCTCCCGAGCCAGTGTGTGTGTTGTCTGCTCCCGAGCCAGTGTGTGTGCTGTCTGCTCCCGAGCCAGTGTGTGTGCTGTCTGCTCCCGAGCCAGTGTGTGTGCTGTCTGCTCCCGAGCCAGTGTGTGTGCTGTCTGCTCCCGAGCTAGAGTGTGTGCTGTCTGCTCCCGAGCCAGTGTGTGGGTTGTCTGTTCCTGAGCCCGAGCCAGTTCCCGAGCCAGTGTGTGTGTTGTCTGTTCCTGAGCCGGTGTCTGCTGTTCCTGAGCCGGTGTCTGCTGTTCCTGAGCCGGTGTCTGCTGTTCCTGAGCCGGTGTCTGCTGTTCCTGAGCCGGTGTCGTCACCGCCCTGGCCTCCCGAGGGGTCTTCGCCGCCCTGGCCTCCCGAGGGGTCTTCGCCGCCCTGGCCTCCCGAGGGGTCTTCGCCGCCCTGGCCTCCCGAGGGGTCTTCGCCGCCCTGGCCTCCCGAGGGGTCTTCGCCGCCCTGGCCTCCCGAGGGGTCGCCTCCGCCCTGGCCTCCCGAGGGGTCGCCTCCGCCCTGGGCGCCCGAGGGGTCGCCTCCGCCCTGGGCGCCCGAGGGGTCGCCTCCGCCCTGGGCGCCCGAGGGGTCGCCTCCGCCCTGGGCGCCCGAGGGGTCGCCTCCGCCCTGGCCGCCCGAGGGGTCGCCTCCGCCCTGGCCGCCCGAGGGGTCGCCGCCGCCCTGGCTGCCCGAGGGGTCGTCTCCGCCCTGGCCGCCGCCTGCGCGTCATGCTCCGCCCACGTTCCATGGCCCATGCCCGCCATTGCAAGGCCCTGGTTCTGTTCCCTGCACGGGCCTGGCCCTCCGTCCCTCCCCCAGGACCGCCTCCACTTCACCACCCTCCTGAACTTTAGTGTTTTGCTTCTAGGGGCGTCGGGAGCCGCCCATAGGGAGGGGGCTATGTCACGGTGTGGGTTTTGTGTTTGTGTATCTTGTTCTTGTCTGTCATGTGTTCCCCTGTCCTTTCATGTTTCAGCTGTTCCCTGTTTTGTTGATTAGTCTCCCCATGTGTTTCTGATTAGCCACGCCCCCTTGTTATCTTGTTTAGCTTGTTTGCCTGTCTTTTTATACCTCTGTGTTTCAGTTGTGGTTTGTCGGTCGTTGTACTTGCTTTAGTGTTCCTGTGTTCCTTGTTTCTCCTGTTATTTTGATTAAATATGCTGCACTTGGATTCTCTCTCTGCTTCGTCCTTCCGGCATCATGACACACATACAATTATGTACAAGGATAACGTTGTTAACATACATGACCTTCCTGAAATGACAGTAAAAAACTAAAGACTTATAAATATGAAGGATTTACAGAATATATGACATATGGAAAAAAAAATATATGTGGAATCAAATTTATTTGCCATGTTAATAGATGTAATAGAGTATCTTGTTTAATTTGTTTTATAATATTTTCTCAAACTTTCATCTAAATGTCAAGCATGCCTGATGAAGAACATGGTACAGAACATTGCGCTTAATAAAGTATATTACCCGCAGTTGTGTGAAGTTAATTGTTCATTGATCTAAATCAATCTAAATATTAGATGTCTGAGTAGACAAGGAGAACTGTAATGTGAATTTCCCCACTTCTTCTAGACCTACAAAGATACAGAAGAAAGAAACTCTAGGACAGCTGACCTTTGATACAACTGTAAAAGTGGAAAAAAAAAATATTGGTTTGTTGGTTTAGCATACTATTTAGAAGAATAAATGCATGGCAGTTAGAAATGATGTCTGACTTGTGTAAATACTCTTGCGCCAGTGAGCGAGCCACAGTTTTCAGAACTAGGAACTCCACTTTCTTGAATTATATGTTAACACTCGCACTGGGTGGTGAATATATGATCTTAATCTGTGTTTATTCAACTAAAAAGGATGGAAAAACAGAGTTTGGTATAGGAATTCAAAAATATGTGGATTACTTGGATTCACTTTATTTGTCTTTATCAGTATTTCAAATGTTTTTACAAATGTGAATGTGACAGCATATGCATGTTGCTGTATTTTATGAGAGGTGAAGAAAGTGAACAGCTTTTTTTTGGTTCATCAACAACCACATACGTTTGTCTACTTTCAAGAGAGGTATGTGGCATCTCAAACAAGACTTCTCTGTGTGTCTCAATCTCTTCACTGCAAATGTTTTTCACATAATCTTAATCATCAGCTGCTCTCAGATACCCATAAACCTTTCAAGATATTAACCTCTCTCATCTAAAGGCTGATGACTTCACTGCTGTTTTCATAGACAAGATAACAAACAACAGCAGTCAATTCCCATCAACTCTCCCAAGCAACTGTCTACTCTCTTTCTCTCCACTCCTCGAGGATGGAGTTCATAATCTTCTACTCTTCAGTTGGCCTTGACTCTATTCCCTTTCCATCTTCTCCAAGCTATTTGTCCTGCATTCCTATCAGACTCACACACATCAAAAACACAACTATCCTCAATGGCACTTTCCTCACCTCATTTAAGTAGGCTCGGGTTACTCCACTGCTTAAGAAACCAACACTAAACCTTGCACTCACAGACAATAATATACCTATCCTTCTCCTCCTGTTCAGAGTGAAAAACATTAAAACAAGTTGTTTTCCTTCAGGTCTTTTCTTTCTACCTTGAACACAAAACAACCTGCTCAGGCCTCAAACAGACGTTCAACTGACATTGCCCTTCTGTCTGTCACTGAAGCCCTGTGGCTGGCAAGCGCTGTTGCCAGATCATCTCTCCTCATTCTGCTGGACCTGTCTGCAGCATTCAATACAGTAAATCATCAGATGCTCCTGTATACCCTCTGGACACTGGGCATCACTACACTGGTTTAAGTACTAACTTACAGGTAGATTTTTCAGGGTGTCTTGGAGGAAAGCCAAGTCAAACCAACTATCCACTGGGTACACCTCAAGGTTCGGTGCTTGGCCCCCTCCTTTTCTCAATATACGCAACATCATTGGGGCTTATCACTACCACTGCACTGTAATGCAATACTTTCAACTCAGTCTGGATGAAAGAATACTATTTCCAACACAATCTAATGAAGTTGGAGTTTCTTGTCTTCTTAGCCAGTCAAGCAATTCAGCACAGCATTACCGTTAAGGAAGGAGCGTTAATGATAACACCATACACGGGAGGAAGGAATATGGAAGGCCATGTTTAGTCTTCAATGAACCTTAAATTGCAGATTCTCAGTTCTTTACATCCTCTGTGGATTCAACAAAAAAAACTAAACACGCTCTTATATGAACATTTGAAATATACTTAAACTAAACTTTTCTTTTGGTTTCCAAAATTAATAAAAGGTAAATAACTACCACAGACATTAGGGAACAACCATTAGATGACACAATGGCTTAAAAGATTCTTAAACTATTACCTCCAATCCTATGTGTGTTACAGCTAAACAGTAGCATCACTCTAAAATTGAGAAAGAAAAAAGGCAATGAACCAAGATTGCATGGATGAATTGTAAAAATGTGAATAAGAAGTACAATGCAGTAATATCATACCCATAACACTGCTCTCTGAATATTACTTGACAGGATCTATGCACTGTTGAACACTCATTGATTTAAGGAGTAGAGCTCTTGTTTTAGGGAATTAGACCAGCAGCCCAAAGGAACTGAAGCACTGAAGGAAGTTAATGCATCATTACCCAGAATTTATCCAGAGGTCCTATTCTCTTACCCCAGTCTAGCCCAGCCCAAACGCTTAGAAACAGTGGTTCCGCAAACAATACTTAACAAAGACACATGGCAAACATGAGGGCTTAAACACACAAGACTAATGACTAGACAAGGGACACCTGAGAATAATGAACTAATGACAACACAGAACACATGGCAGGATCACATGACTAGAACAGGGGATCACATGACAGACATGAAACAAGAACATGAAACAAAACCAAAATATGAAAACATCAGAATCAAAGCCAGAGTGAACACACAGTCCAGACTTCAGTCAGGGGTTTAGATCCTGACATTCATTAAAGACACCCAAGCACAAATATGACCTCAACAGTAGGGCGATGTGTACTTGTATATCAAATGAACAAGTGGATGTTTCAGTATTGACGTGGCTAATTCAGGGGTGTGAAGAAGATCTATAATGACTGTCTCCTCTTTTATCACGGAGCATACGGTATAAACATATAGAAGCATATTGTGTAAGGACTGTTGTCAAGTGTATAAAAGACATTTGAAGTTCAGAGATGTTTTTTTTCTTTACAACGGCATTAACTAATGAATTGTTCACAATAACACCACGATTAAGAACATAAATAGGTGCAATTTAGATTTCATGTTGACTCATAATTGATCGTAAATTGACTGGTCAAATGAGGGATGATGTTTGTCACTGTCCCGAGTCACTACCATCATATCTGCCATGCATAAAACATGCTCGCTGAAAAAGTTCTGCACAAATCAATATATGAGTTGATGAAAAACAATAATAAAGACAGTGAGCACCTTTTATGGCATTCACTGCTCGGGTTTAGTTCATAAGGTTGGGGGTTAATATCTCTTTGCACTGGCTGTTGCAGGTTCAGTGTTTCCTCCTCTCAGAAACTTTGGATCTTTGTGTTTAGGCCTTTGATTTAAATGATGTTCGCTGGATTTGTGAAAAGAGATTAATAGAGAGTGATATGAAAAGCAAAAGGCCTGCCTTTGAGAGACAATCACTACGTTTACAAGCAGCCAATAACCCGCTCAAAATCAGAATATTAGCAATTTTAAAAACCTGAATATGATCCCTGGGTTACCCCTTTTCTAACCCAGCTGTCTGGCGCATACAAAACCCGAGTGCAGTATACTGGAAGTGAACAAGAAGTAGAGGTAAACATGGCAAGACGCAGCACAGCACCATACTTTTGGAGTGAGGAGGAAACCAATTTCTTTATTAGTGTGGTGAAAACCATGAATATAGTGTCTTTTGTTGATGGCAGAAAGTACCGAGATAGTGAGATTTACAATGAGGCACAGTAGTGTCAAGTGCTGCTGGTGGGTCAGTAACCAGCACCAAAGCGCAAACAAAGGCGATCGCTATCTGCCCCGAACTATTCATTATCCGCGTGCTGCTACTGTTGTTGTTGTCTTTGGATACAGGAAGATGAACCGGAAATGACGCTTACTGCGTCTTAAGGTTGTCCGTACATCCAGACGCTAACCGTGCGTCGCCGTTTACATTGGGATCTTGCCAATTGATTACAAATTCCATGTATACAGGAGTAACTCTCTCTGCTCACGCATGTAAACGGGTTATTCAGAATATTTCAGAAACCCGAATAGTGACCTTAACCCAAACATAACCCGAATATTGACAGCTTGTAAACGTAGTCAATGTTTTAAAAGGGTTTTAACAAAAAATGTCTCATATTATGCTGAATGACAATGAGGGAGGAAGTATATATAACAATTAAATTCCTCTAAGAATTGTCATCAGTCTGTTTTTGCATTGCAGTGAAACATCCAGCGGTTTCACAAGGTCTCGTCATGTCTGAAATCTTGGGATGTCAATCTTAAAACCTGAAATGCGGTTTGACACTGTGAAAGGCTTTTACAGCCAATAATATTACTTTTCTGCCATCCAAAAACTATTACTTAAGAGAAATTACAATCATTTTATAGATATATAGGGTGAATTGTCAAGACAACAACTGTCTTGTCAGTAACTAAAGTAAGTGGTAGTGGCATTCCTATGTGTTTAAAGGACCCGCAATTATAATTCTGTTCTGACAGTCATGTCATTCCAAACCTGCATGAGTCTGACAGATGTATATGAATGCATAAGATGTTTTGTATTGGTTAATGGATGCCTACTCCATAGAGCACTGCAGAGTGTGCTTGTTAAAATCTCTCAACTTGTGATCGCATGGTGGAGCGTCACTCAACATTCAGTAATACACCATCTCTACGGATGGAAACATTCTCTGCCACACAGTGAGTGTGTCTGTTTATACTGACATTAGTTCACACTGTGTAAGGCAAAGGTCTAGCGCTGATCGCTGTTTAAAGGCCAATGTTCTGCCCCACTGCATACAGTAATTACTGAGACCAGAGAGGACGTGTGTGTGTGTGTGTGTGTGTGTGTGTTTGTTTTAACGCTAATGTAGAGGTTAATGAAGCTTATGACACCTCGACACTTCCAGTCAATTCATGACACAGACTGCATGTGTCTTCGGGTTTGGTAGCATACCTGTGCAGAATGAACTGCCACTGACTTTGGTTAATCCTCTGAACTCTAGAGGTAAGCTGGACACTTCATAAATTACATATCTGATCCAAAAGTGAACATATGAAAGGAACATCTCTAAATGGTGTTGTACTCATGAGGAGAACTACATAAGCTAAAATAAAGAAGACATTAACGCTATCCACACTGTTGATATAATTTTCCATCATTTATGACACACCCCGTGACAGAATTCGCTGGCAATCCTTGTTTTCACTGTTATACTGTAGGGGGCGTTATTACACACCTTCTGAAATAGTACAAAATCTCTGGATCCAAAAGCAAGCGAAGAAGAAGCAGAAACAAACGATGGAAGCATTGCTTGTGCACATGTAGAATAACACGATCATCAACATTAAACAGCATATAAATCAAAACTGCCTAATGTTACTGAATGAAATGTTGAACCCATGAAGAGGAAACGACTGTGAAGCTTTGGGGGTGTTGATGGACTTCATCTACTAGATCTTTGTTTGATCATCGTTCTGAATCCGATTTGGACAAAGTCTTTGACAAAAACGATTTTCTCAGATTTTTTTTGGTTTTTTTAATTAATTAATTAATTTATTTATTTATTTATTTACCCACGTTCAAGTGTTGATAAAAAATAATACATGAAGCTTGAATAAAAGTGTTTTGTTTGTTTGATTGTTTGTTTGTTTAAAAGCAGAGGCTTTGTTCTTTCTTTTGATATTCAAAAGAATATCCCTATGCTACAGTCGTGCAAAATCATTAAAGTTTCTCTCTAGAACTGCACCTTCACCCTTCATTTTCATTTTCAGTCTCTTCATTTTCCCTGATATATCTCTGTCTCTCACTTTGTGTGAGTGTGTCTAATTTTTCAAAAAATTTCATTGTCCTATTAACCATGATTTTATTATTGTAAAATTATAGTAACCTTGTTTTTTTTGGCAAATTGATAACTATTTGTATAACCATAGTTTTACTACAAACCTGTACTTGAAGTCCTGAACGGGTCAGTAGTTTAGCCTCTCTGCTCCACCAAGACACTTCCACTCCCTTCAGTCTCTCGCATTGATTACTCTGAACGAAAGAAACCGTTTGACAGAGGCGCGCAAGCGTAGAATCGTAGCGTTTGCCAGTCAAGACTGACTGATTCATGATTTATTAGAGATACCAACAAATAGAGATCAAAACTAAAGTAACAAGCCTGGTTTGAAAATGTAAGAAGTAGAAAGTACAGATATTTTTGTAAATATGTAAGGAGTGAAAGTAAAACGTTAGAAAAATAAATAGTGAAAAAGAACCCAGCGTTAGGGGAACAGTGGAGGCAGTTCGTTTTCCCAGGGCAGCAACGGAGTTGTGCATGTGTGTTTGTTTCTTCCCGGCATTTTGGTGACAAATGTTCTATAAACAAAGCCCAGTTCAACGCTGGATTTGCAGATCGTTTGAAACAGAAAGATGGAGCGGTTCCAGAGATAAAAGTTCCCAATCATGAGTCTGAACCGCAGGTGGTAAGTTAAATCAAATGTCTGTTTTGTTGCCAATCATCACGTATGTGCATATAATGTAAACAACAACGAACGTGTAGTGAATCAAAGGTTATCCAGGGATAATGTGATAATGTATTGTGTGACTCTTTAGCTCCGCCCACGACACGCCTCCAGGAGCTCGACTGTTTTCGGAAAGAATCACAACAGTGTCGTTTATAAATCTGAGAAAACTCTTTGGACTCTTTGGAGATATGAAGAATGCAATACTACTCTAAAGGTACTCAAGATTAACATGAGAAACATTACATGGCAGAATTAACATGGCAGAAACTGTGTGTGTGTGTGTGTTATGTGCCCTTTAAGTACAGTAACAAAGTATTTGTACTTGGAGGGAACTTATTTCAGAGTAGTTTCCAGACTTTACTCTCACTGCGGCTGCTGTCGGTCTGCAGTGTAACTTAGAAACAAGAGAAACAGTCCACAGTCTCACAGCCTCTTCACCGGCAAGAAGACAAAAAAGTGAGACTGTGATTGAGAGTGCTGTACAGATCAAGTCAAGATCATTGAATCACTAAACACAATGTGCCTAATATAGAGATAATTCTGAAATAACTCTGGTTACTCCCATTTCGGAGCCTGTTTTTTTTTTCTCTCAGTATTGAAGAATCAGTGTATAATTTTATCGCAATGACCCTGATTTTAGTCCACAAATGTCGTCTCTGACTTCTGAATCTTTTCCAGGCTACACACTGTGGACATCAGTACAGGAGTCTGCTTGTGTCTGAGCAACAGAAGGCGAGGATCTGTTCGCAGGCTGTGTTTACTGAACAAAACAACAAGATAATCCTAGCCGACACATGAGGAAAATAAAAGGCAAAACGTAACAGCTTAACATATCTAGACTAACCGAATAACTAAAACAAAGGGCTAAATAGACTAAACAAGGAACAGGCAAACTAAGAGTGCATGCAAATTTAAAAGTCCTTGAAAAAAAACACACAAAAAAACATGACACGCAAGCTCAATTTTTTTTAACCCAGTTACGTTTGCTTAATCTGTGAAAGGATATCAGGGAAGGGAAGATTTGTCTTAGCCTGGCTGACATGACACCAGACCCTTCTCAGTCATAACTGAGTGTGGTTCTGGGGAAGGTTCATTCACAGCCCATTTCCAAAGGGGCGTCACCAACGGACGTCGCTCAAATGCCTCTGGGCACAATTGGATAGACCTAAAACCACTCAGAGCAATGAAGGAGATGACATATGCAGAGTGACGTCTTGTTCTATGCTCGGTTTTTAACAAAAAGGAAACGTTGAAATCGCTTAAAACAGACGCGATAGCTGATTCGAACAAATGATGTTCCGGATGTTCCATGGCGGCAGCCATCTTTGTTATGTACAAAATCTGCTTCAACGTTGCTGCGCTATCGCCCGCCTCAACGTTTGTGATGGTGCCTCGATTTGGAAAAATTGGACCTGGACTTGAATGGGACTTGGCCAGATGGACTTGCAGAGCAAATCTCAAATTTGAAGTTTGTCAGGGTTTTCCCAGGCTCGGTTTGTCTAGTCTGGTTTGTCTTTACATTAAATCATTTTATGCTAATCAATAGCTGACTCCTTCCCATTAATCTGAGATTTACTAGCTGCTTCTCTTAAAGACTTTAAAATAATTTCCATGGTCATGGTAATCCACAGTACGACACAAATATATGATGTTCTGAAAATGGATAGTCCTTTAGTAAGCGGCAGGAACGCTTCATTCCCTCACACACAAAAATATATTATTTAATAACTGAGATTACACGGATGCTCCCTGTGAAAAGTGATTAGAGGGAAAAAGATGAAGCCACTTACAGTACTTGCCTATAAGCTGAATATTGATTTAATTCAATGAAAGCTCAGCCTCTCATCTCCAGCTTTCAACACCATTCACAATTAACCACGAGCAACAACTCCAGCACATCCCGCCTCTAATTGAGCTGTCTAATGTGATTAGGGTGTAATGACGATCTCTACAACCATGACAGATCCATGAACGGAGAATTTCTCAAGCTCTTATCGTCTTACCCACAATCCCCCACTTCACCGCCTCTCCTCAAGGTTTAGTGCCACGTCTGTCAAGGGGGATCAAAATAACACTTTTCCCACAATAGAGTTCTGCAGCTGCAATTCCCTTATCCAGTTTCCAGCAGCGTGGCCTTAATCAGGTCAGAACGCTTTACAGCAGCTTCTGATGCCAGATAAAAACAGAGAGACAGCGTTACTCCATTTCAAGTGCAGTTTCCAGTTATCTGTCCCACACGTTTACAGGAAGACGCTCAAGCTGCATAGATGGACTCTTATATTTCTCAGAGGTCACCGGCCTCCTATAGGCAACCGCACAACAGAGAAACATAATGGAAAAGAAGTGAGCTAGAAATTACTTATCTGAAGAGAAGGTTTGTTTGCCTTGTTTGATTTCTTTTGTGATTGTTAGTGAAGCACACAGTATTTGACAGAGTCAATGAGATCTATGGATTACAGTTCTCTTCTATTATTGAGAATCCAGTGTGAGAACATGGGCGATTTTTAAAGGAACAGATCACCCAAATATCATGCCAGTGTCACCAATAGTTGCAAGGAACACAAGATGAAGACGAAGATCAGGTATACCATCTTTAATAATCCACTCAGAAGGCAATACAAACAAGATGAGCAAAGAAACCAACCGCTATGTGGAAACGTGACCAGACAATCAATGAGTGATAAACACAGCAACTTATGCCGCGTTCCAGGCAACCTGTAACCCGTGTTTTTCCAACCTTATACCTGTGAAAGTGCACTGGAACAGCAGTCAAACCCGTGACTTCCCATCCGTGAACTCGTACTAGATCGATGTACTCCCAGTTACGAGCTCTGACATCACATAGCCTGCGAAACCATACAAAACAACAATGGCAGCCCCTACGGATGCAGTGTTTCTGCCATAGGTTTCTGCAGGCGGTACTTATCCGCAAATGTTATGCATTATCAGCAGCTATTCTAGCGTTAACTAGTTTTCAGTCCATTGAGTGCAAGGATAAATTAATACCAAATACATTTCCAAATATACAAATAAAGTAAAAATAAAAGGTATAACAACTTATCTTGCCTTATGCGCCGTTTTTCATCCTCTGTTTCCCTCAAATAAACAAAGAGAAATTATTAAATTATTACAAATGCCCATAAGTCCCGTAAGGTCCGCCATGCTGGTTTGTTTTCATCTAGCTACCACAATTCCTAGCGCTCAGGTAGTTTGGCATGACTGGCCTGGAACGCTACAAAGTTGTGAGTCGTGGTTTGAAGTCGTGATTTACGTGCTCAAAAACCTTCTTCTTCTTTTGGTGTTTTATGGCGGTTGGCAAACTAACTTTCGGTGCATTACCGCCACCAACTGGACTGGAGTGTGAAGCACTTAAAAATGAAAACAATAATCAGCTTAAAAAAAAAAACTTCCCTATACTTCAAATTCTCCAATCTATTCCTATTTCTTTGAGATAATTCACTATCGAACTATATATTTTAACTTGTTCTACCTGCTTTCCCTTTCCATACTGAATACTACCACACCCAATTTCCTTACTATCCTCTTAAGTACTAAGTACTAAGTACTCTTTTCCATATTTTACACATTTTATTAATACATGTTCAATTGTTTCTGCCTGATCACAATACTTACATTTTCCCGTATCATGTTTTCCTATCTTTAACAAGGAATGATTTATTCGTGTGTGCCCTATTCTAATACGAGACACAATTGTATCCTCTTTCCTATTTCCCAAAACACTTCTTCCATTTCCTACTTGCTTCTGAATACTATACAACTTTCTTCCCTTCCCCTCATTATTCCATTGTTCTTGCCATTTATTTTTTATGAATTCTTTTATTTTACTTTTAACTTCATTTTTGCTCAACGTCACTTGCACATTTACCTCATTATGTTTTACTGCTTGCTTTGCTAATCTATTTACCACTTCATTTGCCTCCAGTCCCACATGAGCAGGAACCCATACAAACACTATTAAGCTTACACTACTAATTCTTAGCAAACTAGCAAGTATCTCATATATAATGTCTTGCCTTAATACTTTTTTTCCACTTAAGAGACTTGTGATTGCTGCAAACGAATCAGAACATATAGCTACTACTCTCGGTTTTACGTCCTCTACCCAATGGAGTGCAACCATTATGGCAACTAATTCTGCTGCAAATACAGAGATATGGTCAGTTATTCTTTTCTTGATACTTATTTGAAACTTAGGAATATATACAGCAGCTGCTGTTCTTCCAGAGATAGGATCCTTAGACCCATTAGTAAATATTTGCACCCATGTTGAGTACGTCTGATCTAAATACTGCTGTGCTATACTATTCTTTAGGATGTCTTTCTTATTTTTAATTTTTATTTGAATTTGAAGCTCAATTATTGGCCTTGGAAACAACCATGGTGGTATACTGGATAAGATCACTGTAGGGCTTACATCACAATCTTCAATACCCACTTCTTGTACTTCTCTTTGAACACTCCATCCCAAGCTTTTAATGTTTTTGTTCCCAGCATTCTTCTAGTACCCCCTTTACTGGATGATTGCTCAAAAACCTGCCTGGAACGCAGCATTAAATAGCAAGGCAAACAAGGGTAATTAATGACACACAGCTGAACTGAAAACATAATCATATCTGTCACCGTGACAACTAAAGAGTGGCAGGAAAACTGAACAAAGGAGAACATGTGACAGAGAAAAACAAACTAAAAGTCCATGAAAATGAAACTAACTGAACAGAACTGTGACAGTAAGATAAACTTCAAAAGTGGTGCGTTGGTGTCACTGACTCCAAAAGTCCACTGACACCATGTTTCTCGTGTAATAACTGAATGTGGGATTTTTGGCCCACAAACATAGGCTAGATGGAAGATGGAAGAGAAAGTCAGATATATCAATAATCAATTAGTTATATTTTGGGTCTGTTTCTCCCTCAAAGCATGATGACTTCAGAATACTGGAAATATAATGCAAATATTTATTTTTGGTAAACTCTTACCTTAAGCCCTTGAGGTTATCACATTGTCTTTTCCACCAAATTTTTATATCTGATATCATCATATCAGGGCAAGACAACCTGTCACTCACATGAGATCCACCAATTGACCAAGTGACAGTGATCGCTGATCGATTGCTCCTGTCTGCCTCGCTGCCTGCTGTGAGTTTGTTTGCTTCGAGGCTGTAAACTCCGTCTAAGCCTCGTATTAGCTTCGTATTTCTTTCTGTTTTGAACATTTACTATAATTTCTAGTTGTTTATACTACTAAATACAGCTTAACCAACATTTCAGATTAACCTGATATCACTAGCTTCCATTATTGTTAGTACAACACGCTAGTAACTTGCTAGCCTGTTAATGCGTCACCCGTGCGCTCTGTTATTTATTTATTTTTATCTCGCGTGCCCGCGCCTTTGAGTTCATAAAAAGTCCAGGTGAGTAAGAATCAGTCAACAAACACGGTGAGTAATGTCTTTTCCTGCTATTGTCACCTGCATTTCAAGTCACATGTTTAGCATAGCCTTCTCTGTCGGCAATATAGGATTTATATGTGATAAATTCAAGGAGACAGTCAGGCTGATGGAGAAGATTTCAGAACTAGAGACACGCATCCAAACTTTAATTGAGGATAGTAAGAATGCTAGAGCTTTAGATACTGTTTTGGATGCGCCTAGCATAGTGAACTCTGTACATGATTCGGTTCCGGCTGAAGTAGAGCCCATGCAGCAGGGCAGATGGCTGACCGTGAGAGATCGCTCTAGTCGCGGATTAAAAAATCACTGTTCTGTTCCGATTGCCATAACAAATCGATTTGCCCCACTCAGTGAAACACCCACTGAGAATTCTGTTGATTGTGCCCTGGTGATTCGATCACACGGAACGTGAAAATAGAGACACCAGCCACCATAGTCACATGCTTGCAGGGAGCCAGAGCGCCTGACACAACCCAGTCTCATCTAAAAATGTACCCTGACTACGTTGGTCCAAACTGCAAAACGTAGAGGGGTTACAATAATGGCCCTTAAATTGTATGACTGTTACATTTTTTTTTGCTTATTCTTTTCCTATTGTTTTCCGTCCGAGTCACGTGACTTTCAAGATTCCGGCTGTGGTAACAAAAAACATGGCGGAATTTTTTATCAAAATTCATTTTTAGTGAAAAAATCCATATTTTGAGTTTAAAAATAATTTTTTATTACATTTCTATCGAGAAACATATATTTCATTTTCATAATATTCACTCAGTGAATGTACATAATCACTCGCTTGCTCGTTGTTGCAAATATTTTTCATATCTCGCCAGAATAATGTGAAACTCAAACGTTTTGGTTGAGTCACGTGACTTCAAGAAGGATGGGGAGTGGGTAGTTGTTAGAGTATCTGGATCAAGTTCACAGTAGGTGGCGGTAATGCGCGAAATCGATGCGAATCGCGAAGAAAAAGAAGAAGAAGAAGAAAGAAAGAAAGAAAGAAAGAAAGAAAGAAAGAAAGAAGCAGGAAAAGGTAAACAAGGAGGAAAAGGAAGCGTGGAAAAATAACTTGACCAAGCTGAACAAATGAATCACCTTGACCCAGAAGATGCCATATTCCTGGTTGATGCGTTCCTGGATGAGTGCAAGGTAAATAACATTATCTCAATGGTGGAAAAAGCATACTAATTAATGCTAGTTGCAAGGTCTAAGACCATAATAGACTCTGAGGTATAGTAGGGAAGAAGTATCAAGGTGCAAAATTAAAAACACTCCAAGCAAAGTGCAACTATACAGTACCTGGTTCAATGTCTTTATTCAAATGCAAGCTATAGTGCTGAGCTGAGTTCACACGTTAGAGCCAGTGAGAGTTTAATTAAATCAAAAGTTTCACTTTCTTTTCTTCTTTTTTATGTAGAAAGAGCTTTCTAGATCTGTCAGTACAGTACAGGACCACAACCGTTAGACTGAATTTTTACAATGTAATATTTACGATAACATTGGTTTTATAATGAGATGTTTGTAGGTGGCGATAACTTTAGTGGGTGGAGGTTTATTCTGTGGCTCAATTGTTTATTTAGGTGGATCAGCATGGACACACTAAAGCAGGGTCAAAACAATCCACAAAGCTGTGTGTTTGGCTTGATGAGGACAAAGATGGTCAACCTCTGCCAAAAATATGTAGAGCTGGGGAGAGACGAAAGCGAAATTCAGCTAACGTTACTGTTTTTTTTTGTGTTTTTTTTTCATCAGTAGTTGCATTCATTATTCATTGAGCAATTTCTAAATGGATATTCATATTTTTGCAGTTTCTTCAGCAAGCGTTACACCCTCCTGTGCTCCATCTACCAGCACAACTGAAGACACTGTAACCATCGAAAATTTAGTTTTTTTCCCTTAATACTTGTGTCCTCATTTGTTATGTGGTAATTGCCCAGATTTACCATTGCCTTCTTCCCTTTTCATTTTCAGTCTCCCTCATTCAAGATGTCCGAGACCTCTTGGGAAGTGGTGCTGAACAACCTCTCCCCTCACACTGGAGGAACAGGCAAACTTCCTCTCTGGAGAATTGGACAGTAATGAGGCCCTTCATGGTGAACAATATGTTGTCATCTGAGAAGCCCAAGGAGGGGGTTTGCCATCATTGTGGACACAAGGCTGCAGTAGTGATGTGTAGGGACTGTTTACCACGATCACTCTACTGCACAGCCTGTGACCTTTCCACACATGAGGCCCTGGTGCTTCATAACAGAGTATCCATGGTGGAGGGGTTCTTCAGACACCTGCCACCATCCACTTTTGTTCAGCACCATGAGGGAGGGAAATTCTCCAATTATGAAAAAGGTATTTTTTAAGTCTCAGGTTATATAGGCTGTTTAACATTTTACACGAACCCTGGTTTACTCCAACAAACATGCTGGATGAAGTTTTGTTTGATAGAAACAACACCCTCACTGTTTCATTTACACTAATATGTAAACTAATTCTGCTTTTTAGATTGCATGTTACCAATCGTTCCTCCCTGCTGCGACTGCTCCACTGGGCAAACAAGCTTTTCCAAGGGAAAGCCAGTTATTTTAGTTGGAATGAATGGTAACTTTTTTTTATTTCTTCATATTGTGTTTTTTGTTTCTTGTGAACAATAGATCATTGTTTTTCTCTGAAATTTCAGGAAGATACAACCTTTTCCTTCCATCAGTAAACTGCTCCTGTGGAAAAACCTTGCCAGTGACCATAAGTGATCTGGTTGAAAGTGGTTACTGGCCAGCCACTGTCGATTTTGAGACCTTGGACATGATGGACTTGTTTACCACGTATGAGGATCTTAAAATCACTGCCGCAGGGATGTCGAGACAAGCTTTTGTCAGCATGCTTGAGTGTCATACAAAACTCTTCGGGCGAGTGAGTGGACTCATCATTTAAGTTATCTCATTTGGATTACCTTTTAAATAACTGATTCATTGTTAGGACTTGTTCTTACAATCCCCAAAGTTTCAGTACATATTTCTTGAGAGAGCCCTTTCTTTGTCATGACCACGGTCTAAAGCCAACCTTCGAAACCGTTACTTACTGTTTTGTTTTTTTCACTTTTGCTCTCAGAGTGGTAAGATATGTGGGGACACAATGCAGAGGGCCTTCCTCGAATGGGCCTATGCCAAATTTGAGGTTGACAAGCTGTCTCAGGTCCAGCATTTTCAGTGCCCTGCATGCACACCCTCCATGTTGGAAGTTGCAGTGGATGGCAACCACAAATTATATCGTTTCAAAAGCCAACCAGGGTGTGTAACATTCATGTACAATGAAATGCTAGTGAGCCACAAATTACTTTTATACATTAAATTTTACCCACATCTACATATGTCTTTCAAGACCTGATGGGTTTTTTGATGGAGTCTTTTTGGCCAGTGATGCTGAGGTGTCCTCCTTTGTTGATTACATCCATGGAACAACTGGACATGTAAGCTAAATTTAGATTTCTTCATGTGTAACACCACAATTTCAAATTTTTATGAATGCTTGCCAGTTTTTCCCCCCAAAATTGAAACATTATTTGGTTTATTTAAGTAATAGAGCGGCATTTCTCCATCAAATGCCATAATACCATGATTTACAGCTTATTTTATAAAATGTAACCGTAAATGTCTGTATTTGCCCTCTGTTTAAGAATCCAGGAAAAGGGAGATGTGGTGCGGGTCAGTGGACCGCAGCACGAGAGTCCGCCAACAAGTCTGCAAGCAAACTAGACGAGGAAGGTGTTGAAGTTGCTGTCTGCCGTCATGGGGTTTTGCTGAAGGGACTGAATATGTTCCGTGGAGAAATATTTGCGTACCCATTATATCTCCAGAAACAGCTAGCTTCACAGACCGTCCAGTTCTTTTGCTCTGATGTGGTCTGCAAATATTGGCCATATCTGCAGAGAGTTGTGGACCACTGTCCAGAGTTGGAGAACTTGCGGAACATGCGCCCATTTCTCTCCATCATGCATGCAAAAGCGCACGTGTGAGGTAATCATGACAATTTGATGTATTTCTTACCATTTGTAAAACACATTATGATTGTCTGTCCTCTGTCCCTACTTGTTGTTTTCCAAATGATAACATTCATGTAAATGTGTTACAGTTAAAATGGGGGGGACGCAATCAAGAAGCTGGAACAACAATCGGGGAGGAGGTTGAACAGGTTAACAGCTTCCTCTCCCCAGCAGCCAAATGTTCCAAGTACGTCAAAAGCTGGTAAGCATTTTTCATGTATAGTTGTGTCCAAATTGAGACCAAGGGGTTTGAACACTGATCAAACCCCTTGGTTTGATCAGTCGATCAGTCGCCGAGCGCCTTTGCATTTTAGAGTTCCATGCATAGGTGCTTAGGAGTTATAATTTAACTTCTGACTCGTTAATTAAGTGTATGATTATTTCCAGGTTCATGTGACAATATTACAGAATTATCAATGTAGTATCTGACCTTTGGTCCTCACTGTGAACCTAAATTACTGCACATTCATTGTGTGTCAAGTTCGCACAGATATGCTAACAATCCAGGCAAGTGGCTGGAACAAGCGAAAGGCAGAAAACCTGGACCGGACACTGGCCAAAAGATACATCAAGGTACTGACTAGGCAAATATGCATAATAACATTTTTGTTTTTAAATGGTCTCAGCATTTGTTAACATGGACATTTCTTTTGGACAGACTGTACAAAGGATTGCAGAGGCAACAAAGGACCTGGAGAAACTCACCGCTGAGTTATCTCTACAGCAAGACACAGTCCAGCAGTGGGTGTCTGATGTTCAGCAGTGGACCTCAGGTACTTAGAAAAAATTATTTAATGGCATATTTAAAAGAATCATTTGCTCTGCTCTTGTACAGGGGATCTGAAAAGAAGCTGATTATAAACTGAAATGGGCATTCATTTGCAACAACCCAAAATAATCTGCAGAGGACCATCGAGGGGCTATATTTGGGCATCAAACAGCGAAAATTTCAGCTGTATCGTCAGTCTGGTGAGAGCAGAAAAGGCCACTGGTAATGCAGATTTGTGAAAAAAATGAATTCACTACTGACTTATACATAGTAAAAATAGCTAAGCCATTTATATATATATATATATATAAAAAAAAGTATGTTTACTACAAATCAGGGCAGCATACTGAAAAACTGTCAAAATCATAATAAGGTTGAGTGCAATATCCAAATATTTCCAATATTTCTGCAAAGTGCAGAGATGTCCTGACCTACCAATTTTGTCCTCTATTTAAAAAAATATGATTGTTTAAAAAAGATTCTGAAAAAAATGCAAAAATTATCACAAAATCTGTCACAAAAATCATAACACATACATGCATATTGTGAAGTCGTATTTTGTATGGTGCTATTGTGTAGTCATCGTGTGAATGCACACTCATTTTGTGTTTCTCATTGTAGGTGGGAATAAGCGAAGGCACCAACTGAGAAGAAAGATTGCTGTTGAGAAAAAAGCCTTTGGAAGTTGCCATCAATGACCCTAATGCTACTGTGGGGATAGTTGGAAAACTGCCTCCTCCCAATGAACTCCTGGCCATGCTAATGGAAGTACTTTTCTCTGAAATGCACTGAATAAAAAATTGTTTGATGCACATATCTTGATGTAAATATGGAATCTGATGTAAAAAATGTTATCTGATGTAAAAAAAAAAATTAAGACATTGGGCAATATGCAAAAAAAAAAAGAATGCTGTAATTTGTAAATGGATGTGATCAAACCCCTTCGGTTTATTTCTCTATTGTAGTAGTACAGCATGCAAAATATCTTCAGTCCCAATATTTTTATAGGAGGTTGTAAGATAACACTTTGATGTAATGTATTGCAGGTCATGGTGATATGGAGCGGACAAAAAAAGGTTTTGACAAGGTAATGCTGCTGGCTAGACTGAAAGAAGAAGTTATTGTGGTTGGCGAAGTCAAGCAGCACATGGAGTACATGAGGAGTGTTGCTGGACCGATTGAAGAGTTTACCTTTCAGCTCACTGAAGACACCAATGGGAAATGTAAGCACAATAAATAGATAGACTTTTTCTTCAATTTGCTCCTCTGGAAACCATTGGCTCATTTCTTTATATTTTAATGTCACATTCTCAGGCAGTACAGAGGGCTTAATGGAGAACGGACGTGAGGGACTACTCTGTGTGTTGAAGAGAAGATTGTGTGAAGTTGAAGCACAACTGGCTACAGCACGCACAACACACAAAAGTATTCTTGGACCGCAAACATTGTCCTTAGATGACATCTCTGAAGAGGAAGACTTAGAGAGTACTTCCTCAACTGATGAGGAACTGGGAGAGTAGTTATTAGGGAGAAAACGTGTATGACTCTATGAAGATGTCAAAGCACAAGATGTCAAACATGACAAATTACCTTTTATTTGTTTTTTTAGCATTACATTTTTGGTCGAAATGTATTGCGCATCCATTCCCTACATAGCTTCATTGTAGTTGTATATAGTTTGTATATGTCCTGTAGTTAACTGTAATTAGCCTATTGTATTGTTACTCTCTCCAACAGTGTGCTATTCCAGCTTATGTGTCCACATGTTAGAATATTCTCTCTCTCTCTCTCTCTCTCTCTCTCTCTCTCTCTGGACATTAAGTGGAAAATTAAATATCTCTTGTCTTAAAGATATTTGTGTTTTATAACGCAGCACTACAGTAGATTGACGTCAAATATGACAGTTTTAAAAATCACTGTGGAACACCACCAGTCCTCCTCCCATCCAGTCCCTCATCCAGCCCACCACCAGTCCTCCTCCCACCAAGTCCCTCATCCAGCCCACCACCAGTCCTCCTCCCACCAAGTCCCTCATCCAGCCCACCACGAGTTCTCCTCCCATCCAGTCCCTCATCCAGCCCACCACCAGTCCTCCTCCCATCCAGTCCCTCATTCAGCCCACCACCAGTCCTCCTCCCACCAAGTCCCTCATCCAGCCCACCACCAGTCCACCACCAGTCCTCCTCCCACCAAGTCCCTCATCCAGCCCACCACCAGTCCTCCTCCCATCCAGTCCCTCATCCAGCCCACCACCAGTCCTCCTCCCATCCAGTCCCTCATCCAGCCCACCACCAGTCCTCCTCCCATCCAGCCCACCACCAGTCCTCCTCCCATCCAGTCCCTCATCCAGCCCACCACCAGTCCTCCTCCCTTCCAGCCCACCACCAGTCCTCCTCCCATCCAGTCCCTCATCCAGCCCACCACCAGTCCTCCTCCCATCCAGCCCACCACCAGTCCTCCTCCCATCCAGCCCACCACCAGTCCTCTTCCCACCCAGCCCACCACCAGTCCTCCCATCCTACCCATCACAGAACCACCTCAGCAGAAACGCAGTAAGTTCTGTTGATATTTTCGAATAGCATATAAATCATGATTCAATTGCTAGTCGTGTTTCTTTTTCATATGTTGTTTAATCAGGATATACATGATAACCATGTTAAAAATTTAATATGTCTCTCCTTCTTAAACTGAAATAATTCTCTAAATGAAGAAATGTATTTAAATTTGAAAAAAAAAAAAAACAAGTGATTGATTAGTGTGAAGTGACTCCTGAGGTGTTATACCAGTAACTTCTGTAATATGTAGGTCTGGATAACTTGCCTTTCAAATATTACTAAAGGGAAATGTAAGGTTTCAAATTCTGACAGGATAATTGACAGATGTTGAAGCAACAACTTTGGGGCAAGTGAATTACTGAGGTGGTATCGGCCACAATGTGCAACCAGAACAGCTCTGGTTCATAGCAATCTATGTAGGAACTGATTATGATGGAGAGCACTGTTGCACATCCAAAGTCTGCTGCAGGTGTTTGGTGCCTCATTCTTAGCAGTATAGAATTCACTTCAGTCTAAATTAGGCCCCTGAGGATCATACAAACCCCTATTCCAGTGAAGTTCCTATATTCAATGAATCTACAACGAAGACAAGATGTTTAATGTTCAAACTGAAAAGCTTTATTGTTTGTTTGCAAAGATACACTCATTTTGAATGTCATGGAGCATGGCTATGCCATGGACACTAACACACTTTTGAACTTAGCGCTGATAACAATCTGGGAGGTCCTTTTCCTCTTTATCCCGAGGAACACGACGTCCATGATTTCCATAAACTATTTTAAATGTGTACAGCACTCATAGCACTTGTAGTAGCGACAAACTGTTAACTGACAATTGTTTTCCAAGGTGTTCCTGAGACCATGTTAATATCCTTTATAGTTATAGTCTTGTCTTGTCTTTGTAGAGTATTCAATTTAATATAGGTTGAAAATGATTTGCAAATCGTTGAATTATGTTTTTATTTTCGTTTTACAGTTGACCCAGCTAAATTGGATTTGGGGTTTGTAAAACCCATTGAATCAGATTGACAGAATCTTCATACTTAGTAAATCATTCTGTGAGACCCTGTGACCGTACATATAAGGTGATATGTGTAGGAGGAACTACATTAATTGTTTTCCCCCTCATCTTCCAGGCTTTTCCTTCAATTGATCACCTATTAGAGTGAAAAAGTGACCATACAGCATATGGTTGAACAGTGTCCATGTATTTCAATGAGTGCCCTGCAAATATCTTTCCAATTGTAATGTGACATTATATATTTATTATTGGCCAGTATTCATTGTAGTAACAGCTCTTCACAGATACATTTCCTTAATCTCAACAGATATGTCTGCAAACAACAAAAAGAAGCAGAAGAATTCTGCAGCCTCAGACATGTCTAAAAGGAAGAAACTGAGGGGGATACAATCACCCAAAGCTTATTAAGCTTTCCTAGATTTACATTTCACCATTTCAAATCAGACTTCAAATACAGTGATTCTTTTAACTTAGCCAGATATACTTAGGTCATAAATATATCATGTGTAGCTTGTCAAAATAATTTTTAAATATATTGATGATGTATGAGGTCAAACTCATGAACTTTTTTTGCTCTTTCAGATTGTAACCATGGAATCCTTGAAAGGGAACCTTACTACCCAGTGAAGAGGGTGATCCGCTGCAAAATGCAAAAGGTTAGCTTTACAATAATTAAAAGTCTTAGATTTACTCTGTACTCGGTGAAATTGCAGCACCCCAACTGGAAACCCCTTAACCCCCCAACTTTGATGTTTTTACAGGCGATCCAAATGAAGTTAGTGGTAGGGGAGCCTTGTTCACTTTGGTATGTACAATTTATCATAGTTTTGATTGGAATAGCCTAATTCTTAGTACTTCAAATCTTGAAGTAATAGCCTTGGCTTGTATTTGTGGGCGCCTGTGGCTCAGTGTGTCGAAGTGTCCTTGGGCAAGACACTGGACCCACACTTTCCCCCCAGTGTGTCATTGGGTGTGTGAATACGTGGGAATCCAATCCCCAAAGCCTGTCTGCAAACAGTTCTGTATGAATGTGTGTGTAAAAGAGTGGTAGTGATGAACATTGTAAAAGTACTTTGAGTGGTCCCAGAAAGTATAAAAGTGCTATAAAAGTGCAAGTCCATTTAACATCCATAATTGCTTCAGCCACTTAACTGAACGGGTTGTATTCGGGATAGCCATCTATATGTGGCTTGCCTTTAATTTGTTTTGTGCAAAGCTCTTTCTCAAATCTAAATGAATTATAATTTGGTGCATGTGGGTACCATGAGATTATCTGGATGGATTAATTGTTTAGAATCAAACTAAACAATGATATGTCGAATGCTGCCTAAAGTTTAAAAATACACAGTGCAAGGGAACGGAGATCTACTATGAAAAAAAAAAAACCTAACTGAGACTGAGTTTCACTTATCAAAATCAGGCCCATAAGAGGGCAGACAATTTTTTGCACTGAGCTTTTAGTTCAAGTTTTACAGTATTTGTGTATTTTATCAGTTATGTAGTGCTTAAGACAGATAAACCTGACTGCCATAATTGAGAGACATATGTTGGACATAATCACCAATTTATTCTGAGCAAGGATTTCCTTTTTCTTTACATTGAATTTTGATTAGATATTGACATTGTGTTGACAAAGTAACACACATTGGTTAAAGGCATTTACAAAAGTCCAAAGACTTGAGAGGTCTTTAATGACTACATTTTCAAGACTATTACTGTGCAGCAAATTGCAGAGGTCTTTTACAATGGATACCTTCAGAGCAGAGGTATATGATTTCAAATAAATGGCTACACCGTAGGTAATGCATATTCAAACCTTAATCAAAATATTATCAATTGACTGTTTTCAGGTTACTGTAAGTTTATAAACCTACTGAATGAAGGGGTGGCTTGCTGTTCATCACTTACCCTTAACCTTGTCATGTTTGTTTTGAATTAAATTCATGGCTGATGTAAAGACCTAAATTAATAACAATCTCTTTTAATTACAGTGGGAAAACTTGGCCGACACAGTGGGTGACGGAGGAAAACACCAAGAATTAAGAAAATGTTCAATCCCATTGTTTTTTCCCATAAGCTATGTTTATGTTGTTTTACAGTATATATATATAAAAAATCAAAAGCCTGTAAGACTCCCACTTTGTAGAAAACCAGAGAACACATGCTATGTTTGTAAAAGCTTGACAGATCATCTCTCTCCTTCACACATAATTAGATAGATAGATAGACAGATAGATAGATAGATAGCGCATTACCGCCACCTACTGTGAACTTGATCCAGATACTCTAACAACTACCCACTCCCCATCCTTCTTGAAGTCACGTGACTCAACCAAAACGTTTCAATTTCACATTATTCTGGCGAGATCTAAAAAATATTCGCAACAACGAGCAAGCGAGTGATTATGTACATTGACTGAGTGAATATTATGAAAATAAAATATATATTTCTCGCTAGAAATGTAATCAAAACTTATTTTCATGCAGAAACTAACTCAAAATATGGCGAGTTTCACATTATTCTGGCGAGATCTGAAAAATATTCGCAACAACGAGCAATTATATATATATATATATATATATATATATATATATACAGCAATATCTTTAGCATATTTATATATAGCAATTAATATATTATTATATTTCATATTTAAAACATACAATTACAGTTAAAAATATTTGTATTTAGCAATGAATTTTTCTGCAAAAAATTATTTTTATGCAGAAACTAACTCAAAATATGGATTTTTTCACTAAAAATAAAAGAAATGTCCGCCATGTTTTTTGTTCTCACAGCCGTAATCTTGAAAGTCACGTGACTCGGACGGAAAACAATAGGAAAAGAATAAGCAAAATAAAATATAACAGTCATACAATTTAAGGGCCATTATTGTAACCCCACTACGTTTTGCACTTTGGACCAACGTAGTCAAGGTACAATTTTAAATGAGACTGGGTTGCCTGACATCAAAGCAAATTTAAAAGGGCTGGCTAATGCTAATAGTAAATTCTCTAGGATCATTATTCATGTCGGCACCAATGATGTTCGACTCCACCAGTCAGAGATCACCAAAATTAATATTAAAGGCGTGTGTGAACTCGCAAGTATGATGTCAGGCACTGTAATTTGCTCTGGCCCCCTTCCTGTTCACAGGAGTGATGAGATAGTTAGCAGATTATGTTCACTCAATGGCTGGTTGTCTAAAAGGTGTCCGCATAATAATGTAGAATTCATAGACAATTGGAAAAGTTTTTGGGGCACACCTGACCTGTTGAAAAGAGATGGTATTCATCCCTCCTGGGATGGTGCTGCTCTTCTCTCTAGTAATTTGGCTCCAAGTCTTAGAGCTAAAACATGACAATCTGGGGACCAGGTCAGGAAGCAGACAGACTGGCTAAACCGACCGTCTGCTAGCGGCCTCACGTCACCAAGGTCAGATAAATCCCATCACATAGAGCCTCTTTCACCTAGATATCATCATATAGAGACTGTGTCTGTTCCCCGAATTTGGAAATCCCAAAAACGTCCGAACCCATCTAAGATTAAAAATTTAATTGATGTTCAACAAATAAAAAACAGATATAATACAGATGAGCAAATGATAAAGCTTGGGTTGCTGAATATTCGATCCCTTACTTCAAAAGCGCTCAAAGTTAATGATATGATTTCAGATTATAACCTAGATGTGCTGTGTTTGACAGAAACCTGGCTAACACCAAACGATTGCATTAGTTTAAATGAGTCAACCCCACAAGATTACAGTTAAAACATGAACCTCGTCTGAAACGCAAAGGGGGAGGTGTTGCTGTAATTTATAGTAATATTTTCAAAACCACTAAGAAATCTAGTTTTAAATATACTTCTTTTGAAGTGTTGGTGCTTAATGTAAAAATATATAGTGTAAATAATAAATCACGTTTGAGAATTCTGCTGGCTACTGTATACAGGCCACCAGGGCACCATAAAGATTTTATCAAAGAATTTGTGGAATTTCTATCAGAATTAGTAATTGCTGCAGATAAAGTACTAATTGTTGGTGATTTTAATATACACATAGATAATGAAAAAGATGCATTGGGATTGGTATTTAAAGACTGTGGCGAGGTGGGCGTGGTTCAGCGAGGTCTGCACTGAGAGAGAGAGCTGGGAGATGAGTGGTGAGTAAGTAGGTCAAGTGCATAATGACAAACACCTGTGTCTCGTTGCAGTAATTGGCGCCGAGAGATCGTATAAAGCCACTGAGGAATGGTGGCTGAAGGAGAGATTGACTGACTGAGGACTTGTGGGTGTTGGGATCACTAAGGAAAGCCTGGAAACCTGAAAAGAATATTATATTTTGTTGTTTGAGAAGAGTTTACCAGCTGCGCAGTGTGCGCACGTTTTATGTTGAATTTTGAGAAATAATATCCTTCCGTCCAACGAACGTTATTACACTGGTGCCGAAACCCCGGAGGGAAGAAGAGTGCCGCTGCCATCATGCAGACTCCGTCAGCCACGCCATTTAAGGTTATCATTCAATCGCTCGCGGGATTCCACCAAGAACACCACAAGGCGTTGCTGGACATGCGGGAGGACCAGGAGCGCAAATTACTGCAACGAGACACAGGTGTTTGTCATTATGCACTTGACCTACTTACTCACCGCTCGTCTCCCAACTCTCTCTCTCAGTGCAGACCTCACTGAACCACGCCCACCTCGCCACAAAGACATTGTTAACTCAATTGGAGTTAGACAACACGTGTCAGGACCTACTCATTGTCGTAATCATACTCTAGATCTAATACTATTACATGGAATAGATGTTGATGCCGTTGATATTCTGCAGCAGAGCGATGACATCTCAGATCATTATCTAGTCTCATGTAAATTACATTTAGCCAAGGCTGCAAAGCCGACTCCGTGTTATAAATATGTTAGACCTATAACTTCTGCCACTAAAGATTGCTTTATCAATAATCTTCTTAATAAGTTTCATGATCTCAGCATCCCGGATAGCTTAGAAGAACTCGATACTGCGACAGAAACTTTTAACTCTCTCTTTTCCAGCACTTTAGACGCAGTTGCTCTGTTAGTCCACCGTGGTACAACGAGCACACTCAGGCCCTTAAGAGAGCAGCCAGAAAAATGGAGCACAACTGAAAGAAAACAAAACTAGAGGTATTTCGGATTTCATGGAAGGAGAGCTCGATTTCTTACAGAGAGGCTTTAAAAGATGCTAGATCTGCTTATTTTTCAATCCTATTAGAAGAAAATAAACATAATCCTAGGTATTTATTTCTAACAGTGGCTAAACTAATGAAAAATAAAGCTTCAAGCCCAGAAGTTTCCAAGCAACACAGCAGTAATGACTTTATGAACTTCTTCACTTATAAGATCGATAATATCAGGGAGAAAATTATAACTATGCAACAGTCTACTACAGCATCGCATCAGGGAGTGAATTGTAGTCTCCCTGAGGAAAATTTTTATTCATGAGTTGCTATAGGAGAGGAAGAATTTTGCAAACTCGTCAATTCATCTAAATCGACAACTTGTATGTTAGACCCTATACCGACTAAGCTACTGAAAGAGATGCTTCCAGAAGTCATAGATCCTCTTCTTAATATCATTAATTCGTCTTTGTCTCTAGGATACGTACCAAAAACCGCTTGTTAATAAAACGCAACTTAATCATACAAAATGAGTCAATTACAGGCCGATCTCGAATCTGCCTTTTCTGTCAAATATATTAGAAAAAGCAGTATCCTCACAACTGTGTTCCTTTCTTGAAAGAAATGATATCTCCGAGGATTTTCAGTCAGGATTTAGACCGTACCATAGTACAGAGACGGCTCTCATTAGAGTTACAAATGATTTGCTATTATCGTCCGATCGTGGTTGTATCTCTCTATTAGTGTTGCTCGATCTTAGTGCTGCATTTGACACCATTGACCACAACATTCTTTTAAATAGACTAGAAAACTATGTTGGTATTAGTGGAATTGCACAACTCCCTTAGAGAACTGGGTACAAAAATATGTGTGGGGGTGAAAAGAGGAGCCGAGTGCATAAGTCTCCTCCGCCAATACACAGCCTCTCCACCACCAAGACTCTTGCAGTGCCTCCTCGCGGCCACACATGAAGTTAGTGCAACTGGGGAGAGTGCATCCCCTTTAGCACTTTAAAAAATTAATTGCGCAGGTTTCCACCTCTGACCAATGGTGCGCTGGTTGGGGCATGTCATAAGGATGCCCTACAACTGTCTGCCCCGCAGAGTGCTATATATCCTGCTACAACAAGGCCAACGCTCTGCTGGAGGCCAGAAGAAACGCTTTAAAGACCAATTGAAGACAGTGCTTAAGAAGAGCAAATAAAACATGGGGACCTGGAGAAAATGGCTGCTGACCGAAACATCTTGCGGCAGCTATGTCTAGATGGGACCCAATCACTGGAGGAGGAGAGGACAGTCAGAAGACAACAAAGAAGGCTCAGGAGAAACACTCCCATAAATACCAGTAACACCAATACCATGTATATTTGCCCCACCTGCAATATAACCTGTGGATCCAGGATAGAGCTATTCAGCCATCAGATTACTCACCATTAAAAGACAGAAGTGGACGTCATCATCGGATTCGATAGACAGCTACAAGCAAGTACAAGCATGGAAACATAAATAGTTTTCTCTATACAATGAAAATAATAAAGGACCAAGGCGGCTTCCTTGTGGGACTCCAAAGTGGGTTTCATGTTTCTTTCCCCGGATTTCCACCAACTGCGGAACGGCTGCGGATCCGCTCCGAAACGGCGACGTAGTCAATAGGTTTTCATTAAAATCAATGTGTATTTTCACTGACTGCGGAACGGCTGCATTCCGACTCCGTCCCAGCTCCGGCGATTCGCAGCCCTCCGAAACAGATACGCAGAGCTTCTATTTTTGCAGGATGCCGGAGAGCTCGGCAGCAATATCGCGCGATCATACGTGAATTTGAGAGATCTCGCGGGTCCTTGTGAATTCAGCTGTCAGTCATGGCCACAGCCGTTCCGCAACAAATCCGGACCTGGTAGGTATTGAAGGACGGCGGAGCACAGAGCCTACACGCAGCGGAGCCGATCTGCAGCTGTTCCACAGTTGGTGGAAATCCGGGGTTAGACACATGCGTTTCCTCCAGGCGCTCTGCTTTCCAAAGACTATATTGTACTTTATACAATACAGATTGTTTAAGAACAGTTTCACAATAATATACAGGAAAATAACATTTAATGCTGCCAAATTCATAAATTATGTAATGATAAATGATGAATCACAATAGAATGTCACAGAAGAATCCATAGGTGTGAAAGCACGAACGTCGATGGATGGATGATTTTTGTGCAGTTTCCACTGAGAATGAATACAAAATTGATTGTCATTAAATATAATTTAAATCTGTTTAAAAGCGGTGGGCGGCCGAATATATAACGTAGATTGACCGGGATATCGAAGAGCTTCACCTTGCAGCTCAGCTCCTTCTTCACCACGACATACAGTGGAGGAGTTCAAGTATCTTGGGGTCTATGTGTAAATTTGTAGTTGAAAATTCAAACGGTGACAGTTCGTACTATTTGATGCAGTTTTAGGACATTTCAATTTAGTGTAAATAGATCAACCCGATCTCAAGAAATGCGTCTCTATAGCACGCATTGTATTTATCGTGCAATTTATACTTGAAAATTTGTTTTAACGTACACATGATAAGCACTGTAAACTCCTTGGGTAAGATTAGTAGTGTGGGGTACGTGTGCATTACATGACATAAACTGCGTATTATGTGGACGCGAAAACTGCGTATCATATGCACGTAACAACTCATTTTCGCGTATAAATTGCATGATAAATACAATGCACACATTTAATGAGATCAGGCTGGTGAACATAGAGGTATTACAGAAAAGCAAAAATGTGATTAAAATGGTGAATAACAGGTTGTTGTTATAAAGATCACGTGGTCAGTGTTAAATAAAGGTGTAAGCGGCATCATAAAACACAGCAGTGTGTTTGGATCATCTGCCATGCGACAGCACAGAATACCCACAAACCACCACCATTCCCCTGGTGCCACCAGTCGATCAAGGTGCCCTTCAAGAGGAAAAGCTATGAATCTCTAGGGGCGATCGCTTTACCAGTCATTTTGCATAATTGCATAAAATGCCTGAAAATATGAGTCAAACACTAAGGGTATCCTTCAAAAGTCAAGGTGAGCACAAATAGCACACATATCATTGTATAGCAGGCTAGAGGAGATAACGGTTTTAGATGAGACTTTAAGCGTCTACTTTTGAATGTATTTGGTTGAATTGCCTGTTATGCGAAGGATGGAAAAAGCAGCCAAAAGCATTTGGGAAAGTGTTGGTTTCTCTTTGCTTCAGTTTACAGTGGGTTTATATGAAAGAGGATCATCGGAATATGAATTCTAGTCAAGGTCAGTGTGATGCTTCATATGGGTTAAGAGGATTTGCTGCAATAAAGGCAGCCTGAAATTACATAAAGTATCTTCTGTAAGAGAGAGAGAGGTTGAATGAGATTCAGAATAATAAGCGAGGTCACAAGCAAAAATACAAGTGAGCTAATTTGTGCAACACAGCATATAGACATGGCATGAGTATCAGAGGAATGTGAAAACACATGAAAATCATCTCATTTAAAGCGCATGGATTCCCCGTGACCTCCCTCCAGGGAAAAAAAGACAGAGAGATGAAAAGTAATAACTGCATTTATTATCTTTCCGCTGTCGCTGTACGTGTCAGATCATTACCAGCGGCAAATTCCCTCAAGATCAATGATACTAAAGAAAAGCAGGATGAGAGTGATTCAAACAAAGGAGTGCTGGAAAAGATGACTCTAATAATTTACACATCGCTATTGTCAAGGAATGACAGATGGGTTCATATCTAATAATGGATCTGTTGAAATATAGTTAGAAAGAGATAAGAGGAGAAAAGCTTTTCTGTCTATGACAATGAAAAAGTCATGTAGATCTGAGGGCCATGTTACGTGTTGGCATTACTTTACTGGGAATCTACTGTATTAATTTTCCAGCTGCACTAAATGCAGTTTACTCATTTATACAAATGAACCACACACACTTGAGGAAAGCAAGGTTTAAATAAAATTTGAAAATCAAAGTTCTCTACTAAATGTAGGTTTGGTTGATACAACTAAAACTCTTGTAATTTCAAATCTGTATAACTTTTGATGTTGTTTTTTGTGATGTAACGCTTAATCCCCGCTCTGAGACTTCATGTCCAGCTTACCTCCCAAGGAAAGACAATGTAAATGCGTCTGTTCAGAATGACGCATAAATCTCTTGGAGGAAAGCAGAGTATAATAATAATAATAATTCATTAATGATAATAATAATAATAATTCATTACATTTATATAACGCTTTTCTTGGCACTCAAAGCGCTTTACATAGAAGGGGGAATCTCCTCAACCACCACCAATGTGCAGCATCCACCTGGATGATGCGACGGCAGCCATAGTGCGCCAGAACGCCCACCACACACCAGCTTACTGGTGGAGAGGAGACAGAGTGATGAAGACAATCAGTATATATATATATATATATATATATACAGGGATGATTAGGAGGCCATGATGGACAGAGGCCACTGGGTAAATTTGGCAAGGATGGCGGGGTTACACCCCTACTGTTTTCCGAAGGACATCCTAGGATTTTTAATGACCACAGAGAGTCAGAACCTCGGTTTAACGTCTCATCCGAAGGACAGTGCTCTTTGACAGTATAGTGTCCCCATCACTACACTGGGGCGTCAGGACCCACACAGACCACAGGGTGAGCGCCCCCTGCTGGCCTCACTAACACCTCTTCCAGCAGCAACCTGGTTTTCTCATGAGGTCTCCCATCCAGGTACTAACCAGGCTCAGCCCTGCTTAGCTTCAGTGGGAGACCAGTCTTGGGCTACAGGATGATATGGCTGCTGGCAAAGTATGTCACAAAATGTATTAATATTGACATATTCACCAAGTAAGTTAAAGGACAAATTAAATCACCCCTTTAGCTAAGTGAGGTAAAAAGGAAATGATTACAATATCTGTCTCACTTGGTATGCAACTGTAATTGTATGTTACTATGGCAACGCACTGATTTAGAATTGTGATCAAGCTGACTCAAACTGCCTGTGCATTAAACGATTTGAATACATATCTTTGATTGCAACATTAACCTGATTCTTATGTTTATGAATCTGCAATCTGCTTAATGCTACTGCCTCATGACATGGTTTTAAAGCTAGTATTAACTTTTAGGCCTTCATATGTCTTAAAATGCATATATACCCGCCTGACAAGCTCAATTTTGGGATCTCAGTATTTATAAAACTCTGCTTGCCCTGCTCTTGCATATTGTTCTCTCTTTTACTGCATATGATAATTCATACTCAGAAAGTAGTACTGAAGTGACCTTCATTACAAGATAATTTGTTCAAACGATTCAAAATGCATCTGCACTTTTTTGCATTTTGTGTCTTTCAGTTGAAAAAGAGAGGTATCGTCACACCTCTAACAGTGACTATGGCCTCAAAACACGCTCTAACACCAGACATAAGGGATCCCAGACTTTTAACTCACTTCTTGCAGTTCACACAAGAGTTTGACACAACGCTAAGTTCCCTCAGAGAGGTCAGACACAGTTCACTGTCAGCAGGATAAACACACTGCAGTTCACACACGGTTCAGAGCAAGTCGCTGCGAGACACGCTGACTGATCAAAGACTTCCTTGATATTCCTCCGTATGAGTTATGACAGAGGTAAAGGATCAGAGATGCTCCTTTCATCTGGGGGTTTAAAAGTGAGCAATCCAGAACACCTCAAAACAGAAGAGGGTGTTTCTGGGAGGCTGAAGAAAGAAACAAATCAGTCATATCAGTCACATGTCATCAGAATCCTCAAGGCAAGCTTTGAATGATGGCTTGACAGAGACTTGTCTGCATGGTCTTGAGAAACAAGGATCAATGAGAGCCTATGCATTTCTCTTTTACCCAGCATCCTTTACTATTAACTGCACAACAATTCAGCCTCCTGTTCTCTGTTGTGTTTGTTCAACGTCTCCTTTGGGAAACTCAACTGCACTCTCAGCATTTGTCCTTATTTTACCATCACAGTGCACTACGCATAAATTGGGCCAATTTCTGTCTTGCCTGGCCAACTGTCTCCTGAAATAGCAGTATGGATGTAGTCGGTGTCCCCATGGTAACTGAGCAAGTACAGTCCTGAGATGCGGAGGCTCCAGAAGCCTCCATTACGGCTTGGCTGTGAATCTTAGATAACAGGTCCAGAGGGAGCCATTGCAGGCCCGAGTGGAATAGCATTGTCTTGTCTAGAGGAATGTTTGCTTTTTGGCTTTAATTGGAGGCAAGAACAACATAGGAACATATCTGATCTTTGTGATTTACATTGTCTGTGTAAGAGTGGTAGTCTGAAGACAGTATATAAAAAAAATCCATCAGCTCTATTCCAACCTACAGTACGACAATTTCAAACATTGTTTATTGCACTTACTTGCATTGACCAGGCTGTGCAAAGTCTTCAGCCGGGAATATCCTGACTAATAATTACTGCTAACCTCCCTGACAGCAGAATAGTGTCGGCCCAGATCCGGCCCACATCCGGGCCGTGTGGAATGAACGTGTACCAGATGTGGGCCGGATCTGGGCCGACACCATGTTGCTGTCTAGGCTGCAATTAACCATTACAGACCCATCAATCCTTATTTTAAAGAATGCATGAATGAAGACTAGTCAATGAAGCTTGCAGGTTATTGCCAATGTGTGTGTGTCTGAGGGTGAACTGATGAACTGTATGAACTGACTTCAGCTGAATAATAACACTATTGTCTTTTTTAGAGCTACTTTACAGCAAATTGAATTCTGTTAGCATCATTGACCATCATGTTCCTGTTATCACTGTAAAGCTGTGTTAAAACAATCTGTATTGTATAAAGCACTATATGAATAAAGGTGAACTGACTTGACAATCCTGACACCACAAGACTTAATTTTAATCAACAATTGGACAAAAGCCACTATGTTCCCTTGAGCCAAGAAGAGAAACATTATCCTGACTTCCTAGACAGCAGCAGTGTCGGCCCAGATCCGGCCCACATCTGGTACACATGGATTCCACACAGCCCAGATGTGGACCGGATCTGGCCTAACACAACCCTTACGAAAAGAAAATATATTTCCCATTATATGAATGATCAATATAATAAATGATATAACAGTATATTTGAAAATATACAGAAAATATAGTGTTTATATATTACAATATATTGAATAATACATAAGGAATTGACGCTTTTCATTTATTGAAATGTGACAATATATTTACTAATATATCATAATGTATGTAATTTTAGATTCAGTAATACACTTCATAATATAGATGTATATGTGATCAGAAATGGTACTGCATGTGTATACATTATAATATGTTCCATATTTTCAAACTAGAATAACAAAAGCACAAGCCCACCCACATGTACTAAAGTATTTAACCAAGAGACTATCACTGTGTTGAGGAGAGCACAGCCATTACTTTTCAAATATAGTAATTACGGTCTTAATAGTATTCGGCCAATCGTCCACCGAACCAAAGGCTTCAGCACAGTGGTGACCCCAAAAACATACATTCACATTTATATGGGATCATGTATGTGTAATATATGTACACAATAAAGGATAAAACTTTGTGAATATAACATGTAATGATATTTTTGTCTTCATTAATAAATATTTTATGCAGTATATTGAAAAATATAAGCACTAGTTTCCCATATATGGAAATTTATTTTGTATATTATGTAATTTATCGCGTTATATTTTGCAGTATATTCCCATATATTTTTGTTCTGTAAGGATAGCCTGCTGTCTGGGTTATTCAGTGCAGCTTTACAATATCTGTGCTTGGAATTGAGCATGTTCAGAACTGAATAAACAAACACATACATCTTAGCATCTGTTTCCGGGCTAATAAAATACTGTAAGGACATTTTTGCCAAACAACAAAAACTATGACTAAAACAAAAATCTGTTCCCAATATGATGCACTTGAGTTTAATCCGTGGTTGGTGAAGCTGTTCCCCTCCCTCCCCGTGTGCTTCACTGCCTCATCCAATAAAGCAAGCATGAGCGATCTTCTCCTGGAAGCCTAGTGTCCTGCAGAGTTCCTCCCCAACACTGCTCCCCGTCAGAGAGAGTTTAGGGATTCCGAAGACCTTGATTAGCTGGTTCAGGTGTGTGTAATTGGGTTTGGAGCTGAACTATGTAGGACAGTGGCCCTCCAGGAGCAGGACTACACACTCCACCATGAAGGAAACAATATCACTTAAAAACCGTTCACCAGAATAGAAATATAAAAAAGCACTGTATGTCTACAGCCCTATACGGACGGGATTCGTTTTACAAGGGTAGATCGACATGACGCCTGTAATAATAATGGCTGATTCGTATGGGATAAGAAATCTCAGTAAATCTAGCAGAAGTGTGAGAGTAACTCGATTTACACACCGCTTTTCCCTGATATCACATGAGCAAACACATATAACCTATATTTATCTATATAAACCAGTTATGTCCGGTCGAACAATGTATTTTATTAACTTCAGATTGGATTATGTTGGTAATAGGCACTTACCTAACGCTAAAAGAAGTGTCGTGCCTCTAACAAGTGCTTTCGATATGGTGTGTGGAAGTTTTGCACAGACTGTCCCAGCGTCTAGAACACAACTGAATGCTTCATCAAGCGCCTCCATACTTCTAATATTCACAAGGGATTAGTATCACCTGAGGTCATTTTTTGGACCTTTTTACTGTAATCTTTACTGATATTGTCAAGTCAAGTCAAGTCAAGTGTATTTATATAGCGCTTTTCACAATATAATTTGCATCAAAGCAGCTTCACAGTATCAATCAAATAACATAACAATGTTTGTTTCTTAGTGGAAAAAACATCCACGTTTGGTAGGGCTGATCAATGGTATTAATGCTTGGTTAATTAATTTGAATATCCCCAACTGAGCAAGCCAAATGCAACAGTGGCAAGGAACCGAAAAACTCCATCAAGTGACCTACTGGTGTCCTAGAACTCCATCAGGTGACTTAATGGAGAGAAGAAAAAAAAAAACCTTGGGAGAACCCAGGCTCAGTCAGGGGCCAGTTCTCCTCTGGCGTTTATGAACTAGAGGCCGGATTTACAGTAACTGTAATTTGATACAGAATTTTGTTTTATTTTATCACTTCGGAGTGGGCACGCGAACCGGAATCACAACGTTTTATCTGTAGAGTGGGAAAGGGAGAGGCTCCATAGGGAGAGGCTAGTTGGCACTTCAGCACTGCGTTGTCATCGGGTCCAGGCAAAGCTCCTAGTCAGATCTGGATACGGCCTGGATCCAGTAGGCTGCGGGAAAACCTCGGGATAAACAAAGACACTAAAATTAGCGTAGATGCCATTCTTCTTATGATGATGTAACGAGTACTTTAGGATTTAAGGGAAGTTTTCCCAGTTCCGGCTGACCTAATCTATGCAGCCTAACATTGAATTATAGAAGTCTATAATATATTATGTGTATGCTAGGTCAAAGAGATGTGTTTTTAGTCTAGCTTTGAACTGACCGAGTGTGTCTGCTTCCCGGACAATGGTAGGAAGACTGTTCCAAAGTTTTGGTGCTAAATAGGAAAAGGATCTACCGCCAGCAGTCGATTTTGATATTCTAGGTATTATCAACTGGCCCGAATTTTGAGATCGCAATAGACGTGAAGGACTATAATGCGTTAAGAGCTCGCCCAAGTACTGCGGAGCTAAACCATTTAGTGCTTTGTAAGTAATCAACAATATTTTAAAATTTGCGATGTTTAATAGGCAGCCAATGCAGTGTTGACAGAAGCGGGCTAATATGGTCACACTTCCTGGTTCTAGTAAGAACTCGAGCTGCAGCGTTTTGGACCAGCTGTAGTTTATTTATTAAGCATGCAGGGCAACCACCCAGTAGAGCATTACAATAATCTAGTCTTGATGTCATGAAAGCATGAACTAATTGTTCCGCATTTGTTAATGAGAGCATATGTCGTAATTTAGATATATTTTTAAGATGGAAAAATTGGTTTTACAGATACTAGACACGTGACTTTCAAATGAAAGATTGCTATCAAAAAACACACAGGTTCCTAACCGATGACGAAGACTTAACAGAGCAGCCATCAAGTGTTAGACAGTATTCTAGGTTATTACGTGCGGACGTTTTTTGTCCAATAGTTAGAATCTCAGCTTTTCAGAGTTTAGTAGTAGGAAATTACTAGTCATCCAATTTTTTATATCAGCTATGCATTCCATTAATTTTGTGAATTGGTAAGTTTCATTAGGTTTTGAAGAAATATACAGCTGAGTATCATCGGCATAACAGTGTAAGCTAATTCAATGTTTCCTAATGATATGTCCTAATGGTAGCATGTACAGAGTGAACAGCAGCGGTCCTAGTACTGAGCCTTATGGTACGCCATACTGAACTTGTGATCGATAAGACATCTCTTCATTTACTGCTACAAACTGATAACGGTCAGATAAGTATGATTTAAACCATGCTAGTGCAATTCCACTAATGCCAACATAGTTTTCTAGTCTATTTAAAAGAATGTTGTGGTCAATTGTGTCAAATGCAACACTAAGATCAAGTAACACTAATGGAGAGATACAACCACGATCAGATGATAAAAGTAAATCATTTGTAACTCTAATGAGAGCTGTCTCAGTACTATGGCACGGTCTAAATCCTGACTGAAAATCCTCACAGATATCATTTCTTTCAAGAAAGGAACACAGTTGTGAGGATACTGCTTTATCTAATATCTTTGACAGAAAAGGCAGATTTGAGATCGGCCTGTAATTGACTAATTCTGAAGGATCAAGTTGTGGTTTTTTAACAAGCGGTTTTATCATAGCCAGCTTAAAGGTTTTTGGTACGTATCCTAGAGACAAAGACGAATTAATGAGATTAAGAAGAGGATCTATGATCTCTGGAAGCATCTCTTTCAATAGCTTAGTCGGTGTAGGGTCTAACATACAAGTTGTCGATTTAGATGAATTAACGACTAGTATTCTCTGACTAATATTGTCTGTAATGATCACTGAGATGCACATTCAGACAGGACTAAAATCACTGAGAAGCTCTGGTAATAATTACTCTACCCCACCTCTCCATGTTAAACTAGTCCAGTCTGTATAGAGAGCTTAAGGTTAACCTATGTGTTGCCTGTACGGTTTATAATGTGAGCAGTAACCAGCATCACACGAGCTGAGGCAGAGCCAGACCTCTTCCCGCTTCAGTCTCCCTCTCTTTTCCCGCAGATCCGGCTTTCTGTTGTGCTGCAATTAACAGGACTTTTATTGCACTCAGCCGTTATGAGGGAGTTGAGCACATTTATGCTCCATCTACAAATGGACTGCAGCTAAAAAAGGAGAATAATGCACAAGAAAAGGGTTTTCCCTCAGACAGGTTATGGCTAGAGCGGGTCGAGGTATTGCCTCGCTGTTCCAGTATTAATGAGTCGTTTCCTCCACTTAGAGGTAGGCCGAGACACAGAAACGAGGAAAGGAAGATAAGGGCCAAAGGAGAATAGTAAACAAGAGTAGATCTGGGAGCGAGGGAGCGCTGTGGAAATACAGTGAATGACATAAAAATGACAGATGGCTGGCACAGATAGAGAGAGAGACAAAAGATAGACTGATGGAGAAGGACAGCAGACGGCTCTCTGTAGAGATGACAGGCTGCTGAAGCAGTGCATTATGGGATCAGACTGTAATAGAGACCCAGCTGTGCACGATTCAATCCCTACGGACAGCCCAAAACACTTCCACTGGCTGAACCCAGTGTTTTATGGGGACACTATTAAGTGCCTGCTTAGAATATTAAAGGACATCACACACGATATATATGCAGTGTTCACCATTAAAACATGTGTCTAATGCTGTCTACGCTATACACTGCGCTTTGATGTCTATATCCACTATATCCATATTGCAATTACTGCACAACATGTGTGCATGTGGACATTTGTAATATGAATGTGCAAGGCTTCTCGTGTCATTTTGCCTGTACAAAAACTGTCAGTTAGGCTGCACTACATTGCAAACTGGTAAATACATTTTAATTCACTATCTTAAACATAAACACATTGGATTATAGAGCAAATAGTTTAACAGTTTTCTGCACTTTATTATTCTTCTGGATATCAACCTAAAGTGGCTGATAAATCAGAAGTCTCTGCACATTCACAGAAAATAGCTTACTTCAGCCATGCATAATAATGTGGATTAAAAGGATAGTTCACCCAAAAATGAAAATTCAATTATCATATTCTCACCCTTGTGTGTGTCAGGTTTAGTGTAGGTTTGCCGAAGACGAGGACAAGGGAACTTCAAAGTAAGTAATTTATTTACAAACTAGACTTTCAAAAACATAAGAACACGGAAAAACACTCCAGAACTTCAGGACACACAACCATACATAGACGACGACCGACAAACACTGAGGGAAAACACAGGGCTTAAAAAAACTCGGGCTGACACTGGCTCCGGCTCAGGAACAGCAGACACTGGCTCCGGCTGAGGAACAGCAGACACTGGCTCTGACTCTGGCGGGCAGGCGATGGGCTCAGGCTCTGGCGGGCAGGCGATGGGCTCAGGTACTGGTGGGTAGGCGATGGGCTCAGGCGTTGGCGGGCAGGCGATGGGCTCAGGTACTGGTGGGTAGGCGATGGGCTCAGGCGTTGGCGGGGAGGCGATGGGTTCAGGCGGGCAGACCGGAGTGGGAGATCTTCCACGAGGTATGTGGATCCACACGCCCACAACGTGTGATCCACAAATTCCAAGAAGGACATATTTAGGTCTTCTACCAGAAGTATCTGGGCTAGCGGGTCCTTCAGTCCACCCCAGAAACTCCATGTAAGTTCTTCCTCCTCCAAAGTCACATCATCATAGAGACATAAATAAAGCCCTGCATATTCCTCAAGTGAACGCTCATGTTGGAAGAGATTGGTATTTCCATGGGGCTCACCTTCTTGTTATTCTTCCTTCTGCTCATTTTCTGTTTTTTTTTTGTTTTGTTTTTTTGTTTTTTTAAAGGGTCAGTCGTTCTGTCAGGTTTAGTGTAGGTTTGCCGAAGACGAGGACAAGAAAACTTCAAAGTAAGTAATTTATTTACAAACTAGACTTTCAAAAACATATAAGAACACGGAAAAACACTTCAGGACTTCAGGACACACAACCATACATAGACGACCGACAAAAACTTCTTCTTTCAGGATTTAATGGCGGTTGGCAACTCATCTCAAAGGTGCATTACCGCCACCTACTAGACTGGAGTGTGAGCATTAAACTGGCGTCCAAAAGAGATAGAGGAACTCCTATTAAATTATTTCGCCTAGCCCAGTGTTTTTTAAAAACAAAATTAACAGCTTGTGTATTTTCCCAGATGTTTTCCCCAATAAACACTCAAGTGTAAAACTTTGTTCATCCATTTGTGCCTTTATTCTATTCTATCTTCTTCATATTTTTTGCAGTCTAACAATATATGTTTCACTGTCTCTTGTACATTACAATAAGTGCATAATCCAGTGGGGTGTTTTCCTATTTTATACAATGTTGCATTTAAACCAGTGTGACTCATTCTAAGACGTGAAACTAACATCTCCTCCATTGGGCTTCTGCCCTTCCTCATGCTTGTGACTACTCGATTTTGAATACTGTATAGATGACGTCCTGTACCCGCTGTGTTCCAATCCGACAAACACTGAGGGAAAACATAGGGCTTAAAAGAACTTAACGGGATAATTAACTAGACACAGGTGAAGAAACTGAATACAAACGAGGAGCGGTAAAAACTAACAGGACTAAACCAAAATCACAATAGACAGGGGGAAACAAGATCACAGAACATAACAGAACACATCAAAACATGACAGTGTGCTTCCAAAACTGCATGAGTTTATTTCTTCTGTTATTTTGAAGAATGTGGGTAAACAAACAGTTGATAAGCCCCATTGACTTTTTTTTCTTCTTTCTTTTTGCTTGACAGAATTTAAATTTTGGGGTGTTCTATCCCTTTAAAGTAAAATATAAAAGAAATGTTAATTTTTTTTTTTTGTGCAAGTTTTGGTTACCATTCTAACCTAATACAACCGGTTAGCCTGCTACCATAGAATACCCTATGCAAGTTAATACACACACAGGCCTAACACTCATTTTTGTTGTTTGCTTTGTTGCAGTTTTGCTGCATTGAGCTTTATGGTGAAATCTCATCGGTCTAAAAATCTGCTTCTTCATTCTATACATTACACATCACATTATGTTCTAATTGGCCGTGATTGTGAATCACGTAGCAGTTTCGGTGTGGACAGAAAAACTGCTTGTTGGAAACTTGTCGTAACTAGATAAGATCAAGAAGGTTTTTTCTTTCTTTTACATTACACCACTTGTTCATCTTGATAGCAGTCACTCGGCTGTTGGCAAAGTCGCCACTGTTTGTTTTTTGGTCCCACTTTATCTTAGGTACATTTATGTCTGAAAAAATAATTCTTAGGTAATATGTCTTTCTTGTGTTGTTGTTGTACTGTAGGTTAGGGTGCTGTAGGGTAGGTTTAAGGGTTGGTTAAGGTTTAATACATTACAGAAATAATTTACAGCTGTAATCACATGCATTATTTTTTTAAATATATGTAGAATGTTAAAAATGTATACAATAAGTGCATTGTATCAAATGGTTTATTTAAAAGACAATATAAAGTGGGGCTTTTTTTATCCAATGTAAATTCATGTTCCAGTTTACTTAATCTTGACACATTTTCCAGGTGAAATGAATACAAAAATAAAAAAGACACAGGAGAAATGTAAGAAAAGGCAGAAATGATCCTAGTTGTTATATGCGGGTGTGGGTTGGAGTGGAGAAAATCTCACATCCGAATTTGGATGGTAAACAACATTAGGCCAAATATGGCATGTTGTCACACTCAAAATCAGCATGAACACAGGCCAAGCAGAACGCTGTCAGCAAATGTCCTGCTAAATGACAAGGATATGATTAGTAACAATCCAGGCTCATTCCCAATCAAAGAATCCCAGATTAATGAATGGCACCAAACTCCAGCGAGGATGAGCATTTTAATGAGCCGACTGTCACTCATAAACCTGCTGCTGCACACAGCCCGATGTCAAGATTCACGTTCAGCACAACTGGCACGCTGTCAGTGAACGCCACATCAGGGCACAGAAACCTCACTGTCAACCGTCATGTGACGACACCTTATGTCAAAATTGAGTTCTGATTGAAATTAAGTCTGTCAAACTATGACCTGTACCGTGGCAGATGGGTTTTCCCTCAAATAAATATAACATGATATCAGATCGATCAAAAAACTTGTCAAGTAGTAAAGTCAAACTATCCTTAATAGTTAGCTAGACTATACGCAGAGCAAAAGTTCAGATATGTACTCATTCTGGGCACAATACACACCACTGATAAAAAGATCTCTTCTGCTCACCAAGGCTGAATTTATTTGATCAAAAATAGAGTAAAAAGGTGAAATATTATTGCAATGTAAAAGTTGTTTTCTATGTGAATATATAGTAAAGTGTAATTTATTCCTATGGTCAAACCTGAATTTTCAGCATCATTACTCCAGTCTTCAGTGTCACATGAAATCATTCTTCACTGAACAAAATTATAAACGCAAAATTGTTTTTGCGCCTTTTTTTCATGAGCTGAACTCAAAGATCTAAGACTCTTTCTATGTATGACAAAAGGATTTTATTGTGGGCAGCCTAAGGCACACCTGTGCAGTAATCATGCTGTGTAATCAGCATCTTGATATGCCACACCTGTGAGGTGGATGGATTATCTCGGCAAAGGAGAAGTGCTCACTAACACAGATTTAGACAGATTTGTTGACAATATTAGAGAGAAATAGGCCTTTTATGTACATAGAAAAAGTCTTAGATCTTTGAGTTCAGCTCATGAAAAATGGGCGCAAAAACAAAAGTGTATAATTTAATGCTTTGATGCTCTCTTTATTTCATGCTGTATTGTTTAAAGTGCTGTATAAATAAATGCGACTTGATTTTCTTTTTTTTTCATAATTTCATAACGGATGTGCAGCTTAATAGTGTAGAAAGTGCTTTTCCTCAAGATTCTTTAAGCAATAGAAAGTTTGAAACAACAGCATAATTTGAAACATAAATCTTTTCTAACATTTAACAATTTGAAACATAAATGTCTTTATTGTTATTTAATTTAGGGAATTAATGTTAATTGGAGACGTTTCCCCAATCATCTCAATGGCAAAATGTGTCCCATTTAACCTGAATTCCCCCATACGCCTATGTTGCTGGTTCAGTTCACACAAGCAGTGGAGCCAGGTCTCCTACGGAAACACTGGCTGTTGCACCACATTGTGATCACATAGACAGATTCCTTTAGAGTTTGAGGTGATTTGAACGAGGCACCTGTAAATGTGACGGCTCAGTGTGATCTGACGTGTTTATTCAGTGATCTGAGCTGTGCTGTCAGAGGGAACGTATCGTGACACGCGGTGAAGTCGGTGAATCAAGAGGAGCACGTCTATCCCGGCACTACACCCAATGTCTGTTGGGTTTCTTTGATAGCACAGTGTGTGACACTTTCTGACAGATGGATTATGGGACGAATAAGGGCGTGTTCACACTTGCCGTCTTTTTTGTCAAGAAAAAAAGTTGACAAGGGTGCTTTTTTTTTTAAAAAGAAAAAAAAGAAAGTGGCTGTGTTTTGTTCCAAATAGCAGTCGAGGGTGTCTTTTGCTGCTATAAAAACATACAACATAGCATTGCAAGAAGTACAATTGTTGACAGCATCTGGTAATGGTATTGATAACTGTTAGCGAAAATTAATGTTAGCTAAATTTAACAGGTAAGATAACGACAAGTAGTAGATGATACACTATTACCTGAACAACCAAGGATCCATCTTGCCTCTTATAGTAGAGTTTTGTGCTCATGTCATATAACTCCTTGTGCTCCGACACTAGTCCATCTACCGGCACCTGCGCCATTTCTTCTTGTTGTTATGGAAACAACAGGTCTCGCTACTCGCTTGTCATTGATCAGCTGTCAAAAACGTGCATAACATAGGCCGTTTTTTTCAGAAAAGTTGAACTTTATTGACCTTGAAAAGACGCTCTGAGTTGCAAAAAAAGACGTCGCATGACGTTTAAAAACAAACGTTTAAGGCGCGGTTTACTCCATAGGATTATAATGTAAGACAGAAGTAGCTTCAGAAAAGACGCCAGTGTGAACACACCCTAACCATTCAATTCAACCTGTGTGAATCAATGAATTCCACCGCAGTCCTTTCCCTCAGAGGGTTGCTGACGCTAACTATCGACATTCTGTAAATTACTGACTTAACATTCATTTAAAATCTACACCCGATATGCAAAGTCACAGATTTGCACACATTTTTTCTCTCTTCACTGTAGTTTCTCTCACCAGGCCTGTGGTCTTGGGGAAACACTTACATTACAGGTCCAGAGAGACCAGTGTTGCTGAGTCTCGCAAAAATAAATCAATAAACAAAAAGCAACAAGGTTTGACAAAACAAGGCCAACACAAGCCAACACAACCATGTTAATGATTGGGAAGGTTCTTTGGAAGCACGTCAGTACCCATCTGAACCTACTGGACCAAAATGAAACTAATCTAAGCCACAAAAGTGGCTATCAAAAATGGAGCCAGCACTGTGCTCTCCACATGTTAACTCTAAAGAAGCTCTGCAGGCCAGTAAGTTTGTTTTAGGTCCAATATCTACCAGTCTACATGCATTCTGACAATGAAGTCTTCCACTGCAACCAGCCCCTCCGCTTCACTCTCTTAAAGCAACAGAGAGATGCTCCGGATCCTCCAGTGTCACCTCTCCGTCAGACTGAAGAAAATCAATACAATATTCATCTGTGATTATTTTCGAGGAAGTATGTATATTAAGAAATTGTACGTGTTTTTATAAATCATACTTTTGAAAGGCCACAGAAAAAGTTGTCAAATAGTGCAGCCTCGACACTTCTTTTGAACACTAACTCCTGAACGATACTGTTTAAAGAGTTGAAGTTCAGTTCATGAACTGTGCAACTCAGAGGAAAAGTGTCTGAGAGAATCCATTTAAACAAGCCACAGAGACATTTCAGAGAGATGTTCACTTTTCACAGAGCTTACAAAGAAAGACTAATGAGGATGTGTCACATTACACAATCTGCTGCATCTACAAATCTGCCTACGACGTTATCACAAGTGCAACAACTTAAAAGATATGAGCAACACAGTTTTAGGGTTAACCAAATTTAAGGTTGATTCAAGTTCTTATATTGTTAACCCTACTAATGTGACCCACAGTTTTACACAGTAATATGTTGTTAATTTCTTTATTTTATACGCACAAATTTTCATCCACAAGCAAAAGTGGCTTTTTTCTTGTTGAATTTAACTCTCGTTTCATTCCTCAGTCTTATAAATAACAAAAAACTATTGTTTTTATTTGTATTACAATGAATTATTCAAAGATATTTAACCTAGTCATTGTGCATTTTTCTCCATGTCACCTACTGTTTTATGAATACTGAGCTTTCGGACATACTACTCTTTTCACGCACTGTTTTCTCCTACTATACGGGTCCTTCTCAAAAAATTAGCATATTGTGATAAAGTTCATTATTTTCCATAATGTAATGATACAAATTTAACTTTCATATATTTTAGATTCATTGCACACCAACTGAAATATTTCAGGTGTTTTATTGTTTTAATACTGATGATTTTGGCATACAGCTCATGAACAATAAAACATCTGAAATATTTCAGTTGGTGTGCAATGAATCTAAAATATATGAAAGTTTAATTTTTATCATTACATTATGGAAAATAATGAACTTTATCACAATATGCTAATTTTTTGAGAAGGACCTGTATAGTAGGTAAGTAGGCATATTCGGACCCAACATTAGTATACGCACATCCGAATCTCGCAAGAAATAGTCCAAAACCCCAGTATTTCTCGCCTACTCTTATATGAATACTGAGGATTCAGACATACTATTAGTTCACCTACTGCTCTTTGCCTACTATATAGTAGGGAAGTATGCGGCTTCGAACGCGGCCACTGAGAATGGAGTTGGATGCTCTCATTGATGAAACTCAAACCTCCTCTAAAAGCAGACATTACTCAGGTTTTCTGTTTGTGGTGTCATCTTTTCTGAAGCCTCAACTCACTTCTTACCTCAGCACAATCACTTTCAGCTGTGAGGGAGATTTTGCAGATGCTCTGTCCATCGATGGACTGAACTGGATCATTGACCCATGAATCCTCACCTTGTACAGCAGAGAAAATCGATTTTGCAAGCCTTCTCTCCTCCTGCCTTTTGTTCAGACAGGGATGAGTGGTTGCATTTGCTCTGCCCGCTTTAAGCGTTTGGGATTGAACATGCAAAAGCCACAGATGAGTTATTCATTTGTTTCAGAGACCGGATGAAGAGTCTAGCTGACTCCAAGCAGAGAAAATCTCACGGGTTAGTTTAAGCAGTGCAGTCGGCCTGCAGAATCGCATGGGTTTCTTCATCCCATGGGGATCACGGCTCACTCCACGAGAAACACAGCCGCAGTGTGGACTATTTGGAAAATTGTATAATCTTCCGGTGTATTCAATGCTCTTTGTAGGCACGCTGGTGTTATGGAAATTTTCAACTGAATATTAAACTAACCATGTTTCTAACATCTAAACTTATCTAACATACTAACACTTTGAAACACCATGTTCTAAAACGTTCTGTTCTGTGTTTTTGTTGTTGGCCTAGGTTGCCATTCCCCTGTTGAGTGTAAAAATAACATATATGGGAAATGAAACTAGACAGATGACTAGGTTAGAACTTGTGATTAACAATGAGGTAATCATTAAAACAAAGTTTGCTTTACCTAGTAACAGAAGAGTTTGTCTATGAAGAACCAATCAAATTCATGCCATACCTCCCTAGTCTATAAAAACTGTTTTATCCGTGTTTTCGGTGGGATTCTCAATGGAATTTGTCTGAGATCCTACGGCCTTGCTTCTTCATGTGAGATTCTCTGAGAACTGCTCAAGAACTCCCGGCCGTAATAAAGAGCATTTGAGGGATGTCTGTCAGTCATTTAAAGCTAAGCAGCAAAACAGGTAAGTTAGAATTATTAGACTCAGCTGTAGTCGAGGAGAAGACTCACTGGAGTATAGAATTAGACTGATACTGAAGTCAACTGTAGACTTGTTGAAATATATAAAGAGAGATGATCCTGAAGTCGACTGTAGACTCGTTGAGGTGTAAACTTAGCTAACGTCAATATAATAGACGCGCTAGAGTATAAGTATTATTGGTAGAGTAGTTAGGTTTAGGGGGAAATCTACCACACTGGCACTCTGAATGAAAGCGGACTGGTTTCCTGCTAAAGTTCAGCCGGGTTGAGTCTGGCCAGTGCTTGGATGGGATACGAATAGTAAGGTTGATTCTGTGAGAGGTGTTAATGAGGCCAGCAGGGCTTCCTCAGTCTCAGGTCATAGAGCCACCGTTCGCTGATGGAGATCAGGACACTATAATGCTCTCAGTGATCACAAAAAATTCCATGGATGTCTTTTGTAAAGATGGCTCCATCACTCTTCACTAATAGCTGGTGTAAGGTGGGCATTCTGTGGCTCGATCGTGCTGGTGGATGCTGTGTGGAGATTTTGCCTTCTTACTGTGTAAAGTGCTCTATAAATGTTACTACCAGGGGTGTAAGAATATAGCGTGTTACAATATATCGCAATACAAAAATGCAACAATATGTATCGTGGATAGTGACAATATCTATTGTGAATAGTTGAAATAAAATTTCTGTGTGACAAAAAATTAAAGTTTACAGAAATTTAGGGTCAGTACTACATTAAACAACTATATATAATGTTGAATATAATGTATAATAATACAATGGGGGGATATTTGTGGGTCCTGATAATGCCAAATGTCTGATGTTACCAATAAAAAGTGGCAATCATTATTTCAAATATATCTAGCCAGTGACAGAGTGAAAGCATATTCATCTAAAATAATCCTGCTTCAGCTTCAGAATCATGAATATTGTTATCTAATATTGTTGTCTCTATTGTCTTGTGCTTTGGGTTTCCAGCACCAAGTTCAAGACTATTAATTTACACACACAATGTAATATTAAATTTAGCATTTTAATCAAAAGTAATTTTTTGTTAACCTCATACCATGTCCATAATATTGTATTTTTAGTTCAGTTTTGTGATATGTATCGAATCATGACATGAGGGTATCATTACACCACTAGTTACTACTACTATTAACAATAATGTGTCTCTGATGTTGATTTCTAAACTCCTTCAGTCACAATTGCAATAGAATAAAGGGTGTCCATGGTGAAGTAATAAAACTGAGATTTTTCCATCAGAATAAATGGTGAGTCGACATATCCAGGGAGTCCAACAGTTATTTCTCTATTAAAAATTACCAAAACAGACTACATCAGTACACACAGGTATGATCACTGATGTGTAAATTCTACTGATCTCGGCTGGATCTCTAATCATGTTCAGCTGAGTGTGCTGCGTTCTGCCTGTCCTAACACTGCTGCCATGTGGGAAACACACTCACGGACACGCCGCTGTGGTCACACACACATGCACACACGCACACACACACACTCGCTCACTCACACACAGGCTGAATCCTCTCGTGTCTGTCACCCTTCAGACAGCAATTCACAGTGTTTGTTCAGTGGAGGCATGCTTCAGCAGCAGCTTTATTAACACACTCATTTACTGTGGACTAACATCTTGTAGGTAATCTGATGAAGAAAACCCAAAACTCTTCCTCAAAATAATGTACACACACACACGTCTGGTCCACTATCTTTGAGGGGACTCTCCATAGACGTAATGATTTTTATACTGTACAAACTGTGTATTCTCTCCTCTTACACTGCCCCATCCCTAAACCTACCCATCACAGGAAACATTCTGCATTTTTACATTTTTAATAAAACTTTTTTATGTTTTTTAATCAATTTCCCTCGCGGGGACCATAGTCCTCACAATGTAGGTGATTTCACGTTTTACTATCCTTGTGGGGACATTGAGCACACACACACACTTTTCTGCAATTATCTGATCTAGCTTCTTTCCTAATCAAGCTTTCTAATAATCTTGGCATGTAGTGAATAGCTAATGTTCCTCTACTGTACAGTAAGTCGCTTTGCATAAAAGCATCTGCTAAACTTATAATGTAAATGTGAATGAATAGATAACTCAGCACATTCTGAAAATCGGTCCAAACTCAGGCCATCTCCACACTAATACGTTTTCGTTTGAAAACGTATATTTTTCTCTCCGTTTTGGCCTTCCGTCCACACTGAGACGGCGTTTTAAGTCAACGAAAACGTAGCTTCTGGAAGATGCTCTCCAAAGCGGATACATTTGAAACCGCTGTTTCCGCGTTGTAGTGTGGACTGTGAAGCCGGAGGTATTTGAAAACGATGACGTAAGTTTAGTCGTGATCAATGTTGTACCAATAGATATTCATGTTTACTGGTATTGTGCCTATTGTTACTAAAATATGTTACTTCTTATAACTATGTTCTTCATATCAGAGTAGCCTACTGCAAAGATGACAGAAAATGTAGCCTACTCACATTTGCTGTCCTGCGGCAATACAGAGCAGTCGCGTTTTAGATCAAACATACGGTGACTGAGTGCGACCTTTATCAGGGAATGGTGAGATATTTTGCTAAATAAAATGATCCTGTTTGAAGAATTGCGCGATAACTTTATTATTTATTTTTCCATCTGTATCATCTGTGAGCTTTTGTGAGGTTTCACGCATGCGCAGTAATGTGAATTTAGAAGTTTCTCATCCACACTGAAACGTTGGAAAACGCTAGTGTGGACGGAGAGCGTTTTTAAACGAAAACGCCGTTTTCAAATGTATCAGGATTAATGTAGACGTAGCCTCAGTTTACAATATAACAGGTATGAGTCATTATAAGAGAAACATTATATACAGATCAAAACAAGATAAAGAGGAACTAACTACTGTTTCAATCATGTGTTCAAGTTCTCTTTTATTGCACACTTTAGTCACTTTTTAAGTCATCTTAATTTGATCAGTAGTAAACATAAGTTGAATGACTCCATTAGACACATATATGTGTATGTCCTTGATTCAGTAAATACTTTAAATTGTACATTTTGTCATCAGAATGTTTTAACAGTCTGTGCGCAATTTTCAACACAAAACTCAATACCAGTGAATAAGAGAGCTTCTGTCTGATCAGCTGGGTTCATTTTCCTTCATGTTTTCTGCAGGATTGGGAAACTCCATGAGTATTAGAGCAACACAGCATGAAAGAAAATCCACTTCACCGACTTACAGTTACAGGCCAAAGGCTTAAAATTCATCACACACACACACACACACACACACACACACACACACACACACACACACACACACACACACACACACACACACACACACACACACACACACACAAACACACACACTTGTACTTATCTTACATGGTGGGTCTTTCCTTTGACTTATGTGGCGTATAATATTGTGCTATTCACAGAAGGTGTTGTATTTGTACTATTTTACCAATTCTTGTTCACATTTTTCATTTTCTTCATTTCTGTGAATGTTAGGATACATTTGTTTGTACATGAGTTTGTGCATTCGTTATTTTTGGTCTATAATAAATATTATTTGTTAGATTGCACCTCGCTTCATGTGTCCTTTTTATGTTGCTTACCCATTTAAGCCAGTGTTTGATTAGGGGTTTGTAACATCCTATTGATTTCAAACTAGGTAAGATGGTTTCCTAACATAAAATATTTTATGTATTTTACTGTGAGTAATTTCCATTACTATTTTTACTACATGTGTATGTTTTTATATTTTGTAGAATTGCAAGACTACCACATCAGGGTGGAAGAACATAGCAGTTCTCCCAACAGGAAGAGGTTCTTATTGTTGATATGGTCTGTTGAAACAATGCCATCCGACTCCATGAAATTCAGCAAAGAGTTATTGAGGACAATTTAAGTTTTGAAGGAATCAACAGTCTAAGCCTTTCTACCATTGACCGTGTTCTCCAACGTAACCGCATACGAATGAAGAACTGATAACAATGTAAATGTGTACCTTGATAAGCAATGTAAGTCGCTTTGGATAAAAGCGTCTGCCAAATGCGTAAATCTAAATGTAAATGTAAGCAAGTATACAGAGTATACTTTGAGCGCAACTCTGAAAGGGTCAAAGATCTACGACATCAGTATGTGCAATAAGAAACGCTCAGACATTTTCAGCGCTTACAGTTACTGTAAAGTGCACTATGTTGTAGTGCAGTGGTGTCAAACTCAATTCCTGGAGGGCCAGAGCTCTTCACAGTTTAGCTCCAACCAGCTCAAACTCACACCTGCAAGGAAGTTTCTAGCAATCATGAAGACCTTGATTAGCTGGATCAGGTGTGTTTGATTAGGGTTGTAGCAAAACTGTGCAGAGCTCTGGCCCTCCAGGAATTGAGTTTGACACCACTGTTGTAGTGTATGTAAATCAGGAGTGAATAGAATAGAGGAAGTCCCTGGTCAGCGTGGAGGCAATGTTACCCTTTGTGCAGCTATTGGTAATCATGGGGTTCTCCATGCACATGCAACCCTGGGGCCATACAATAACATCTCAAGAACATCTTCTCACATTTGTGGATGTTCTAAGAAATGTTTTGTTTGAGCGAGAGCAGCGGGATCAACAGCAGGCAGTGCAACCGGTCTATGTCATGTTTTGGGACAATGTCAGTATTCACCGTAGTGTCCGTAGTGTTCACCAACAATCAGTTCAATAACAATTCATAAATGTGTTCCTTCCACCATACAGCCCTTTCCTCAACCCAATTGAAGAGTTTTTCTCTGCATGGCGGTGGAAAGTCTATGACCTAAACCCATATACAAGTGAAAATGGGTGGCCGGACCCAGCTCTAAGACGTGATTTTTTTTTTTGATAGCAACATTTTCAGTATAATCATCATACCTAGGTGTGATTATGATTTAGTTTTGTGTGATTTTTTTTCTTTACTTTATTTGCAAAATGTTTACTATGAATAATAAACTTTTTTTTTTAAACTACATGCCCTGGACACTGTGTTCTCCATTTTTCTCTGTAGTGTTTTTTATTCATTTTATTTATCTGACGCTTTTATCCAAAGCAACTTACAATTGCTATATGTCAGAGGTCGCACACCTCTGGAGCAACTAGGGGTTAAGTGTCTTGCTCAGGGACACATTGGTGTCTCACAGTGGATTCGAACCCAGGTCTCTCACACCAAAGGCATGTGTCTTATCCACTGCGCCATCACCACCCTAATGATTGATTTGTAGTGGGTATACTGTGGGTATATGAAAATGGTTTTGAAGCAATTGTTTGATTTTGCCAGAAGAGTCAAGGGTTTCGTGAATTTAGTTTGAAAATTTGGTTTTGTGTTTAAGGTTTTGAGAAAACGAGTAATGGTTTCAAGAAATGTATTTCAGCAATTCAGAAAAACTGTAAATCAAGCATGATAAGAAAAGTAAGAAAGCAAGAATCAACAGATAGGAGAAGGTCACTGGCCATTTGAAACAGTGATGTTTCAATGCTATGGCCTGATCGATAACCAGATTGATAGTGATAAAGAAGATTGTTGACAGAGAGATGAGATTGTAACTATTTTTTTTTAGCAATTTAGAAATTAAAGGAAGATTGGATATAGGTCTGAAATTATTCATAGCAAAATAATCTAGCCCTGATTTCTTCAAAATAGGAGCTACAGCCGCAGTATTTAATGATAGAGAGAGACCCAGAGGAAATAGAGAAGTTGATCAGGTGGGCAATAGGAGATGAGATTACAGATAGGCAGGCTAGAAGTGAGGTAGGTGCTGGATCTAACTAACAAGTGGATGAGCTAATTTGAGCAATAAGGTCACTAACAGAAGATGGGCTGGTGAGAGTAAAGCTAGACAAGACATGTTTTATGGGTTGAGATGGAGACCAGTTAGAGAAAACTTCTGCTGCAACTGATGAAAATGTTTTATAAATAGATTTTACTTTACAGTGAATAAAATGAAGGAAAAGTTGCAGAGGTCGATTGAAACAGCAATATGGTGTGCTGGAGAGTTAAAAAGTTTGCTGACAGTAGAAAATAACATCTCAGGGCTACCTTTATCAGTGCTAATTATGGAAGAGTAATATGATGTATGTGTGGCATTAAGTGTAGTCTTGTGTTTCTGCTGATTATCACAGAAATCCCGGTAATGCACTTCAAGTCCACTTTTCCTAAATCGGCGCTCCAGATGTGTGCCAATGTGTTTAACCACTCAGAGCTCAGGTGTATAAAAAAGGAAACGCATGAGATGAAGGAACCTGCCTAGTTCCCTTTTAGTCGGTCACGTTCAACATTATAGAGCCGGTCTCGGTATGGATTTGGACTCCATCAACCTAACAGCACGCCTCAAAGAGGAACATGTTCAGTGGGTGTTGAACTGCTTGAATTCATTCAAATGCAGGACAGCGGCCCCACTGAAACTTTTCATAGGCTACTGGGGCATATGGCATCTGCAGCCGCTGGTACGCCACTCAGATTGCTTCATATGACGCCGCTTCAGCACTGGATTCAGGACCAAGTCCCAAGATGGGTGTGGCAGCGTGGCTTGTGCCAGGTTCCTATCACCCCACACTGTCGCCAACCATCAGCCTGTGGTCGGACCCTTCGTTTCTACGGGCAGGTGTCCCCCTAGAACAAGTGTCCAGACATGATGTTGTCTTCACGGATGCCTCTGTCACCAGCTGGGGAGTCACGTACAACGGGCATGCAGTTTCAGGTCTGTGGACTGCATCGGCACATCAACTGCCTGTTGTTAGCAGTACGTCTTGCACTGGGCCGCCTCAAAACGCTGCTACGAAACAAGAACGTATTGGTCCGTATGGACAGCACTGTGACTGCTGCGTACATCAAAAGCCAGGGTGGTCTACGCACCCGCCGCATGTCACAACTAGCCCGCCATCTTCTCCTATGGAGTCAGAAGCGTCTGAGGTCCCTTCGTGCCACTCACATTCCAGGCCTGCTCTACCGTGCACCCTCGGCACGGATGTACTGGCACAGAGCTGGCCCAGGGGCCTACGCAAGTATGGGTTTCCACCGTTGAGCCTTCTTACACAGATCCTATGCAAAGTCAGGGAGGACGAGGAGCAAGTCTTGCTAGTTGTGCCAACTGGCCCAACCGGACCTGGTTCCCAGAACTAGTGCTCCTCACGACAGCCCCTCCCTGGCCCATTCCTCTGAGGAAAAACCTGCTTTCTCAGAGACGGGGCACCCACGTCCAGACCTCTGGAAACTCTATGTCTGGTCCCTGGACGGGACGCGGAGGTACTTGGTGACCTACCCCAAGCGGTGGTAGACACCATCACTTTTGCTAGAGCCCCCTCTATGAGGTGCCTCTAACCTGTTCGTTGAGTGGTGTTTTTCTCACCAGGAGAACCCCCGAACTTGCTCGATCAGGGCAGTGCTTTCCTTCCTGCAAGCTGGGTTGCTATCGCCGCACATCACGATGCAGTTTAGGGTAAAGTCGCTGGGGAAGCACAACCTAATCGACAGGTTCCTGAGGGGGGCAAGGAGACTAAATCCCCCTCGCCCTCACTCGATACCCTCTTGGGACTTGTCTCTGGTGCTTACCACACTGCTGAGACCACCCTTTGAGCCTTTGCAGTCAGCAGTTAAAACTGTCATGGAAGACAATACCCCTAGTTGCACTGGCCTCCATCAAGAGGGTAGAGTAACTGCATGTATTTTCCTAGAATTTGGCCCGGCCAACTCTCACATTATCCGGAGACCCCGGCTCGAATACGTACCCAAGGTTCCCACCACTCCCTTCCGGGACCAGGTGGTGAACATGCAAGCGCTACCCCTGGAGGAGGCAGACACAGCCCTGGCTTTTCTCTGACCCATTCGCGCTCTGTGCCTGTACGTGGACAGAATGCAAAGGCTCAGGACCTCAGACCAGCTCTTCGTCTGTTACAGAGATCAACAAAAGGGAAAGGCTGTCTCCAAGCAGAGGATGGTCCACTGCATAGTGGATGCCATCACCTTGGCGTACCAGACCCAAGGTGTGCCTTGCCCACTCGGGTTGAGAGCCCACTCCACTCGGTGCACCACTCCCCTCCCCATGGAGCATATAAGTGCACTTATTTGCTCCAGTAGAGTTCCCTGCGGCGAACCCTGTATAATTCCTCCACACCCCTCGGCAGTCGACATGGCGGAGCATACAAAGCCAGGCCTAGCACTCATTTGCTTGTGGAAACTGTGCTAGGCTGGGTTCCATATGTTGTGATCCCTGCGCCAATCCCATATGTGTATTCTTCCAGGGAACAGCTCCCTGCGGTAAGCCAGTGTCTTTCCCTTGGCAGAGCCCGCTCTGCCATCAGTGTCCGTGTAATCTACCCCTTCTCAGGCTGGAGCCACCCTAGTGACATTCCATATGTTGTACTTACCCTAAGCCGGCCAGTTCATATGTGTATCCTCCACATGTTACCTCCCTTCAGACAGGATGTGGCTTACGCCGTGTTCCTCTCCTCTGGAAGGGTACGCTTTCCCAGTGACTGAAAGGGAACATCAGAGAACGGGAGACGTTACGTCCCGTAGTCATGGTTGCTGGACCATCGATGTACGGCCGAACACGTCTCGGCTCCTCAGCGCAAAACAAATATGAGACGCACATGCTGCTCATTATATGCTCGCGCTGCAAGACAGAGCAGCTGATGCAATTATCGCATGCCAATGTGCATTGGCTCATTTAATTACACTCGAAGTAGATTGGTCTCACAAAGCGATCCCAATTATGTCAGTACGTCGACGTAACATCTCCCGTTCCCTCCTTCAGGGTTACATATGTATGGGTCATCTTAAATGACCCAAAGATGGAGTCCTATGAGCAACAAATCAACAGGTCCAGAGTGGAGATATGTGATGTTCAACTCGCAGATGCCTGGTAGAGCTATGGACATAGTGCGGTCTCCGAAGAATCCTGAGCGAGCGACAACACTCCCAGAGTCAAGCTGCTAGACAAACATGATCCGACGCATTATCACTGATCCGGATAGCGAACACACCCACAAACTCGTTAAAATCGGTCAAAACAGCAACGACACAGTCTACAAGCAGCGACACAGCTAGCAGAGACAGTGGAGACTCAGTCCACCAGCAGTGATGAAAGGGTCAGCAGTAAAAAGCCGCAAACTAAATAAGTTTTTTCGCGCAACAACAATTGGTGACACCCATGATGTGTTCTATCACCCCAGCTGCTTGAAAGCAATTTAATTCCTCTGACACAGCACTGCAAACAGAGAACGGCAGATGGCAGAGTTTTTGGTGCACAAGTGTGACAGTTTCATCCAACTTTGCATGGTGTATAAAGTTATTAGCCCTGCCAAACTCAGTTGACTCAGCAACAGTGCACTGAACGACTGGCACAAGAGAAGCAGACACAGGAAGTGCCATTAGGAGGCAGGACATAAGTGAAAGTAAGGGCCAGAAACAAAGCAAGCAATTTTGCATTTAAAAAACATCTAATAGCTGTCCAAACACAGCCCTGGCGTCTATGCTAAAGCAAGGCAAAATTTGGGCTTTCAGTGAAAATTAAATAATAATAATAATGCGTTACATTTATATAGTTATTTTCTGGGTACTCAATGCACTTTACATAGAAGGGGGAATCTCCTCAACCACCACCAATGTGCAGCATCCACCTGGATGATGCGACGGCAGCCATATTGCGCTAGAACGCCCACCACACACCAGCCTACTGGTGGAGAGGAGACATGATGGAGCCAATCAGAATATGGGGGTCATTTGGAGGCCATGATGGAAAAAGGCCAAGGGGTAAATTTGGCCAGGATGGCGGGGTTACACCCCTACTCTTTTTTTCGAAGGACATCCTGGGATTTTTAATGACCACAGAGAGTCAGGACCTCGGTTTAACGTCTCATCCGAAGGACGGTGCTTTTTGACAGTAGTGTCCCCGTCACTATACTGGGGCGTTAGGACCCACAAAGACCACAGGGTGAGTGCCCCCTGCTGGCCTCACTAACACCTCTTTCCAGCAGCAACCTGGTTTTCCCAGGAGTCTCCCATCCAGGTACTGACCAGGCTCAGCCCTGCTTAGCTTCAGTGGGCAAGATAACAGCTCTGAGTTTTCTTCTATAATGCCTGATGAGTTTGGAGAACAACTGACAAGAGATAAGAGACCATTCCTGCACACAGAATCTCTCCAGATCCTTCAGATTCAGAAGTTCATGTTGGTGCTCCTTCTCTTCAGTTCAACCCACTCATTTTCGATAGGCTTCAGTTTAGGGGACTGGGACGGTCATGGCAGAAGCTTAATTTTGTGCTCAGTTACCCATTTTTGTATTAATTTTGAAGTTTGTTTTGGACCGTTGTCCTGGTGGAAGATCCAACCACGGCCCATTATAAGATTTCTAGCAGAGGCAGTCAGGTTTTAAATTTTTATCTGTTTGTATTTGCTAGAATCCATAATACCATGTATCTGAACAAGATGTCCAGGACCTCCAGCAAAAAAATAGGCCCACAACATAAAATTCGGCAGTATATTTAACCATAGACATGGGGTACTTTTATCTCTGTTTGCACCAAACACATCTGGTGGGTTTGCTGCCAAGAAGCCCTTTTTTTTGTTTCATCTGACCATAGAATCTGGTCCCTTTTGAAGTTCCAGTCATGTCTGACAACTGAATATGCTGGAGTTTAGTTTTTGGAGGAGTGAGGAGAATTTTTCTTGAAACCCTCCCAAACAACATGTGGTGATGTAGGGGTTGTTTGATATATTTATTTAAGGTTTCTGACCCCCAAGACTCAAGTAATCTCTGCAATTCTCCCTCTGTGAGAGTCTTTGCCCACTCAAACTTTCCTCCGGACCGTGCATTAAGACAATACAGACACACGTCCTCTTCCAGGTAGATTCGTAACATCTTTAGTTGATTGGAACTTCTTAATTATTGCCCTGATGGTCAAAATGGGGATTTTCAATTCTTTAGCTATTTTCTTACAGCCACTTTCTATTTTGTGATGCTCAACAATCTTTTGATACACATCAGAACTATATTCTTTGGTTTTACTCATTGTGATGGACGATTAAGGGAATTTGGCCTTTGTGTTTCCTCATATTTCAACTCGAAAACAATTCTAGGGGTGCCAATAATTGTGGCCAACGTGTTTTGGAGAAAAAACATTTATTTCATAATGTGATTTCCCCCTCACTTTCAATTCTTTTACTTCAGTGAAAAGTTAGATTTTTGCACATTTTTGGAATGAGAGATCAAAAGGATAAACAATGCAGACTTATTTTTTACTGCCATTTTTGATCATATTTACCAGGGGTGCCATTAATTCTGACCACAACTGTATATAAATTCAACTTATTATTATAGGACTATGTTTTCAATACTCTCATGCAGTGAAGACATTAGGTCCCTCCCCATGAGTGGTGTCCCTTTGTCAATAATGAAGAGTGGTCGTGTAGGGAAACATTCACTAACGAACCGAGGCAGTGAAGCAGTACTCTCTAGCCAGGCATCCCCTGTAGTATCAATAACTGGTAGGTCATTTTCAATGATCAGCAGCCATGTGCTGAATGGCATAGCAGCTAGCTCAACGAGGCAAGGCTGGAAAAAACTCGGGAAAGATAAGTTAGCAACAGCCATCTTCATGACCAACAGTAGCGAGAAAAAAATTATTAATCCTAGTCGCCAATTTGTGGTATGTCAGGAGTTATTAAACAATAAAGCACATGAGACAGGAGTTGCGAACTTCATCCATCTCGTTTACTCATAACTTCCGTTCTCCACATCCATTACGTCAGAACGCAACACTTCACTTGGTCCAAGAACTCATTTACAGTAAGCTGCTTTCAGTATGTCACCCATCATATAAACATGACTGCTCTAATGCTATGATCTTGGGAATAGACTGGTTAAAGCAGACTTGGACCTGACAATAGACAGAGCTGAACACACACACTCGGCTGTGTTAATAATTTAATGACAGCAGGAGGAATATGAGTAATTCAGAAATGAACCCAATGCTCTGCTCTCGCTCTATTCTCACATTTACAGATTCATGCAATACAACAATGTCAATGGTCCTAAAACAGCTTCAGCGAAATGTAATTTCTATTTCAATTATCTTTAATCTTGGATTGATATGTTTTGGTGAGATACACACACCCATCAGCATCTCTACATCAGTGTGTTAGCAGGTGTTCAGAAGAGACAATCAGATGCTTTCAGTGTGCTGCTGAGGTCAGTCAACATGGTTTGTTATATTGATGTCACAGCTTTGAAACGAATCATACAGACAGTGACATTTGAGCATGATAATGGAGATTATGCTTAAGTCAGCTTCTTATATAAAGCTAGATATTAAACAATGAATAGTTATGTGGACTCTGTTAGATAATAAGATGTTAGTTGATTTGTGCTTTCATTTGCATAATTTCACATGATGAACTGATTTATACTAACAGTGTGTCATGTTAGTTGAATCATTTATATTTGGTCACTACATCTCTCTTTTTCTCTCAAACACACATATATTCTGACTGTCAAAGTATGCCATATTATATATTATACTAAGGATGCTTAGAGAAAACATTAAACATATTTTTTCCCCAAGAATGACAGTATAAAAAAAACTGTGAGCTTCAGCAACTTAGTTTCATTGTTAAGAACTTTTACAACGACTACTTTTCTATAGGGCTTTTGCACTGGAGAAACCTTTTCATAGTTCCTAGAACTAATGGCAGAAGTACCAGCTTTTTGTTCGCACTGCAGGAACTGGGAACGATTTCAGCTCTAGGAACTCTTTTTGGAGGAATTAATTTAGCTCCTTCTAGAGTCGGTCTAAACCAGCACTATAGGAACTACCAGTGACATAAGTGTTCGCTGATTGGCCGAATGCACGCGAAACACCAGCACCCTCCATTTATAAAAAACTGTGTACACAGATTATAGCCTATTTATTTACTCCACGAAAACAGTGATAGATGGACCTCTCAACCTTTATGCTAAAGAGAATATCCAAAGCAAATTAAAGGGGACCAAGTCAAACATGATTACATATTTCTGCTCAGCTAGTGATATTATTATAGGAACCTCCCGGGAGAAAAACAGGTAGAGTACTTCAGACTGCTCTCTACTGTAACTTTTGAGTGCAGTCCACTGTGCTGTTACAACACATACATGTACTGTAGCTGTTGCCCTGTACTACTGTAATAAAAACAAATGCATCAAATTGCCTCAGATACAGATAGTTTTCTGAATGCTTCCATTTTGTAAAAGGATGTGTTACAGTTACAGTAATCAGTACTGTAACTGGAATAAAAAAATGTGCCAATGTATCCTTTGGTTTTGTCTTTTGTGTTAATCATGTGAAAAGGTTTGTGAAGGGGGGGAACCACAAGAAACATAACTTACCAGTTTTGGAAATGTTGTTTTGAATTTACTGCACCAGTGTGTTAGAATATGTTGTAGTGTGTGTGTTTGTGAGGGCTTGTGTGTCCTGTCTGAGGGCAAAGTTTGGTTTTTCAGTGAGAGTGAATGGTTTTGAGTGTAGAGCTTCATTTTGACCTGAAAGTAGGATGTTTGGGAAACTGGGTGAGACGTTATGGATTTGTGTTTACTGTTTTGAGAATACGAGGCATAGTTTCAAGAAATGCGTTTAAGCAATCGAGAAAAACTGTAAGACTTGTATGGCTAAATATAATGTAAATTATGTCTCTTACTAAAATATGTAGTAGAAAACCCATGAAAGATTTGTTATTTAAAAAATCCACATAGTTTTATACATATTTTGGATAATAGGTGCCATTTTAGGTGCGCAGTGCATTCTGGGTCGATGGCGTCAAATGGTTGCATTCGCTGAGCTACTGGCGCTACCTGTTGCTATTTTTACCGCAACAACTCGGGAAATGAAATACTGATACGACGCCTCATTGTGCGGCTTTTGGTTGTAATTTTCAGTCGAAGGGCAACAAGCGAAGCGATGTGAGTCTAGAAATCGTAGATCATATATGATATGAGTGGATGTTTTTTCAGAGGGCCCAGAATTGACTAGCTATGGCCCTGATGCTGACCACATCTGAATTTGCTGAGCACATTCTGTGCTCGACAGAAGAAACTCATTTTCAGATGAACTATTCCTTCAGAATCCATCTATTTGCTCCATCATATTTCAGTGTGCTGCTGAGACCACACCCATTTATCGAAATGCTTTGTTGAGTTGAAATGATGTAATTATGACTAATGAACAAGCTGCATCTTAAACGCTTTCAGATAATTAATGATCACGATCTCGGATCAGCTTGACTTTCGGTCCTGAGGACATCCGTCTCTCCTCGTCTTCCTCTGCGGTGACGGACGCGTGATGAATCCAAAATCGTTGTATTATTCCCAGGGGCTCTGAACAGACAATCACGCTCACGGCTCTAATGAATAGAGCCCCGATCATAATCATATCAATCAACCTTTAATATCAGCCACATCCCCAAGCACACAGCAGTGAGCAATGAGCGTGAGATCAGATCAATACACATCGCGGTGGGCTCGTCGTCAGGGGCCCCGGGGCCACAGACAGATATTACTGCTGCAGACACACACCAGGCCTTATTCTGATGCAGTCCACAGACTCGAAATATTTCATGAGACTGTCATGAAATTTAAAGACCCAGGTACCTTTATCTGTTCTATACTGATGCTTTAACACTGGGACAACAAAATACAATTTTATCAACAACAAAAGAAAAAAAAGGTGAGAGAGTGAAAATATTGTTGACCTTTTTCAGCTAACTAGACAAACTTTACATCCTTTACCATAGAGGATTGACAGTGCTGCTGTACCAACAGGGAGATATTTAGATTATTTTATGTGTTTTACCCTCAACCAAAAATTAAACAAGAGGTTGTTTCTTTCAAAACACATTAAGAGGCTATAGAACAAATGAACAACATTTAGAAATACATCTTTAAAGCACACACAGACTCCTGCAGTGCATTCATGAAGAAGATGATGAAGATCACAGTTACAGCCCCATACTGACCTCTAGTGGAGTCAGTACAACTTTACATCAGTCCATCTCAAAGATTCACATCTATATGACACAGTTTAACAACACTCATGCTAATCTATCAACTTTGTGCAGGACCAGTTCAAGCATCACTGCGAACATCTCATCTAAACACATCTACAGGCTTTAGCTTCTTCCAGGAGGTTTGAGTAGTGTCAATGTAGTAAAATGTGGAGTGTGTATATGAGGATGGTAACTGTGACAGGATGATTGACAGGCCGGTTTCAGTGACAGAATGCATGTAACTACGCAACAAAATGCAATTATGACATGATGGCGGTCTATCGCAAAGCTTTCCTACTCTTCTGCTACACAAAATACAATAAAAACAAAACAGAAAAAACAATAGTACGCTCAACAACAGTAAGCAATCTAATAGCCAAGGGAAGTTTGTTCCACAATCGTGGAGCTGACACAGAAAAAGCCCGTCCACACATACACTTAAATTTTAAAGTAGGAACAGGAGTCAGAAGAGCGGAGAGAGCGAGTTGGAGTGCAAGGAGAAACTAAGTTAAAAAGACATGCTGAAGCTGTCCCATGAAGAATCATATGTGTTCAAATCAAGATTTTAAAATCAATACGCAGTTCATAAAGAGCCGGGGAGGTATTCTGTGAGCAGTTGTGTAGTGTAGGTCAGTACACGGGCTGCAGAGTCTGGAATATACTGCAGTTTCTTGATATACATGGAGACCAGAATAAAGTGCATTACAATAATCTAGCCTCCACATAATAAAGGCGTGGACAAAGACCGTTCCACATCCGGCAGAGATAGAGAAGGTTGTAGTCTGGCAATATTTCTGAGATGGAAAAACAGATTTCGAGACCATTTTAATATGGGCATCAAATGACAATTGCGCATAAAAAATAAAACCAAGGTTGTGCACTTCTGATGATGGAGACACGAAGTCAGAAGCTGTAAACAAATTAGTGCATTTATGCAAAGCTGTCGGCATACCAACTAATAGAAGTTCGGTTTTAGATTCGTTAAGTTAAAGTTAAAAATAATTGTCATGAATCCACACTTATTTCTTCCAGGCTTTTTCATACCATGCTTTATCTTCACAAAAAGAGCGGCAACTGGTGACGGTTTTTGATCACTCAACTGACATCACTGGCATGTAAACGTGAGTGTGGTCACGTGTTCAAGGGCCTAGGGTTACATGCAATACACTGCAAAAATCCATTTTCCATTTGTGCAGTATTTGATATATATGGGTCAGCTAAAGAAAGCAGAAGCTTCTTCACAGCATCTGAAGGTTTAGAGTCACTGCCATCTTCAATGTTCACTCGGTGACTCTGTTCTTCTGAAGCTGCTTTGCAGACATTTATATAAAAACAGCACTAAACAAATAAACTGGGGGGAAAAGAGTGAATGTGTTTGTGTGTGTGTGTGTTATGCTGCACTGTACAATAATGCCTGAACAACAGATCCATCTAGTGGTCATGTATGAGATAATCAGAATATCACATTCCAAAAGTTTTCATCGGACAATTAAATAGTAAAACATTTTCAGCACGCGAGAAAAACTATTCCATACTCCTTTACCATGGTATTTACGTAGTACTCAAAGTACTTCAAATAATACCAGATACCAGGGAAATGTCCAAAAAAACGCACTATCAAAGGCATTTGACACTCAACAGATGCACAGAGCATTTCGTTTCGGGCAGCTTGTAGACTTTCATCAGGATTCAAAAAGCCACAATATGCAACAAATGTTTAAATTCAATAAGAAACGTCAGAGCATGTAGCGTAGATTCAGATTAAAGCAGATGAACACACCAAGCAATGGCAATTTCAAAACACTGCTTCATGAAGCTTCGAAACCTTTACGAATGTTTCAGACTGCCAGAGTCATGTGATTTCAGTAAACGGGGCTTCATTACGTCATAACTGTTTTCGAAACACAGTTTTTCGTATGAATATGTTAGCCTTGCTGTTATCTATAAGCTAGGGTTCTCCCAAACAATGACAAAATTTGCATTTAGAAGACCAAGACCAAACCCAATGTTGAAAATGAAAATCAGGTTGATGTCAGAATCCAACGTCAGATTGATATTAATCTCCAACATTGGACAGACGTTGGATTTTGGTTGAAAATGAAAATCGGGTTGACGTCAGAAACCAATATCAGACGTCAACCCGACTTTCATTTCCAACCACAATGAAACCCCTGCAACCAAAATCCTCCCCGGACTGACATTAAATGTAGTGGAGTAAAAAGTACGATATTTGTCTTTCAAATGTAGTGAAGTTAAAGTAAAAAGTTTCCAGAAAAAATAATACTCAAGTAAAGTACAGATACTCAAAAAGTGTACTTAAGTACAGTACTCAAGTAAATGTACTTTGTTATTGTCCACCTTTGTAAAAGGTGTTTTTATGCATGATTGACCAGGGTTTATGTTGCATTTACACTGTTCTGGCCACTAGGGGTCACAGAGACAGGGGTCGGAGTGTTTCGAAGCCTCGACACAATACGGCACATTTGCTTCAACTGTTTCTGAGCTCCACAAAGCCTCGATCTGCCCAACACTAAACACATCAATCTGAACTAAACGGACACACAACACCTCAACTTCTGCACCAGCCAACGAATCCCAGTCCTGGAGATCTACCGTCCTGCTGGGATCCATTCAAACAGCAGGAGTTCCTGGAGATCTTCATGATCTGCTTCAGGTGTGTTTAATCAGGGCTGGATCTCAGAAACAGGACTGGGCAACCATCATCTACACACCAGGCTTTAGAAGAGAAGAGAGGGCGGGGCTTACGGGGGTGCTGCCGTCTGATAGGGTGGCCATGCTGAGGGACGAGCTCATCAGAGAGGAAGGGGAGGGGCTTCTCTTCTCCAGGATATCCTGAGTCTGCAGGAACTCCCGCCACTCGTGCTGCATGCTGACAGGGAACGCCAGTGATTTACACAAGGAACGCATAATAACACACCCATAGTCACAGATAACAATATAATACAGAACTATTCATAGAACAATAGCAATAATGACTTGCTCACTATAACTGATTAAAAAGCAATTACTGTTAACAAAGGAAAACCAATCATTACTGATAGCAAAGTGATAGCAATAATCACAGATAACACTGCCTATGACAATGGAATATATATAAACACAGATGGCAATGTGATACTGATAATTAGCTATGGCAGCGTGATATCTCAAACTGCAGATGAATGACAGTGATAATCAGTATAATAAGGAAGTTATGGTGATATTGACTCACATCAGCACCGTGGTCTCCAGTGGATGTGTCTTCCCTGTGATGTTATTCTCCACGTCTGTCGCCATCTGGTGGCTGAAACACACACACACACACACACACACACACACACACACACACACACACACACACACATAAGCATATTTCGACATAAATTGACTGGTACTTTACTGTTGGGTATAACGGGGCTACAGGCACACCTTAAGAAAAAATATGCTTTTAACTATTCCCCATAGAGTATGATTGCAGAAAAAAAATATGTTTGTATAGAAAATTTGAACATAAAAAATCATATAAATGTACGAGATGGCGAGGTCTTTTATCCCACAGACACACAGGGTAAAAGACACAGAATTGATACAAATACTAAATAATAATAAAATAATATGGTTTTAATAAAGTTAATACTTGATCAAAACAATCACTTTAGCAAATTTTGAACTATTTTCTGTTTATTTTGATCAAGTATTAACTTTATTAAAACCATATTATTTTAGCGGCAGTATTTGTATCAATTCTGTGTCTTTTACCCCGTGTGTCTGTGGGATAAAAGACCTTGCCTGTCAAACCAAACAATCGCTTTAGCAAAGTTTGAACTATTTTCTGTTTATTTTCATAAATAAAATAATTTGTTTTTGTTCAGTAAACATATACTGTCATTAAAATATGTTAATAAAATTATATTAAAAAAAATAGAGAAACAAAATTATTTTAAAAAGTAAAGATTCTGAAAGTATTGAAGGAGATCCCATAATAATTTACAGAAGTAACAATAAATTATATTTTATTGACTGACGTGATTAATATCATATTTTTTTTAAATATGATGGTTTCATTATAATTATGGTGATTATCTTTACGGTGGACACCCAACTTAATATATTATATTTATCTGAATCTGACCATGTCATGTCAACAGATGGAAAAGTCAGTCAGATATTTATTATCATGTTAATTATAGTGCCTTCTACCCCAGTACTATTCGTTATATTCTTCCGTTATTGAAAAACTGTTGCTTTAATTACCTTGCTTGAACAAAACTGAAAATCATTAACAAGACCTTTGTCTCAAAATATATTCAATAGTTTTAGCGATTCTCATTTGCTACATAAATCTACAACATTTTAAAAAACCTCAAATATTAGATCAAATTAGCGCAGAATGAAATTAGCGCTGCTGTTCATGATTACGTCACGGATCAGAATAATTTCCACGCGCATCTTGAGAAGCGGATGTTTTGGAAAGTGTTGCGGTAAAATGTAGTGCCATCTAGTGATTTAGAGGAAAATTAAATCAAAGGCACCTTTAGCCCCTTTATACCCTACTTTAAAAAAATCTATTTAGAGAGGACGGAGGAGCGAGGAAACATCAGTGTGAGTATTGAGAAGCATCCACTATGTTCCTATGAAACATATATCACAGTTGATCAGCTATGCTCTAATGTTGAGGAAGTTCATTTCTGTCATTATACTGTAAGCCTGTTTGTTGGTCCAATGAGGGTTTCCAATAATACAGGTGAAGGTCTCTGCGGGTTACTGTCTTTCCTTTTTACGCAACACAACAAGATTAAATGGAACACATTTCTCATATGTATTGACTTGTTATTTCATCTGACTCCATAAATGAAAAGGGTTTTAATGATATCTGGGTATCATTAAAAGTGAGCGAATGTTTGATTATTCTTTTGAAACTCTTTAATTATGTTTTACCCGTTCAGATTAGGAAACTATGCCGCTTAGAGGTCCTCGCATCTTCTGCGGGTCTCACGATCACAATCTCGTCAGTTTCGTCACTAAACAGAGGTTTTTGACTAATATCTCATCACACGGTCGGATTCACCCAAAACACAATCAGAGATACTTTTCGTTTAGTCTCCTTGAATAGCATACACTTGAACTTAATTCAATAGTTATACTTTAGTAGAGGTTTTGGCCCTATTATAGGTATGAGTTGACCAACAATACTTCACTCATAATAGTTTAGACTGGCCAAGCCCGTGATTTCTCACGTACACTTATCTAAAGTTACTTTAAATTAAGACAGAGGTAAAATAGACGTAACCAAATTTAGGTTGGTCAAGTAGCACGTTAGCTACCCTAAACAGAATGCCCCGTCTCTACAAAACAAGTACACTTGAACTAGTGACAGAGTACTAGGCGTCGCCAATCTGACGCAGTCTTGCGGGAGCATACGAATCCGATAATTTCCTTGGGAGAACAAACTCAGAGTCAATAAGAGTAAAATCAAACATTTACAATTTATTTACCAGGTAATGAAGCAATAATTCAAAATCCAATTCATGAGAATAAAATCATCAGTTGATCATATCATAACAGAAATCAAAGAATTCGTAGAAAATATTACCTGGCAATGAAAATTACACACTGCGATTGTGCGGGCAGTCAACCTACAGACTCCCCGAACTTTTCTGCCCCTTTCCCTTATATACCCAGATAATTCAATTGTTACCAAATGGTGATGTCTGTCATTATAATTACATTTTGGTTGTCTATTCAGGGGCTCACACAGTGAGGTCTGCCTGATTTTACATACAGGAGGTAGCTTGAATGAGGCTATTATGGGACACATCACTTTTCTCACATTTCATAACTTCTTTTAGCTTTCCATCATAGTTGGGAGAATGAGACCATCCTACCAGGCGCACTGTGACACTTTAAAAGACACCCAACATGAGTAGTTACATTTTTGTACACACATAACATTGCATAAGGTTTCAGTGTATTTCAGGTGAGGAGGAGGGGGATGTGGGGGAGATAGTGTGGGTGAAGTGTGAACTGCACTGTGTGCTGCGTCTCCAAAGTTCCTGTTACATATGCAGGAGGGAGTTACATATTCAAGAGATAGTTCAAGTGTTAATTTCCAGAAGGGCCTTTTGTCACATTGAGGGGTCGACTAGACATACTGGCACCAGCCTTAAAATCCTGAATAGTTTCACTCTGAGCGTGAATTTGTCTGTAAAGATGTACTTATGGTGTATGTCGCAGTATGCATATCTGTAACCTGAGTGTGTGTGTGTGTGTGTGTGTGTGTGTGTGTGTGTGTGTGTGTGTGTGTGTGTGTGTGTGTGTGTCTGTGTGTGTGTGTGTGTGTGGAGATATGGAGATACATGTGTTGACAGGTAGGTAGGACATCGTATCAGGACCAAAAAATGATCTTCCAATCATTTCGACAATCATGTTTTGGTCCTGAGACTTTCACAGAAGATATATGTAAAATAAATTATTTAAATATTTAGACCACTTCTATTATTGATCGCTATCAGAGTGTGAAGAGAGTTGCATTAATCTACTGGGATAAACTGTTAGAAAGCTGGTTTTGTGATATATTTCTCTTTGAGATAAATGAAATGGCTGTTTTTACTGCAAAGACGGAGAATAAAATCTGTTCTGTAACATTTGAGCCTACAGCCACCCCTGCACACAACAGAGAGCTCTTATATGAATACTGAATATATATATATATATATATATATATATATATATATATATATATATATATACATAATGCATAGATGATATAAAAAAGCTATTTATTTATTTATTTGTTTGTTCATTTATTTTTCTTTCTTGTTTCATGGTATTTGGTCTTTGTCATCCTAATCATTAGTTTAAGCTTTTACTCACTGGTGACGATTTATTCACTGGGTTGTTTTCGCGTTATTTTGGACTATTTTAAATTGATTTAGTCTACTTTTGCCTTTGTTTATCTGATAGATGTCCAGCACGTGAATCCAAGCCCTGGCAGTGTCACTGCATCAACTCACCTCTGCAGTTCGTATCCTCCGTCGTTCACACACTTCAGCCTCTGGGATGACTTGAGCTCCTCCTGTGACACAGACAAGAGAACACAGACATAGAGAGGGATATTCAGTAACAATAAACTACATTATTTTAATTAATGATTCATGCAAATCAGTTCGGGACACGAACATGGTCAGAAATTTAGCGCTGATCACAAGTTGCATGCCACATCTACACAACTTTACACACAGTTTAGTGTTCTCAGGTCTTTCTACACATATCACCCTGTATCAGTTACTGGGGAGGATAAAATATGGATAAGAATCAAGATCTTACAATGAAAATAACAGGTAAAGACAGTTGAAATCTTCTCTTTTGTGTAATTTTGTGAAATGTTTCCCATTTGGTGCCAACCTCAACTGTTCCAGTCCCCAAAACACACTGATCCCCAATCTCCAAACACACTGATCCCAAATCCCCCAACACACTGATCCCCAATCTCCAAACTCACCGATCCCCAATCCCCAATCTCCAAACTCACTGATCCCCAGTCCCCAAACACACTGATCCCCAATCCCCAATCTCCAAACTCACTGATCCCCAGTCCCCAAACACACTGATCCCCAATCCCCAATCTCCAAACACACTGATCCCCAATCCCCAATCTCCAAACTCACTGATCCCCAGTCCCCAAACACACTGATCCCCAATCCCCAAACTCACTGATCCCCAGTCCCCAAACACACTGATCCCCAATCCCCAATCACCAAACTCACTGATCCCCAGTCCCCAAACACACTGATCCATAATCCCCAAACACACTGATCCCCAATTCCCAATCTCCAAACACACTGATCCCCAATCCCCAGTCCCCAAACACACTGATCCCCAATTCCCAATCTCCAAATACACTGATCCCCAGTCACCAAATACACTGATCCCCAATCTCCAAACACACTGATCCCCTATCTCCAATCACACTGATCCCCAATCCCCAAACACACTGATCCCCAATCCCCAAACACACTGATCCCCAATCCCCAAACACACTGATCCCCAAACACACTGATCCCCAAACACACTGATCCCCAATCCCCAAACACACTTATCCCCAAAAACACTGATCCCCAAACACACTGATCCCCAATCCCCAAACACACTGATCCCCAAACACACTGATCCCCAAACACACTGATCCCCAATCCCCAAACACACTTATCCCCAAAAACACTGATCCCCAAACACACTGATCCCCAATCCCCAAACACACTGATCCCAAATCCACAAACACACTGATCCCCAAACACACTGATCCCCAATCACACAGATCCCTGATCCCCTAACACAGTGATCCCCAATCCCCAAACACACTGATCCCCAAACACACTGATCCCCAAACACACTGATCCCCAAACACACTGATCCCCTAACACACAGATCCCCAAACACACTGATCCCCAATCACACTGATCCCCGATCCCCAAACACACTGATCCCCAATCCCCAAACACACTGATCCCCAAACACACTGATCCCCAATCCACAACACACTAATCCCCAATCCCCAACACACTGATGCCCAAACACACTGATCCCCAAACACACTGATCCCCAAAGACACTGATCCCCAATCACACTGATCCCCAATCCCCAAACACACTGATCCCCAAACACACTGATCCCCAATCCCCAAACACACTGATCCCCAAACACACTGATCTCCAAACACACTGATCCCCAATCCCCAAACACACTGATCCCAAACATACTGATCCCCAAACACACTGATCCCAAAACACACTGATCCCCAATCCCAAAACACACTGATCCCCAAACACACTGATCCCCGATCCCCGAACACACTGATGCCCAAACACACTGATCCCCAAACACACTCATTCCCAATCCCCAAACACACTGATCCTCAATCCCCAAACAAACTGATGCCCAAACACACTGATACCCAATCCCCAACACACTGATGCCCAAACACACTGATCCCCAATCCCCAAACACACTGATCCCCAACACACTGATCCCCAAACACACTGATCCCCAATCGCCAAACACACTGATCCCCAAACACACTGATCCCCAATCCCCAAACACACTGATCCCCAATCCCAACACACTGATAACCAAACACACTGATCCCCAATCCCCAACACACTGATGCCCAAACACACTGATCCCCAATCCCCAACACACTGATCCCCAAATACACTGATCCCCAAACACACTGATCCCCAATCCCCAAACACACTGATCCCCAAACACACTGATCCCCAAATACACTGATCCCCAATCCCCAACACACTGATCCCCAATCCCCAAACACACTGATCCCCAATCCCCAAACACACTGATCCCCAATCCCCAACACACTGATGCCCAAACACACTGATCCCCAATCCCCAACACACTGATCCCCAAATACACTGATCCCCAAACACACTGATCCCCAATCCCCAAACACACTGATCCCCAAACACACTGATCCCCAAATACACTGATCCCCAATCCCCAACACACTGATCCCCAATCCCCAAACACACTGATCCCCAAACACACTGATCCCCAATCCCCAAACACACTGATCCCCAATCCCCAACACACTGATGCCTAAACACACTGATCCCCAATCCCAAACACACTGATCCCCAAATCGCCAACACACTGATGCCCAAACAAACTGATCCCCAACACACTGATCCCCAATCCCCAAACACAGATTCCCAAACACACTGATCCCCAACACACTGATCCCCCAACACACTGATTCCCAAACACACAGATTCCAAAACACACTGATCCAGTCTAATCAAGAAATGAAAGCTTTAGCGTAAGTTCTGCCAGGAATACTCAATTAGCGCATTACGTATTACCTCACTTCTAACCAATCAGGTGCTAACACTCACAGTATAAAATATTGGTACTTACATTTGTCTGAGTTAGCAGATACTGATGCTGCCAATTACCTCCATCCTCCCCAACCACCACCAAGGTGGCCCCTTCCCCTCCATCCTCCCCACCATCACCACCTGGATGGCCCCTTCCCCTTCATCCTCCCCACCACCACCACCTGGATAGCCACTTCCCCTACATCCTCCCCACCACCACCACCTGGATGGCCCCTTCCCCTCCATCCTCCCCACCACCACCACCTGGATGGCCACTTCCCCTTCATCCTCCCCACCACCACCACCTGGACCCCAAACACACTGATCCCCAATCCCCAAACACACTTATCCCCAAACACACTGATCCCCAAACACACTGATCCCCAATCCCCAAACACACTGATCCCAAATCCACAAACACACTGATCCCCAAACACACTGATCCCCAATCACACAGATCCCCAATCCCCAAACACAGTGATCCCCAATCCCCAAACACACTGATCCCCAAACACACTGATCCCCTAACACACTGATCCCCAAACACACTGAACCCCAATCACACTGATCCCCAATCCCCAAATACACTGATCCCCAATCCCCAAACACACTGATCCCCAATCCCCAACACACTGATGCCCAAACACACTGATCCCCAAAGACACTGATCCCCAATCCCCAAACACACTGATCCCCAAACACACTGATCCCCAATCCCCAAACACACTGATCCCAAAAAACACTGATCCCCAAACACACTGATCCCCAATCCCCAACACACTGATCCCCAAATACACTGATCCCCAAACACACTGATCCCCAATCCCCAAACACACTGATCCCCAAACACACTGATCCCCAAACACACTGATCCCCAATCCCCAACACACTTATCCCCAATCCCCAAACACACTGATCCCCAAACACACTGATCCCCAATCCCCAAACACACTGATCCCCAATCCCCAACACACTGATGCCTAAACACACTGATCCCCAATCCCAAACACACTGATGCCCAAACAAACTGATCCCCAAACACACTGATCCCCAATCCCCAAACACACTGATCCCAAATCCACAAACACACTGATCCCCAAACACACTGATCCCCAATCACACAGATCCCCAATCCCCAAACACAGTGATCCCCAATCCCCAAACACACTGATCCCCAAACACACTGATCCCCAAACACACTGATCCCCTAACACACTGATCCCCAAACACACTGAACCCCAATCACACTGATCCCCAATCCCCAAATACACTGATCCCCAATCCCCAAACACACTGATCCCCAATCCCCAACACACTGATGCCCAAACACACTGATCCCCAAAGACACTGATCCCCAATCCCCAAACACACTGATCCCCAAACACACTGATCCCCAATCCCCAAACACACTGATCCCCAAACACACTGATCCCCAAACACACTGATCCCCAATCCCCAACACACTGATCCCCAAACACACTGATCCCCAAACACACTGATCCCCAATCCCCAAACACACTGATCCCCAATCCCCAACACACTGATGCCTAAACACACTGATCCCCAATCCCAAACACACTGATCCCCAATCGCCAACACACTGATGCCCAAACAAACTGATCCCCAACACACTGATCCCCAATCCCCAAACACAGATTCCCAAACACACTGATCCCCAACACACTGATCCCCCAACACACTGATTCCCAAACACACAGATTCCAAAACACACTGATCCAGTCTAATCAAGAAATGAAAGCTTTAGCGTAAGTTCTGCCAGGAATACTCAATTAGCGCATTACGTATTACCTCACTTCTAACCAATCAGGTGCTAACACTCACAGTATAAAATATTGGTACTTACATTTGTCTGAGTTAGCAGATACTGATGCTGCCAATTACCTCCATCCTCCCCAACCACCACCAAGGTGGCCCCTTCCCCTCCATCCTCCCCACCATCACCACCTGGATGGCCCCTTCCCCTTCATCCTCCCCACCACCACCACCTGGATAGCCACTTCCCCTACATCCTCCCCACCACCACCACCTGGATGGCCCCTTCCCCTCCATCCTCCCCACCACCACCACCTGGATGGCCACTTCCCCTTCATCCTCCCCACCACCACCACCTGGACCCCAAACACACTGATCCCCAATCCCCAAACACACTTATCCCCAAACACACTGATCCCCAAACACACTGATCCCCAATCCCCAAACACACTGATCCCAAATCCACAAACACACTGATCCCCAAACACACTGATCTCCAATCACACAGATCCCCAATCCCCAAACACAGTGATCCCCAATCCCCAAACACACTGATCCCCAAACACACTGATCCCCAAACACACTGATCCCCTAACACACTGATCCCCAAACACACTGAACCCCAATCACACTGATCCCCAATCCCCAAATACACTGATCCCCAATCCCCAAACACACTGATCCCCAATCCCCAACACACTGATGCCCAAACACACTGATCCCCAAAGACACTGATCCCCAATCCCCAAACACACTGATCCCCAAACACACTGATCCCCAATCCCCAAACACACTGATCCCAAAAAACACTGATCCCCAAACACACTGATCCCCAATCCCCAAACACACTGATCCCAAAAAACACTGATCCCCAAACACACTGATCCCCAATCCCCAACACACTGATCCCCAAATACACTGATCCGCAAACACACTGATCCCCAATCCCCAAACACACTGATCCCCAAACACACTGATCCCCAAACACACTGATCCCCAATCCCCAACACACTGATCCCCAATCCCCAAACACACTGATCCCCAAACACACTGATCCCCAATCCCCAAACACACTGATCCCAAATCCCCAACACACTGATGCCTAAACACACTGATCCCCAATCCCAAACACACTGATCCCCAATCCCCAACACACTGATGCCCAAACAAACTGATCCCCAACACACTGATCCCCAATCCCCAAACACAGATTCCCAAACACACTGATCCCCAACACACTGATCCCCCAACACACTGATTCCCAAACACACAGATTCCAAAACACACTGATCCAGTCTAATCAAGAAATGAAAGCTTTAGCGTAAGTTCTGCCAGGAATACTCAATTAGCTCATTACGTATTACCTCACTTCTAACCAATCAGGTGCTAACACTCACAGCATAAAATATTGGTACTTACATTTGTCTGAGTTAGCAGATACTGATGCTGCCAATTACCTCCATCCTCCCCAACCACCACCAAGGTGGCCCCTTCCCCTCCATCCTCCCCACCATCACCACCTGGATGGCCCCTTCCCCTTCATCCTCCCCACCACCACCACCTGGATAGCCACTTCCCCTACATCCTCCCCACCACCACCACCTGGATGGCCCCTTCCCCTCCATCCTCCCCACCACCACCACCTGGATGGCCACTTCCCCTTCATCCTCCCCACCACCACCACCTGGACCCCAAACACACTGATCCCCAATCCCCAAACACACTGATCCCCAAACACACTGATCCCCAATCCCCAAACACACTGATCCCAAATCCACAAACACACTGATCCCCAAACACACTGATCCCCAAACACACTGATCCCCAATCACACAGATCCCCAATCCCCAAACACAGTGATCCCCAATCCCCAAACACACTGATCCCCAAACACACTGATCCCCAAACACACTGATCCCCTAACACACTGATCCCCAAACACACTGAACCCCAATCACACTGATCCCTAATCCCCAAATACACTGATCCCCAATCCCCAAACACACTGATCCCCAATCCCCAACACACTGATGCCCAAACACACTGATCCCCAAAGACACTGATCCCCAATCCCCAAACACACTGATCCCCAAACACACTGATCCCCAATCCCCAAACACACTGATCCCAAAACACACTGATCCCCAAACACACTGATCCCCAATCCCCAAACACACTGATGCCCAAACACACTGATCCCCAAACACACTGATTCCCAATCCCCAAACACACTGATCCTCAATCCCCAAACAAACTGATCCCCAAAGACACTGATCCCCAATCACACTGATCCCCAATCCCCAAACACACTGATCCCCAAACACACTGATCCCCAATCCCCAAACACACTGATCCCCAAACACACTGATCTCCAAACACACTGATCCCCAATCCCCAAACACAATGATCCCAAACATACTGATCCCCAAACACACTTATCCCAAAACACACTGATCCCCAATCCCCAAACACACTGATCCCCAAACACACTGATCCCCGATCCCCGAACACACTGATGCCCAAACACACTGATCCCCAAACACACTCATTCCCAATCCCCAAACACACTGATCCTCAATCCCCAAACAAACTGATCCCCAAACACACTGATACCCAATCCCCAACACATTGATGCCCAAACACACTGATCCCCAATCCCCAAACACACTGATCCCCAACACACTGATCCCCAAACACACTGATCCCCAATCGCCAAACACACTGATCCCCAAACACACTGATCCCCAAACACACTGATCCCCAATCCCCAACACACTGATGCCCAAACACACTGATCCCCAATCCCCAAACACACTGATCCCCAACACACTTATCCCCAAACACACTGATCCCCAATCGCCAAACACACTGATCCCCAAACACACTGATCCCCAAACACACTGATCCCCAATCCCCAACACACTGATCCCCAATCCCCAAACACACTGATCCCCAATCCCCAACACACTGATGCCTAAACAAACTGATCCCCAATCCCAAACACACTGATCCCCAATCCCCAACACACTGATGCCCAAACAAACTGATCCCCAACACACTGATCCCCAATCCCCAAACACTGATCCCCAACACACTGATCCCCCAACACACTGATTCCCAAACACACAGATTCCAAAACACACTGATCCAGTCTAATCAAGAAATGAAAGCTTTAGCGTAAGTTCTGCCAGGAATACTCAATTAGCGCATTACGTATTACCTCACTTCTAACCAATCAGGTGCTAACAGTCACAGTATAAAATATTGGTACTTACATTTGTCTGAGTTAGCAGATACTGATGCTGCCAATTACCTCCATCCTCCCCAACCACCACCAAGGTGGCCCCTTCCCCTTCATCCTCCCCACCACCACCACCTGGATAGCCACTTCCCCTACATCCTCCCCACCACCACCACCTGGATGGCCCCTTCCCCTCCATCCTCCCCACCACCACCACCTGGATGGCCACTTCCCCTTCATTCTCCCCACCACCACCACCTGGACCCCAAACGCACTGATCCCCAATCCCCAAACACACTTATCCCCAAACACACTGATCCCCAAACACACTGATCCCCAATCCCCAAACACACTGATCCCAAATCCACAAACACACTGATCCCCAAACACACTGATCCCCAATCACACAGATCCCCAATCCCCAAACACACTGATCCCCAAACACACTGATCCCCAAACACACTGATCCCCTAACACACTGATCCCCAAACACCCTGAACCCCAATCACACTGATCCCCAATCCCCAAATACACTGATCCCCAATCCCCAAACACACTGATCCCCAATCCCCAACACACTGATGCCCAAACACACTGATCCCCAAACACACTGATCCCCAATCCCCAAACACACTGATCCCCAATCCCCAAACACACTGATCCCAAAAAACACTGATCCCCAAACACACTGATCCCCAATCCCCAACACACTGATCCCCAAATACACTGATCCGCAAACACACTGATCCCCAATCCCCAAACACACTTATCCCCAAACACACTGATCCCCAATCCCCAACACACTGATCCCCAAACACACTGATCCCCAAACACACTGATCCCCAATCCCCAAACACACTGATCCCCAATCCCCAACACACTGATGCCTAAACACACTGATCCCCAATCCCAAACACACTGATCCCCAATCCCCAACACACTGATGCCCAAACAAACTGATCCCCAACACACTGATCCCCAATCCCCAAACACAGATTCCCAAACACACTGATCCCCAACACACTGATCCCCCAACACACTGATTCCCAAACACACAGATTCCAAAACACACTGATCCAGTCTAATCAAGAAATGAAAGCTTTAGCGTAAGTTCTGCCAGGAATACTCAATTAGCTCATTACGTATTACCTCACTTCTAACCAATCAGGTGCTAACACTCACAGCATAAAAATATTGGTACTTACATTTGTCTGAGTTAGCAGATACTGATGCTGCCAATTACCTCCATCCTCCCCAACCACCACCAAGGTGGCCCCTTCCCCTCCATCCTCCCCACCATCACCACCTGGATGGCCCCTTCCCTTCATCCTCCCCACCACCACCACCTGGATAGCCACTTCCCCTACATCCTCCCCACCACCACCACCTGGATGGCCACTTCCCCTTCATCCTCCCCACCACCACCACCTGGACCCCAAACACACTGATCCCCAATCCCCAAACACACTGATCCCCAAACACACTGATCCCCAAACACACTGATCCCCAATCCCCAAACACACTGATCCCAAATCCACAAACACACTGATCCCCAAACACACTGATCCCCAAACACACTGATCCCCAATCACACAGATCCCCAATCCCCAAACACAGTGATCCCCAATCCCCAACACACTGATCCCCAAACACACTGATCCCCAAACACACTGATCCCCTAACACACTGATCCCCAAACACACTGAACCCCAATCACACTGATCCCCAATCCCCAAATACACTGATCCCCAATCCCCAAACACACTGATCCCCAATCCCCAACACACTGATGCCCAAACACACTGATCCCCAAAGACACTGATCCCCAATCCCCAAACACACTGATCCCCAAACACACTGATCCCCAATCCCCAAACACACTGATCCCAAAACACACTGATCCCCAAACACACTGATGCCCAAACACACTGATCCCCAAACACACTGATTCCCAATCCCCAAACACACTGATCCTCAATCCCCAAACAAACTGATCCCCAAACACACTGATACCCAATCCCCAACACACTGATGCCAAAACACACTGATGCCCAAAAACACTGATCCTCAATCCCCAAACAAACTGATCCCCAAACACACTGATACCCAATCCCCAACACACTGATGCAAAAACACACTGATCCCCAAACACACTGATCCCCAATCCCCAACACACTGATCCCCAACACACTGATCCCCAAACACACTGATCCCCAATCCCCAAACACACTGATCCCCAATCCCCAAACACACTGATCCCCAATCCCCAACACACTGATGCCCAAACACACTGATCCCCAATCCCCAACACACTGATCCCCAAACACACTGATCCCCAAACACACTGATCCCCAATCCCCAACACACTGATCCCCAATCCCCAAACACACTGATCCCCAAACACACTGATCCCCAAACACACTGATCCCCAAACACAATGATCCCCTAACACACTGATCCCCAAACACACTGATCCCCAATCACACTGATCCCCAATCACACTGATCCCCAATCCCCAAACAAACTGATCCCCAACACACTGATCCCCAAACACACTGATCCCCAATCCCCAAACACACTGATCCCCAATCCCCAAACACACTGATCCCCAATCCCCAACACACTGATGCCCAAACACACTGATCCCCAATCCCCAACACACTGATCCCCAAACACACTGATCCCCAAACACACTGATCCCCAATCCCCAACATACTGATCCCCAATCCCCAAACACACTGATCCCCAAACACACTGATCCCCAAACACACTGATCCCCAAACACACTGATCCCCTAACACACTGATCCCTAAACACACTGATCCCCAATCACACTGATCCCCAATCCCCAAATACAGTGATCCCCAATCCCCAAACACACTGATCCCCAATCCCCAACACACTGATGCCCAAACACACTGATCCCCAAATACACTGATCCCCAATCCCCAAACACACTGATCCCCAAACACACTGATCCCCAATCCCCAAACACACTGATCCCCAAACACACTGATCCCCAATCCCCAAACACACTGATCCCCAAACACACTGATCCCCAATCCCCAAACACACTGATCCCTAAACACACTGATCCCCAATCCCCAAACACACTGATCCCCAAACGCACTGATCTCCAAAGACACTGATCCCCAAAGACACTGATCCCCAAACACACTGATCCCCAATCCCCAAACACACTGATCCCCAAACACACTGATCCCCAATCCCCAAACACACTGATCCCCAATCCCCAACACACTGATCCCCAAACACACTGATCCCCAAACACACTGATCCCCAATCCCCAACACACTGATCCCAAATCCCCAAACACACTGATGCCCAAACACACTGATCCCCAAACACACTGATCCCCAATCCCCAACACACTGATCCCCAATCCCCAAACACACTGATCCCCAATCCCCAACACACTGATGCCCAAACACACTGATCCCCAATTCCCAACATACTGATCCCCAAACACAGATTCCCAAACACACTGATCCCCAAACACACTGATCCCCAATCCCCAAACACACGGATCCCCAATCCCCAACACACTGATGCCCAAACACACTGATACCCAATCCCCAACACACTGATGCCCAAACACACTGATCCCCAATCCCCAACACACTGATCCCCAAACACACTGATCCCCAAACACACTGATCCCCAACACACTGATCCCCAATCCCCAAACACAGATTCCCAATCACACTGATCCCCAACACACTGATCCCCAATCCCCAAACACAGATTCCCAAACACACTGATCCCCAAACACACAGATTCCAAAACACACTGATCCAGTCTAATCAAGAAATGAAAGCTTTAGCTCTGCCAGGAATACTCAATTAGCGCATCACGTATTACCTCACTTCTAACCAATCAGGTGCTAACACTCACAGTATAAAATATTGGTACTTACATTTGTCTGAGTTCGCAGATACTGATGCTGCCAATTACCTCCATCCTCCCCAACCACCACCAAGGTGGCCCCTTCCCCTTCATCCTCCCCACCACCACCACCTGGATGGCCCCTTCCCCTTCATCCTCCCCACCACCACCACCTGGATGGCCACTTCCCCTCCATCCTCCCCACCACCACCATCTGGATGGCCACTTCCCCTTCATCCTCCCCACCACCACCACCTGGATGGCCCCTTCCCCTTCATCCTCCCCACCACCACCAGGATGGCCCCTTTCTTTACCTCCAGGGTGGTCGGCTGCACCCCTACCTTTATCTTTAGGCAGGACATGCAGATTCCGCTACCCTTGCATTGCTCGCTAAGGACGGGGCCTACGCCAAAGAACTTTATACATTTATGCTTGCCAAACTGTTAATAAAAATACGCTAGTTATTTAATTTATCTCCCGAGTCTTTCTGGTAGAAATAACATGTGAAGTCATGAAACATATTTTAGCGCAAACAATTTGATGTTTATGAAAGTATGATGTCATTAGTTTAGCAGCATTATGCCAACGTCAAACTCAAAATCAGCCGCGCTCAAACACTATACATGAATGTATGGTGTGTGTGTGTGTGTGTGAGTGAGTGTGTATGTGTGCGTGTGCAGACTTTGAATCTGAGAGAGAGAGAGAGATGGTGGGAGGAGTGTGTGTGACAGAGAGAGAGAGACTGGCTGTATGATATTAAACCTCACATACAGACAGAGAAAGGGTCAGAGATGAAGAAAAACAGCAAACTTGATTTTTATGTACTGATTTATGTTCATTTTTGATGTTCTGAAGATACGATTTGTTACAAAATCATGAAGACACTGACTTTGTTCCTCAAATATTTGGCTGTGTCTGAATTTAAAGAATACTTCACACACACACACACAGACACACAGACACACAGACACACACACACACACACACACACACACACACACACACACGCACACAGTTAGTGTCATCAGATTGAGATCTGAAGGGGGACAAGCGTTGGCCGTCCACTTAAATCAGAAGAACATAAGTGATATGTTGCAGCTTCTTATGAAGACACTTTTTTCAGCTGTTTTCTACTTGCTTTTGGTACTTGTGTTCATTATTATACCCTGTATAGTGTTCATTTTAGACCACAGTTAACTGAGGAACATACCCTACAGCAAAATCACGTTCACCATCTGGGTGTTCTGTTATTATCCTGCTAAAGTTCAGTCAGTTGTCTTCTATCGCCCACCAACTACACAACATCAGGAACATCCGGCCTTTCCTAACTGAGCAACACAACTTCTCGTCCAGGACCTGGTCATTCTGGGCTTTATTACAGCAATGCTCTTTCATTCACAGTTCCCTGCTGGTGGAACAATCTCCAGATCTGAAAACTCATCACAGCACTAAACCTCATCATAAAAACTGTACTTTGTAAAAATGTGATTTTGGTGATGAAAGATGAGTTTTAATTGATAAAATTGATAACAGTGGGACTGTTCCTCCGAGCTGAAGTATTCGCTCATTCCTGCCTTTACAGTAATCACGTAAAACAGATACATTTGAGTTTCTGTTCACCATATTTGATGTGCTCTATGTGTGTTGATCAATGTTTACATGTGAATAAAATCCTAAATGAAATCTGTTACATATATCTTATATATATATCATATAAAGCGATCGTTTCTCTTCAGAAGACATGTATTAAACTGCTCCATTCGGATTACATTTACAACGTTTTTATTAATGTTTTGTAGCTTGCACGCATTGACTGTCAGTGAAGGGACAAAAATGATAAGAAAATAATAAAAAATATCTTCTTTTGTGCTTTTAAAATGAACAGAAATCTTACAGGTTTGGAATGAAATGAGGGTGAATAAATGATGACTGGGTTTTCTTTTTGGATGATCTTACCATTTAAGGTATGACTATGATTTATTTGCCCTCTTTTTTGACTTAGTACTGTAAATTGTAATTTAGACTGGCCAGAGCCATAGTGTCACAGTCAGAATTAGATGAAATCTTGTTTCCTGCTCAGTATTAAAGAGAAACCAGCAGTAACAAACAGGATTATTGCACGAACATTCAGATTAACATGAATAATGTTTGTGTTTGTTGAAGAGCTGTGCACATTATGATCTAAACACACACGTTTAATGTCCATCAGGATGGTGTTTGTTCATGTGTTTTCTGCGGCTCGCAGCACATAAACACAAGCAGCTGGGTTAACTCATTTAATAATCGCAGTTAACCACAGCCAAGAGCAGTGCTAAACAAACATGAGGCAACACACACACACACACACACGGGGACAGCCGCTCAATCATCGCTAACCAGCAGAGCAAGCTTTATCAGACACGCTCCACAATAAGGTCTCATTAGGCAATGCATAAACTATACATATATTTGCAATATATTTGTTGCAGTCTTTATTCATCTTTGTTAACATTAGTTACAACTGTACAGCAGCTCACTGTTGTCAGCTCCATTAAAATATATTAAAAGCTACAACTTTTGATTTTAATAGTGTATGTAAGGAATAATTACTGACAGGCCGTTGAATTATTAGAAATACTGCACACCTGAGGTGGTAATTCGGCCACGACGTAAAGCGTAAATGTTACTACACCTCAGGTCTGCAATATTTTATAATAATTCAATGGACCTGACTCAATTATTCCGCTTATAAATCGGTTACCAAACCTTAAGACATTGTTCATATGTTGTATTTTAAGACATTTGTCCGGTTTTTGTCCTTCAAATGCTCTTGTGTGTAGGACTAATTTCTTATAAATCTCATCGTATGCCTCCGTTGCTAATTCCAAAACATCATTTTACAGCTAGCAACAGAGACTTGAACCATTAATAGCAGTCATTAAGACAGTCATTAGAGAGAGAGAGAGAGAGAGAGAGAGAGAGAGAGAGAGAGAGAGATCAAGCTTGTATGATTTACGTGAGTGTGTGAGTCTCTCAACAGTGTTCGACAGCAGTGTCTCTAGCAGCAAAACTGTACATTCATCTGCTTCAAGAACAGTGCTATTACATCGCTAGTGGGAGACGTCATGTAGCTTCTAAGTTTTTAACTATTTTACTAATAAAATCATCAGAGCAGCGCTGACAGCATGTGAGTGTGTGTGTGTGTGTGTCTTGTGTGTGTGTTTGAGTGGGAGAAAGAGAGTATGTGATTTCCTTACATAATAAGATGTAATTCTTTGGCAAAAAACAGAGAAATAATTTGTTTATTATCCTATTGTTTTATATATGTATTTGCTCAGTCAGTGTTGTTGTGGGTTTTGCTTCTTTTGCTGTTGTCAGATTCAAGCATTCAACGGTCCTGTAGAATAATAGTAAACAATGTACTATAGTGACGTTCCTAATGAATGGCCTACCGTTTTCTTTCCTATGAATGTCGACATGCACAAGACAAAGGGACCTGGGCTATCTCGATGTTTGTTCATGAAACACATGGACGTGGATCTGCTGTGGAGAGTACTTGTGCATTTAGCAGAATATTATCCACAGAACCGGCTGAGGACACAGCGAGACATGTTCACGGTCCGGCAGCTCCCAGACAACAGGACAGAGAAGCAGTGAACCCCAGACCTTAACAGGTATCCTGAGAGCTCTCCGTGTGTGTGTGTGTGTGTGTGTGTGTGTGTGTGTGTGTGTGTGTGTGTGTGTGTGTGGCTGTGGGTCACTGGGCTCAGTGGGAACGAGGAGCAGCGATCATGCACACACTGATGGTTGAGTGTGTTCACACTGGTGCCGCCACACACACACACACACACACACACACACACACACACACACACACACACACACACACACACACCAGGAACCCCTCACAGCAGTGTGTGAAGCTGCAGCGGGAGCATCTGGCTGGAGACAGACTGGGAATACGCTTCCACTATCAATCCAGTGTGTTTAACTACTATGTCGTAACCACCGCAGGCTCACTGGGAAAGCGTGCCTGTAGCAACATTTCTCCACAGTAATATTAAGTTGTTTCTTACTCGTTTCGTGACACTTCTTAAAATTGATGTCTTTTGTGAATTTATGTTGTGAAATTATGTTTTGGTGTATTTTATGGTTCAATAGGAGAAAATGCCTTTTGTGTCTCACAGTAATCAAACTAAATATTACCAAATCAGTCCTTCGCAGAGTTTTTTTGTGATTGTTGCGGGCAAAAATCCTTGATGATGCGGCACGTTTTCTTAAAAAATGCGATGGGATATGCAGGATATTTATGCAATTTTACGCAATGATATTGCGGGAACTTGCAAAAACTGTGGTTTGATGAAAAAGAGAAAAAAAGTGATTCCCCAACACCTGTTCTCACTAGACTAATGCCTTAATGTAGAGAGCCATTTCTTATGACTTCCTTTGATGAGCACACACTACAGCACAGGAAGTGCTGGAATATTTACGTTCTCATCTTGTTTTATTTCAGACCTTAATAAACACATGCCTCAAACTTACAAAACATGATGAGTCAAACAAGTTCTGTAGCTTTACAAAAGGGATATGCTACAACTTCTGTAAAAATGAATAAATAAAATATAAAACAATAAAATGTGTGCTTCCTGTTTTACAGAGGTAGCTATGCAAAATATCTTATGTTAAAATAAGTGCTTCCAATGCACACAATGCAATCTCTTACTGTAACAGATTTACATACTAATATGCTAACAACTGTAATTGCATGGCTTATTCGCGGGTTTGCAGCTTTTCGATGATATTCACGTCGCGTAATTACGTCACTTCATAACGTTCCCATGGCAACAGGGGGGACGGCTGCTCTAGTGTGAAGCAAACGCAACATTTTCCAACTTTCTGCTAAGAAATATGTGACTTTTTTTGCGACGAAAATGCAGGGATTATGAAATCATCCAAGCCCCGCATATTTTGCGCGAAAATCAGCAATTTATGCGGCGAGATTGCGCCCCCAGCATAAGATACAGTCGGCAACGCGTTATAGTTGGGGCGTGGTCGGCGTGGGGGAAATGCTTTGAGCATCGTGTGTATTTGAATGACAAAAATGTCTTATTGTGAGGCATTGACGCCTGCCGACCGGCAACGATACACTGCAAAATTAACTGCAATATGATATGATTGCCCTTATTTAATTAAAACTGGGTCAATGACCCGACCAAATGGCCGGAGGTGTCATTTCGAGATATTCTGTTGGTTAAATCTCCAGGTAAGACATCGCGGTAGCTACCGGTAATATAGCCTATAACTCAATCATATGTTGCACACTATAACTCCATAACACCTTGTCACTTACCAATACGTATGCTTCACTCCAAACTATTATGCTTTTGTAAAACGGTGATGATCAGTAGTACGAGGGACTGACAGGTTCGGCTGGCGTCATTATTTCTTTTACTGTCTATGGTCATTAGCGATTGGCCTATCAAGCCAATCTTCAGCTGATAACACTAATGTGAACGAGACATCCCTTATGAAAAACAACCATTGGATTGTAGTATTTTAGGATAAAATATTATAGCAATCCTATAGGAATACTACAGTATTTTGGGACAAACTATAGAAGTAGAGGTATTACAGAACATCACAGAAGTATTATAATACAAATCTTATAGGAATTATTAAGTATTATAATACAAATCTTATAGGAATTATTAAGTATTATAATACAAATCTTATAGGATTACTATAATTATTTTTCGTAAGAGAAGTAGACAAATCTGGCACTGCCTAATACGAGTTTAACACCCACTACTATATCACACTGAGATCTACTCACACTGTCTCAAAAATTACAAATCCCAGGAGGCTCACGCCTTTTTTATCAAAGAGTTTGTTGAATGTAGAACTTCAATTTATAATTTTAATTTTATAATTGGCAGTACAGAAAACGACAAAAACAACTCTTCGGCATGATTGTCGCGTATATTTCAATGAGCGCCAAGGCAATGTTTTCTCCCACGGGGTAAATTCACATCACGAGACGGGGCGTTCCCGGGGGGGTGTAATTATTTCTTATAAAGTAAATGAGTAAACTGCATTTAATAATGTAATTGATAAGACAATCTAATGAGCGATTTTAATATGCATAAATTAGGAATACATCCAAATCGGTACGCCGGTAGAGTTCATACGTAAATGATTTACGTTTTTGTGCTGTCTTTACGTAAACGTACATGTTAGTGCTGTAAATACATCAGTATTATACGTTTCTGTGTGTATAAAACATAAGTAAATGTGTGTGTGGTAGAACTACACTTTACATTTAAATACGTAGTACTGACTGCAGTAAACAATCATGATTGGCATGTGATATTTTTTATGCCAGAAATCCATCCGATTGCGCTCGGGAGTGGGTTAGCGCCTCTCGCTTCCCTCTGTACACGGAAAAAAATACTCGCACAAGTCAGAATTCAGCTCAAAATCGAACAAAAATCGTAGTGTATGCCCAATAGACCTTATTCACAGCAGCGCCATCTCTGATTTTAAGGGCAGTGAAAGCGAGGCTGGGAGAGATAGACAAACATCTCTTCAGTGGGTTATAGCGTGTTTTTGGATTGTTCTGCTGATGAAACACTCCTGATATTACAGGAGTATACATCTTTTTACAGCGAGCGCCACTGAAACACAGTAGATATGCAGCATCTCTTCCACTTCTCAGGGAACCAGCTTACACATGTAACCTACACGTTTTGTTGAAATAAATTAATGTATTTATAATGATGAAGCAAAACTAGATACATTTTTTTGGGGGGGGGGATCAGTTAATTTTTATGTTATCATTTTAAGTAATTTCTTCATTTTAAAATTTCAAAATAGAGAGTAAAATTGGCCACATGAACATTTTGTGAGAATATGTACAACAGTGTGAGACGTGATCTCTGAAGCCGCGGTGAGCTCCTGACAGTCTGCTGAGAGAGCTAAAAACACATTTAATGTTACACGTCGAGCCTTTAATCAGCTCCTCTGACAGTTGGAGACAGTGAATATGAATATGGATGGGGTGAGCGTGTTTATTCCAGAGGATTCTGCATGTGATGAAGAGAAACTGCTCAGGCTTCATCGGGAGCCAGTGTTTCTGTAGCGAGATCTGGCTGATGCTTCTGACAGCACTGAAGGGGAAGGAGAGCTCCTCGACATGGTCTACGGTCGAGACTGGAGGAAAAGCTTACACAGATTTAAATACTAAACTTTAATATTGTCAAATAGCCCAAGCGAAACTTCAACTGAACTTGACAGCCAGAGATAAGCATGTTCTACACTGTATGGTAAAGAACAGCATTGACATTTTGATGTCCTCATAGCTTGATGAACTGTTTCCACCATTATTGTGCAATGAAATATTCAAAGATTACAAAGGACTGAATTTTTTAGTAGACACTCTTATCCATTCACAGTTACTGGCACACTATTCATTTCCTTTCGATTGTCCTGCACTTTTCTCTCCCTTTACCCAGCTCCTGCTTTTGATGGCTTTTTATATCCACTCACATCAAACTCCATAGGTGCAATAAAACTGAGCTTAACCCCTAGAGTAATGAGCTTCCCTCCGAAACATTAAACAGGAAGCGGCATGGATTCTAGCACTGGTCCTGGCACCCACTGAGGGCGTTTTGTTGTTTTCTACTGGTTTCTACCTGTGACGTCCCAGCTCAGGACAGTCACTAGAGGAGGTTTGTGTGCTCTTGTGATGTCATCAGCCAATCAGCGTTGTCATGACATCCGGCTACTTCAAAGACATTAGTGACATAACATTTATGTGACTGGCTTTGTGTGTCCCATAAGTAAAGATGGCAGATTTCAAATCTCACACATGCAGGACGTCCTGCGCCGGCTGAGTCACTGTCTCTGGGATGAATGAGAGTTTTGTATATATGCACCGTATTCATCGGGCCACAGGTACAACCTCCTGCTCCAGCACTGACTGAAAGAAAATGTGATGCTTTGTTGTCATTGTATTAAAAATAATTCCAAATGTATTATTTTAATACGATTTCAAGATAATTATTAATAATTTTTTATACATCCCCTTTCACAATAATTTTTGGTCTGAATTAACTATTGAAAGTTGGTGTTCCACCACTGTGTGTATATGTGTTAGTCTAATGGTTGAATTGGATGTGCAAGAGGTTCAGATAACCAGCCAGGGCTCCACACTAACTTTTTGCCTGGGTTGCACTGGTGTGCCTAACTTTTTTATTTAGGTGCACCCAAATTTTTCCTCGGCCCACGTCGCCTTTAACGCCACAATTTCAAGGTCACCTTTTTATCACGATCCATATACATTCATATTATGTAAATGATTTTAAACAAGAATAAGGTGTAGGTAATTTTTTTTTTATTTGAAGCACAATTATACTGTATATAAAAAAATCTAAAAAAAATGCTTAAAGTGCTTTTTCTTTTTCTTTCACACAAAAAACTCTGTCTATTTATTTTCATTGTTCGTCGTCTGTTTTCTAGCGTTTATTTTTCTGATGCTGATTGCCGTTGCCTCGTTTACACGGCAGGTCTTGATGCCCAATTCTGACTTGTTGCCTATATACGATTTTTTGACCGTCCGTTTACATGTTCTTTAAAAGGCACACTATGCAAGAATTGCACCTTAACATAACAGCTTCAAAGTCATTTCGGTGGTAAACAAACTCATAGTACGGCGAATCATCCTGGTAGTAAACCTTGGGGGGACGCCGCTGGAAAAACCAGCAATGCATGTTTGAGTGGAGCGCCCCCGACAAATCTCGCGAGAATCACGACATGCTTTACGGCAACAACGTCACACACATCAACAAAAACATAAAGCACGAAGACACTTGTGGCAATTTCAGACCTGATACTCGACGATGGAAAAAGCAAAGAAAACACGGTCGGAAGAGACTAGGAAAAGGAAAAGAGTCTGACCGCGTGAGGAACCGGACAAGAGTCCCACTCGGTCGGGCTTTCACTCGTTGGCGCAAGCTAAAAAGCAGCACTGGGTGCAACAGTGATGCTGACCTGGCGATCTTGTTGAAGGACTAGTAAGTAAATCTCTTTTCACTAAATCTCTCAGCCTGAGCTCACTGATACATAAACATGTCTCATAGCTGTAACCCATCATTGATAACAAAACCCTTCTTAAGCCAATCTAGAATCCTGCGCAGGTGTAATGAATAATGCAGGCTCCTCACGCAGTGCCACCTGAGATGATCCAAACACACCACCTGTGGTGTTGCAGTCATCCAGAAAGCATTGGCTAGCTGCTTCAGGCGTGTTTCATGAGGGTTGGAGATAAACTCTGCAGGACTGTGGTCCTCCAGGAGAAGGATTGGACACCACCAAGATTTCTTTCACAACTAACTAACTAACTAACTAACTAACTAACTAACTGTCATTAGTCAAGAGGTTAGCATCTTAATGCTTATCTCACGTAGTTGATTTAATATGCAGCACATCTTCTGCGGTCTTTGCTGTTTCTGACAAGTCCAGTGCTGTGTTGATGAAGATTGTGTGAGTGGAGAGAACGTCCGTGCAGAAATAAAAACCCACATATCTCCATTGACAGCTTAAAGGATTAGCACATTACGTGATCACGTTGAAAGGTCACGCATGACGCAGGAGGAAGAACAGACCGAGTGTTTACAAAGCCAACGTGCAAAGACTAAGTCAAATGCCATTAACAAAAAATACATAAATAAAAGGAAAAACAACGATGTTGGATGATTGTGAAGTTGGAGGAGACAAACGTTTTTCACCCTAAAATTTTGAACCGGAACACGCGTGATCTTTCAACATGATTACGTAATGGGTTGTGCATCATCGAGACAAACATTTCTGGTTAAAAAGTATATAAATGTTTATTTTTTTTTAGAGAATGGCCACTGGTTTGTCTAGATAAGACTCTTATTCCTCGGCTGGATCGTGTCGAGACTTTGAAGATGCACTGAAACTCACATCTGGACCTTCAAACCGTTGGACCCCATTGAAGTCACTATATGGAGGAAATCCTGAATGTTTTCCTTAAAAACCTCCTTTTTTCAACTGAAGAAAGAAAGACATGTCTGAAGTGAACTAATCCTTTAAGCAGCATGAACCTTTCAATGGAGATATGTGGGCTTATATTTCTGCATGGACGTTTTCTCCACTCCTGGAATGTTTATTTCAAAAATCATACTGTATTGAAAACTTAGTTGGAACAAATAATGCACTTTTGTGCAGAAGAGGCCGCAAAAGCCTTTCTCATAGTATGAGGTTACGCACGGTTAAAGAGTGGCGGGTTAAAGCCTTTCTCCCAGAGAAAGCATTGTTAAACATGAGTGGAATACCAACGCCAAAAGATGAGGCAAATGTGTGGAGATCAAGAGGGGTAGAGCATTAACATTTTCTCCTCAATCCATGTTTAAACAATAGTACCTAGATTGTACATTAGGATACTTTAATATCGCTTAGAATATTAAGTTCACCACCATTCATTTCAGTGTATACGCTGTCAGATGAGACCAAACATGGCATAATTACATATTAGAAGTAAGAAGTTCTAATTTAGAACACACTAGTTAATAAACAATATGTAGTTGAAAGCCTATGTCCTGTGAAGTGAGTGGCACATACGTGTCATTGAGGTGCAAATGACCCTATCTCTCTCGACAGAACCATCCTGTGCCTGGAGTGTCCCACAGTCCTCAATCAGCATATTGATGAATCCCTTGCACGAGATAGGCATTAGTATACTATGATAATGAAGGCCGTTGTGCCACGTTTAACTCACATGTATACCTTTAAAAGGCTTTTTGAAGAACTAGGGCAGTAAAGAGTTCTGCCCATATTTGCTCAGCCCTACATTGTCATGTGACTCCTGTCTACCGTCTCTGAACTGGATAACGCTGAAACTGCATAGCGCTGGTTTGAGAAACTTCCGGGGTACCTCAGGGTTCAGTGCTCGGCCCGCTATTCTTATACTCATCTAACGAAGACGGAGCTCTTGGTTCTCTCAGCCAGTCAGCAATTCAATACATCACTTTCAAGCAAGGCTCCAAAAATCTAACATTGTGTTTCTGTACTTCTCAAATAGTTTGCATTGTAGCTAAAGCCATCACTAAAATTCACAGGCCTGTGTACATCGCTACACAATTAACATTGGACGAGGCACTCGTTTTAGCTGTTTGCTCAGCCAGTTCTGTACAATTGCTCACCTCAAGAACATAAATATAACCCTTGTCTTTCAATTAGCTCTCCTACCACCTTCCAATGTTATCAAAGCTAACAATAGTGTCCACACCTCAGAATACACACTGGGCTCATGCACTTTCCACCTTCTTCACCTGTGAAATTTCGCTACCGTGACTGTGCCTTAAGAATCACCTGAATAGTGGAGGTGCAGTGACAACAAACGTGAGGGAACATGTCCCACAGTTATAACTGTAAGCAAGGATCATACAGACAGATGAAGAAGGCACGAAGATGAGAATAAAGTTCAAATGCAGAGTTCAATACACATCCAACAAGCATTACAGAATAAACACTATAAACACTAAACACTAAAGCAAAACAAGCCCAGGCAAACATTGAGTGAAGGTAAGGAACTTAGGGGCTGTTTACACAACACCGTTTTCAACTAAAAACGTACAGCTTTTTGGCGGTTCGTTTACACAGCGTTTTGGATGCCTGAAAATGCAAACTTTTGAAATCAGGTTGTAAACAACAAAAACTTGAATCTGTGAAAACGATGATGTCATGCACATGCGTATTACGTGTTTAGTCTGTAGTGTTTCATCGCCATCTAATGGTCTGGCAGCAGAATACAGCGTTTTTAGTCGTTTTAGTGGAACCGTGTGAATGGGGACCATTTTGACAATGGTGTCTCCTGCACGTGGAAAACTCAAAGGAAAAACTTCTCCATTTTAAGCATATTGATGTTGTGTAAACGTGTCGAAAACATCACAAAATACTGTTCACCTGTCATGTATAGCAACAGAACTTAAAGTAGTGACCTTACTACTCCTATTATAAATAATAAGCTATTGTTTTCCATTTTATAATGTTCAAATGCCACATCACCAAACTCTATTGCACTTAATATACAGTAGATGCTTCTTTTCACCCCTATAATTTTTACTTCAACTTTCGTAAAAACTAAAAAAATATTAAGTGTACATTTATCTAGTTTAATGTTCAGTAAGTTAATAATATTGGTGCTTCACTAATGCAGAACTTCATTGTTTCGTCAGACTTCGGTATACATTTAAAAAGATATTGTCCCTTTAAAAGCTTCAGTGCAGTTAAGTATTTTGTATTAGTAGCTTGTATTGCTAATTGTATTTTTAAAGGATGCCTAGCATGCCTTCAATTATGGCTAGCTTGAGAAGTTCCAGTTTCAAAGTAGCTTCCCCAACCATTTACACAGTCACATCTGCAGAAACACCACTGCTATGTTTTCAAGTCCAGGAATGGTGTGATATCACATGTAATACTTCAGAGTCCGGCCCTGGATGAGACCGGCAAGTCAAATATCATCACAAACTCAAGCTACACTGCAGAATCCCACAGAGGGAGCGTGAGCGCAGCTCATATACATATGCATGAGCCCATGTTTGTTTGGAAAGGTGTTCTTGTCAATCTCCTCTTGAGACAGTAGGTTTCTTATGGTGCTAAACAGAAACATGTTCCACAGAAAGAAAGTCATTTGAGTTTGAATAAACATGAGGAAGTAAAGGATGACAGAATTTGCATTTTTGGTTGAACTATTTCTTGAACATTTCTTCAGAGGGTTTACACTGAATCCACTTGTATTTCAGTCTATATGGCACCCATCCATCACCGTCATCTACATCTCTAACCAAATACACATCGTACATGAAGATTTTTGCAGTGTACAGATTGGTGTAATATGTGTACCAAACATTTGTAATGCATTGACTGTCAAAAATGTCTTCATGTGGCTTATAAACCTCCTGTAGAATAACTAGTCAGTCCAGTCAGAAAAACTCAACCCACAGACAGGCCTGGCTTGGCAAACGCTCTCAGTAGATTTAGCCTTTGACAGAATGTTCTGGTGACAGATGCGAGCGAGACTCTAATGGAGTTAGATACGCTGTCCTGTCTTCAGTGCCGTATCTCTGGCGACAGTAACTACAGCAACCGAGAAAAGGTGACAGAGTTCACAGAGTGTTTAAAAATAAGACCACAACTATGCTGTCTTCTGAGTCAGATCCACTGCATAACATGAAATACACTGGTGAAGTTCACTAATGCTGCTTCCAAAATCAAATACTTCCCTCCTAAATAACATGCGAAAAACAGTATGCCAAAAGAGTAGTAAGGCTGTATAGTATTCGAAAAACAGTAGTCAAACCAGAACCCAGATGTGCTGGTCTATTGTGAAGTGTGCTGAACATATACTAACCATATTCATACTATATAGAATGTACTTTTTTAATGGGCGCAAAGTAAATTCAAATGTAGGACCTTCTAGGATGGTATGTGATTTTTACAGCCAAAGTTGAATCTCTCACATTTGATGAAGTTTGCATCATTGATTCTGTTAATTTCCTGTTTATATAAAGGATCTATATAGTATAAAGTGCATTGCTGTAGGGTCCTGCTCAAACCCTGAGCCTCAAGAACACGTACTGTATATGCTTGTGTTACGACATGCTTTCTAACGCTCAGTTTCTGCTGTTTCTGTTTGAAAGGGTGTTTTTCAGGCTTGTATATCACTGGAATGAAATGTCAGTGGCCATCTAAAGCTGTCGAGCAAAGCAACATTACTATTACTCTTACAATTTCATACATTCAATCTACTATAGTGCTGAACATAAAGCTGAACACTCCCTATGCAGCGCAGTGCAACACATGTTGCCATGTCCACTGATTATGAGGCTTTGGGTTTGATTTTTCATAAACCCACTCATAAATATGGACTGTCACACATTACGTTCTTTATTTCAGAATACAGTCGGGGCTTGGTAATGATTGACCGGCACAGAACAGGCACTCGTCATGGCCAGCATGTAAAATGTGGTCAGGTAAGTTCATGATAATAACAAAATTAAAAAATACCAAATGAAATGAGTTGTTTGCAGTATTCAGATCATTATTCAGTATTCAGATGTTAAGCAGAGATAACTGGTCTGAATTAGAGGACAGTGAGGATCCAGCACCGAAGAGCTTCACAATCTATAGGGAAAAAGCTTTTTTTCCAAGATGTAAACCCTTCAAATTCCCCAAAGTTCAGTACAAGAGGTCAAACAACGGCTTTCACAGACATGAGCTGTCCCCGCCACCACTGCATGATTCCATATCCATTATCATATCATACACATTGGTTTTCACAGCTTATGTAAGGACAACATGCCAAACAAGTACTACTATATTGGTTGTGCAATACAATCAGAATTGGTTCTGCTTTCTTTTAGACAATTTTTGTAATTATAGCTATGTAACGTTTGCTTCATTTTACTGCCTAAAAGACTTAAGAGCTCCTTACATCATCCCTCCATCTCAATCCAGCCTCATTGAAGATGTGGGCCTGTATTCACAGAGAAATGTGTCTTAGCACTAGGAGTCCTTCAAGAGTTCCCAGGAGGTTTAGCTTAAAACCTGTTCTCAAAACTCAAACTCTCAATATAATAGTAAGACGGGTTGACCTTGTTGCTATGGATGAAGTGTCTTTATGAGTGGGCTCTTTTAAATCACAGACATTGACAGTTTGTTCTGGTTTGGTATTATTTATTTCCCAGAAAAGCTGTGTTTCTTCAGCTCTAAGCCTCTCCTCATCACCTCTAAGAGAGGGACTGGAATATCGACTGCCAATTATGTCAATTCACTCTTTCCCAGCTATCAATTTAAAACGTAATATACATTGTTGTTAAGAATAGCTAAACAATTTTATGCTGTAAACAGGCTGTTTAGTATTAAACACAAGTCATTCCCTCTGTTGTCTAGTGTATAAGACTGTTAGAGGTTCAGTCCTGCAGTCAACAACTTTCCTGATCCATATAATATGCATGAGCCTTATTACCTTCCTGAGCCGCTTCCGTGTGTGTGTGTGTGTGTGTGTGTGTGGTGCCTAGCAGTCTGAACCAATTCTCCTGCTTTTCCCATTTTTATTCTTCCATTTTGCAATATATATATATATATATATTTTTTTTTTTTTTTAAATGTCCTTTCTGTGATTATATCACACATCACTATTACACTCACATTTAGGGATAGTGATGTACTGAAACCTCAAACACTACGTATTGCAGTTGAGTGTGTAAGTGAAGGGTTTGAGCTCCAGACATGATACCTCAGATCATGTGAATCAGACACACAGTTTTCACCCGCTGGACCAGAAAACAGCTGAAAATATCCCACAGGGACCCTAGCCACATCTAGAGAGCAAAAAACAGGACGAAACCACTAGTAACTACCTGTAAAACCGTTTGCACAAGTATTCACCCCCTTGTCAAGGCTCTAAGATGAAAAATAACACAAATGCAACTGCTTTGCAACACTTTCTACATGTGAATTATTCAATAACTAGTATATTTTCTGAATAATAACTTCACGATTGAGAGCTCATTATTAACACCAATCTAAAAAGCTTTATCAAATAAATACATAATTTAAATATAATACATATAAAAAACGAAACGACCATATCACAGAAAACAGAAACTAGAGTTGAGTATTTTCTGCTTAAAACTGCAGTGAACCAAAGACAGTCTCAAAAACAAGGTTGTGAAATCGCTGGTGTTTCTGACGTCACAAACGGCCTTGTAACCAATCAGATCAACGTGTGCTCGTCAACCAGTGATCTCTGAGTGAGTGAGTGGAGGCGGGGCTCATTTGCATATTCATAGAACCACGCATACTAAATGAGGCAAGGGTGTCGAGTTACATTCAAGATATTTTAAGACATTTAAATAAAACTTTCAAATATGTAATTTTGGTGATCAAAATGATTGACTACAGGGGGACTTTAAATGTTTCTATCAGGCGCTTCATAACCTTTTAGGAGTTCCCATCATTGAATCATTTTATGGATTTAGTTTTAATTATTTTTTTTATTTTCATAAAATTGTATGAAGTAAATCGCTTGTAAATACAGAAAAAAATTAAATAACCTGTTAAATTAAAGACATTTCTCCATATTTATAACCATTTTTGGCATAAAATTGAGTCAAAAACCATATAGGATTCTACACTGAGCCCCGCTGAACCACTGAAGAGTCCTCTGAACTGCATGCTAAACCAGCTTTACTAAGAGACATGCTTCCTCATAATGTGCATTTCCTGGACTTCACCTTGTGTTTATCACAGATAAGCAACCGCATTTAAACGAATTCAGACCATCCTGCCAAACAAAATTAATCTGCAATTTATTTGTTTACCTCATTAGATGCTCTTAATGTATCTATTTGAGAGATAGTTTTCCAATATGCATGTAAATGACATCCTTTATTACCATGACAAGCATGATGCTATCGCTGTGATTTGGTGTAATGTCAGGCTGATGGGGTAAAGACACTGTGCCTAGAGGAGTGAGAGGAACTCTTCTCTGTCCAGCTGACACACGCATCTCAGTGTTTACTGGATACTTGGGTCGTGGTGCGTGTAGAAGTTGAACATGTTTGTGAAGACCTCTGCGGGACGTGAGTGCAGTCATCTCTGTGAGACGTGAGCACCTCAGCTGTTGCTAGTCAGCCTGAAGGACGAGCAATATCTATATTTGACCTACATATGTCTGTGATTGGCCATTGTGTTCACACGCTCAACAGATATGTCTGTGATTGGCCATTGTGTTCACACGCTCAACAGATATGTCTGTGATTGGCCATTGTGTTCACACGCTCAACAGATATGTCTGTGATTGGCCATTGTGTTCACACGGCCAACGGATATGTCTGTGATTGGCCATTGTGGTCACACGCTCAACATATATGTCTGTGATTGGCCATTGTGGTCACAAGCTCAACATATATGTCTGTGATTGGCCATTGTGGTCACACGCTCAACATATATGTCTGTGATTGGCCATTGTGGTCACAAGCTCAACAGATATGTCTGTGATTGGCCATTGTGGTCACAAGCTCAACAGATATGTCTGTGATTGGCCATTGTGTTCACACGCTCAACAGATATGTCTGTGATTGGCCATTGTGGTCACACGCTCAACAGATATGTCTGTGATTGGCCATTGTGGTCACACGCTCAACAGATATGTCTGTGATTGGCCATTGTGGTCACACGCTCAACATATATGTCTGTGATTGGCCATTGTGTTCACACGCTCAACAGATATGTCTGTGATTGGCTATTGTGTTCACACGGCCAACAGATATGTCTGTGATTGGCCATTGTGGTCACACGCTCAACATATATGTCTGTGATTGGCCATTGTGGTCACACGCTCAACATATATGTCTGTGATTGGCCATTGTGGTCACAAGCTCAACAGATATGTCTGTGATTGGCCATTGTGGTCACAAGCTCAACAGATATGTCTGTGATTGGCCATTGTGTTCACACACTCAACAGATATGTCTGTGATTGGCCATTGTGGTCACACGCTCAACATATATGTCTGTGATTGGCCATTGTGTTCACACACTCAACAGATATGTCTGTGATTGGCCATTGTGTTCACACGGCCAACAGATATGTCTGTGATTGACATATCTGCTTACACAGATACACACGGGAGCATTTGAAAGCAGGCATCAATCATAAGTTCACCCTACTGTTAACTTATTAATACAAAAAAAGCTTTATTCACTGTTCACGTCACAATTCACTGTTACAGTAGGGGGCGCTATTACACATATTCTGCAAGAGAACTAAATCTCCTGATCAAAACACAGGCGCAGAAGAAGCAGAAACGTGAAATATGTAAGCAGATGATAATATGTAGCCTATCATATGTATATGATATGTAATATAAATATGAAATATGTAAGATAACATATGTAAGCAAATCTAAACTGCCTAGCGTTACTGAATGAAATGTCGACCCAGGACGAGCTACAGGACTGAAGCTTTGTGGTGTTGATGGACTCGATCTACTCCATCTGTGTTTTCATCATATCTGAATCTGATCCACATGTAGTCTTTGACAACAACATGACAGTCAACTTTAAAAAAAGAAATTCTGTTGGGGAAAGAGTTACGTACACTGTGTGCTTTTTAATAATGTACATTTTTTTGCTATAAATCATGTTGTTCAATGTTTAATCTTCTGTCGTGCTTTAAAGAAGTACACTTATTTTGATGTGGTGACTAACATGTAAAGTACCTGATAAGAATTAACTCTATTCAACATTATTTAATGCGATATTTTTCAAATGTTCTAAATTATTATCTACTTTATTTCAAATGCGTATTATACAAATATATTTAAATACATGACATATGAGTTTCAATAGAAATGAGATTGAAGTATACTTCAATTTTCCATAAATGCTAATCAGTCAATTCTAAAGTGCACTAACCATATTTCAAATACAATTAGTAATTATGAAATTAGATATAAAGATGTACTTAAAGAATAGTTCGCCCAAAATGAAAATTCTGTCATCGTTTACTCGCCCTCAAGGTGTTTCAAACCTGTATGAGTTTCTTTGTTCTGTTGAACACAACAGAAGAGATTTTGAAGACTGTCGGTAACTGACCACTTGTGGGGCACTATTGACTTCCATAGCATTTGTTTTTCATACTAAAGAAGTCAATATTGCCCCCGCAACTGTTTGATTTCAAACATTCTTCAAAATATCTTCCTTTGTGTTCAACTGAACAAAGAAACTCATTCAGGTTTGAAACAACTTGTGGATGAGCAAATAATGACAGAATATTCATTTTGGGTGAATTATCCCTTTAAAGCCTACATACGTGTGTAATAAAAAACACTCTAAAGTTCTGCTAATTGCTGTAATGCAAATTTAAACTATTTGTTCAGTGTTCATTGACCTGAAATACTGAAAAACGCAGTAATGCCATATAAAAAGCACAGTGAAAGTGTCACAGCTCAACATAATGCAAACCGCTAGACCACCACTGCAATGACCAGTTCTCATAAACATATTTTAAACATCCTCATATGCTTCAACAAATCTTTAGCTGAAAGGATTGACATGAGGCAGACGGTGATCTGCAGGCAGAGAGTTTAGAGCATCAGTTCAGTCCTTCATCTCTCTCTCACACACACACACACACACACACACACACACACACACACACACACACACACACACACACACACACACACACACACACACACACACACACACACACACACACACACACACACACACACACACACACACAGACACACAGACACACACACAGACACACACACACACACACAGACACACACACACACACACACACACACACACACACACAAACACACACACACACACACACACACACACACACACACACAGACACACACACAGACACACACACACACACACACACACACACACAGACACACAGACACACACACAGACACACACAGACACACAGACACACACACAGACACACACACACACACACAGACACACACACACACACACAGACACACACAGACACACACACACACACACACACACACACACACACACACAGACACACACACACACACACACACACACACACACACACACACACACACACACACACACACACACACACACACACACACACACACACACACACACACACACACACACACAGATGAAAGCCAGCTGATATAAAGTGCTGAATTCAGATCAGCTCCACCTTCTGACGGAGGAAGAAGAACAGAGTTTAGAGGATCAGTGCACTGTCCTTCATCCCTCTCTCTCTCACACACACACACACACACACACACACACACACACACACACACACACACACACACACACACACACACACTCACATACACAGATGAAGAAGTCCCCTCAGTCACGTTTTAGACTGATGATCCACGGCTGATCTGAGAGATCTGATTCCTGCCGTGTATCAGAAGATATCTATGACTGTATAATATGACTTTAGTCAATTCTGACAGCAGTTTTTTAACACCAAAAGAGGGTTTGTAAAATCTTGCTCATTGGTCTGGATGAGGGAGACTGTGGGTCCACAAGACTGGAAATGAGAACCTGACTTACAGGCATGTCGGAATCAAAATGAACGTTCATGACGAAGTTAAATGGAAGATTACCCTCTCTGCCTGTAATTATCATGACAATCGTGATGCTTGTAAGTATTTGAATGACAAACCACATATATGTGCCATGGGGCTAAAGGCGAACCGAAGCACATTTGATTTTATTCTCTAAACTACTAGATGCCATAAACTCATGCACCAGAGCACTTTCATAAACATCCCCTTTTTCCTATGCAGATCCTTGACGCGGTCGCGGATCAACACACCGTTCTCTTCAAACACTGGTGACTTTCTCCACCTTCATTTGGTAAAATGCTCAGCTCCATCAAGTTGGTTGTGAAGAGCATTTCTTACATCGTTCTACAGAAGAAGCTTACATGTGAAATGACTGTAGACTCCATGTCACTTTGTGTTATGTTTTCCTGCTCAAAATATTTCATATTAGGGTTTGAATGTGACATTACAGAGAACTCTGTGTTGTTAAAAGTATTACTTAAGTAAAGTTTAAATATCAAATCTAATGATACTATTAAGCTGTGACTATGAATTCATAAAGCAATTTATAAATGATCATGTCAGGACAAACGTTTGATCGATATCCCTTCATTCATGACATCTATACTTCACATACTGTCCATGATATAAAGAGTCATGGTCAACACTGAACAGACTTCAGCTGAACACGATCTGTCTTGTATAAAGCGCTATATAAATGAGGTGATTTGACTTGAAACATGAAGCAGAGTTAACACGAACACTGCCTTCTGTAATAGTGCAACTTAATGAGCCTAATATTTGGTTTATTATGGATTTTAAAGTGATAGTTTCCTAAAAACGATCTCATCTCAAGTACGGTTGAGCTTCTGTTTCATGTGTATGTGTGTTGATCAATGTTTAGATGTGAATAAAAGTCTAAATTAAATCTGTTCATCTTATAAAACAATCACGTCACTTCATAAAACCTGGAGTAATGTGCGTGATTTGGATTACTTTTACAATCGCTTTTTGTACTTTTTAATGCATGAAAGTTTTAGTTGCTTAGACTTTCAAAGGATGGACAAAAATGATGAGAGAATATTAAATATATCTTCATATGTGAAGATAAATGAGAGTCTTGGGTTTGGAACAACATGATTTCATTTTTGGCTGAACTATCCCTTTAAGTAAATGACCACACTGGACTTACATAGAAACGTTTACATTCAAGGTACACATTTCATTAGTTCTTGCTTTCCCTGGGAATCTAACCCATGACGGAGGCTTTGCTAACTACTTCTATAGTTTACGCTGCAAGAATGCATTATTTTTATTTTTTTTAAATGAATTAAACGATGCCGTTTGCCTGTGTAAGCTAGCGTGTTGTAAATGTCTACCGGGTCTTTGTTATGCCGTTGCTTTGGGGTTTGAGTGTTTTTTGATCAGGTTTATTGTCAGGAGTCTCTGTGATCTCCTGGTCTGTAGATGTTGCTCAGGTTCTTCCTTCAAAGTGTGTCTGTGGGATTTGTTCATTTGTCTTCTTCTCCAGCAGGTGAAAGTGGTGCATCTGATCACTCAGTAAAGACACAGCACACTCTCCTCAAAACACAGGATTTGAGGAATCATTCATGTCTGGAGCTCAAACGCTGCACGGCACATGAGGTTTCCTATAGGTTAGGGCTTTATTTAAATCACTAACAATATATAGTATGTGCACTAACAACCGTGATGCTTGATCTCATCTGGTTGATATTGTTCTCCAGCAGCACACTGTCTTTCATGCAGCAGTAAATCTCTCGACCTGAGCCCAGCGGGCCGCACTTTCAGGACTCAAACGGCCTCCACCTCAGGCTCATTATTCGCGCCGTCTGCCTCTAAAAGCTCTCCTCCTGCTCTCAGGAGATCATCTGTGTGTAAGACACCAGTCCCCTATGGCTGTACAAGCCCATCAGTCAACACACACGCTGCTCTGCCAGTATTGTGCTTTGCTTACAACACACATCAACAACACAAAAGCACCTAGGCTCAGTTCATTTACATTTTTGAATACGTTTTTTTTTTATGCACTTACACTTTGTTAAATGTGATTAACATTCTTTGCTGGCGTATGACTTTTGTAGTTTCCCCCTAGAGAAAGTCATAATTAGCTGTCAGTTTGTGAAGCCGCCGTGTTTGTTTGTATCTCCAGTAAACGAGCATTTACTCTCCACTTAGTCCATATTCTACAGAATTAGCAGGTGATTAGTCCTGTCAGGTTTATTTGTACAGCACTTTTTTTAATACACATTGTTTCAAAAGAGAAAATCACAATGTCGTTTACAATATTTAAATATCTTTGATCTTTGTTGAAGAGCTTGTTTGCAGTCATGTGATTCTGATAACGCGTGGCGTCAGATGGAGGGCGAGAAGTGAAGAGCAGAATGAAGGAGATGGGGAAGTCTGTACTGTGCTGGTGTAGAGAGGCAGAAACAGAAACTCAACATATGTTGGGCGTGATCCGTATGAAGGAGCGATTCTTCTACTGAACTGGAAGACCATCGAGGCGGTAAATGTAGAGAATGTGAAGCTGAGGTCTGGTCTGTTTATATCCTTCTGCCTTTCTGCTAGTGAGTTCAGGCCAGTATTTAGATTTTCTGTCGTGATTGTGAAAAATGTCGCCATCGTAGGTCATTCATGCTGAATGGAGGATTCCCGTAGGAACATCATCGTTCAGGGAGAAAACTGGACAGTGTAATACACTTTTTCTCCTTTCTTACGCTGTAACTTCCACACACAAGACCGGGAGGGTTTAACTCTGGAGGTCAAAGCAAATCATTCACTGGGCAGGTTTCAGTGGAGAAAAACTTAGGTTTCTTTATTTTTCATAAAGCAGGGGAAAGGGCGATAGTGAGAAAACTGTAACTCAGGTAAGTATTCTTTCTCAGGTTGCTCCTTGTCACATCAAATTACTTCTGGAAGGGAGGCAGAAGAGGTGTGAGATGGTTTTTACTCACGTCCTCAACTAGGCCTCTATCCTCAAGACATTGTTTGGGTTACGACTGGTCCAAAGCCTGGGCTGCGAAACATCCAACACTCTGAGTCTGCTCACTCCTCCTACTTCTCTTCCTCTACTGTGGCTTCTTTGTTCTCTTTTATGTGGCTACTAATTGGGCTTACTACTATTGGCTCCTACTCAGCCTGTCGCTGAGGCTCCCTGTCAGGGGGAGACGGTGCACACCTGTGTTCGAGCTCTCCTTGGTCCTGAACATCACTGTGAAGCCCAGACCTCGAGTCGTCTGATGGTGCCCTCCATGAGGGAGCGTGTGAGGGACTGTGTTTCCTTCTGGCCACCACAACGAGTAAAACACTAAGGGAAGGAAGTGATAATGTCTAGTCTAGTCATAATGTCACTGATTAAACCCTAACTCAATAAAATAATCACAAGTGTTTTTGAAAGTTTTGTATTTTGTTTGGTTGATAATTAACACTACATTTACGCTCACTCGGATTGTAAATTAGCAGAACTTGCATACAGCCACTTCAAAACTGTTCACAAGCTTCTATGGATTTGATTTTAGTTGTCATTTGTTGAAATAAAAAAAATGTAGTTTGTTGGTGTCTGTCCGCTGAATGCGACTCTCTCCGATTCTCCTCCGTGGCCATATGGGAAAGTGAATATTTACAATGACAGCAATAAAAGTTACTTTTGATATTTTCAACAAAGAAATGGATCGACTTCTATCAGCTTGTTGAGCACATATTTTTATTTGGACATTTCCACCATATAATGGCTGAAGCATGCAGCGAGTGACACTGTTTTCTTGAAAACATCAAATGATCATGCAATGCGATAAAACACCTTCTCTTCCCTGATACCATTGAAGAATGTGAATATTTAACCAGGTCAAAAACAAAAGGTAAGCAGGGATGCGTTTTAATTTCAGTAGCAGATGCAAAACGGCACAACTTTTAAAGTAAAAAAAAAAAAAAAGTTACGTAAACGATAAAAGCTCCTTGTGGTTTCTTGGTTTGATCAATTTGAGCAACCATTAACGACGCAAAACATAGGCATTTTGAGTTTATATTCTAGTCTCCATGAAATGTATGTGAAAATTGTCAAAAAATAATAGCAATAAAAAATATAAATAAATGTGTAAACTTGACATGTTATTTCCTTTTCTTCAGTTGTAACAAAGGACACAGTGAGCTGCTGCATATAAAGTGTAAAACATCCAAGCTGTCCTAAACATAAAACATGCTTTATATTAAGCATTTTAATCTAGCTCATACGCAAGTAAAGCAGCTTGCTCTCCTGTCAATGCGCTTGAGACCTGTTTTCCTCAGTGCATAACTTCATCTTCACAGACGTCACTGAAGGACTGGCAACGTGTCACACACACACAGCGCAAAAGAATGGCAGTGCAATGATTCTGACGAAGATAAACATTTTGCTAAAATATTTTGGAAGCCCTCTAAAAATTTAAATTAAGGGTATTAACAATACATTTTTTATTTTTTATCATTTAGGCCTGGTCTGATGAGCGTTCAGATTGGCATATTTATCACAGAACCTAAAGATACTGAACCTAAAGGCTTAGGGATACGTTCACAACCTGATTAGTCGGCTTTTATGACGTATATTTTGAGACGGAGCTTAGCGAACATCCAAAACAATGCTGTATTCTGGGATAAATGTATGTGCGTAGCTACTTTTTGACCAGCTGAGAACTCGTGAAGATCTTATAAAGTGTGTAAAGGAGTCAAAACAGCGGCAGGAATCCCTCTGTCACACACACACACACACACACACACACACACACACACACACACACACACACACACACACACACACACACACAGATCTGTTGTGAGGAGACGCGGTTCTGATGCCTGTACTGAACTGGGCAACATCAAGATTATGATGAGAAAAAACAGATATGCTTGAGCATTCTGTCCTTTTTAAGGTCTCTATCTTCCTGTTTTTGGTCCATTTAGCGTTCATATTTAATTCGAACCGCACTAGTGTTCGTTTTGAAGCGGAGCGAGACCCATCCTTTCAGCGTCTCGGTCCGCTTGTTTGGTGGCACCAGGGTTTAGATGGCAGCGTTTATACATGTTCAAATGAACCGCAGTAACAGAGCAATCGCACCAGAGTTTGTTTTAATCCAACCAAACCTGCCAAGTGTGAACACAGCCTAAGCTGTCATGGACAAGTAATGGTTGACTGATGAACAATAGTGTCATGTATGTGAATATACACTGTGGTTAATATGTCTCCTTTTCTCTACACTCCAACAAACCTGACCTGTTTTGCTGTCATAAAGCCTGCTATAGTGTTGATGGAGGTGGCAGATTGAACTCATCCTCAGAAAAAGAAACACAATGGAGCACATGCACAAGAATGATATCGTGAGGAAAGCTCTAGCATTGGACAGGGAACATCAGCTCCTGAGGACAAATATAAAGCGTGTGAATTACACCACTGTCTCCTCACAGAACACAGTGTTCACCTGTAAATCTCCACACCAGCCTGCGTTTCTCGGTGTGTGTGTTTTTACAACATGTGTAATGCCTGAACCATGGGCTCAAAACATACATAAAACAGAGCCTGATTTGTAGAGCTGGTTTAAAACACGTGAGGAATAACAACACACACCTTCCATACTCGTACTAATAAATGAAGAAATAAAAATATTTGCAATTTTTGCAGCACTGTTGATATATTCTGGGTTAAATCTCTTACCCTTAGCATTAAATTCAGCTCAGATGTCGCAACATACACACTAAATAAAATAAGACGCATTCATGCTTTGTTTTGGAGATCAGTGCTTCTCAACTGCAGGGTTTCACGACAGTTTTGACCAAAATACATCATTCTAAATGTTTTCCCGATGCAAGACTTGAATTTTTCAAGATATGTATGAAAGCTGTTGAGTCTTCTGTCAGACACAGTTTAAATAGTAGAGCCAATGGTTGAGCCTCTCCACTGGATCTTATTTGTTCCTGTCCGCCCATGGCAAAAGAGGAAAGCTTTGGTTAGTTTTCTGGACCAGCTAATTCAGGAGCCTCATGTTATTAATTAAGTGAGTTTTGTGGTAATTTATCAAGGGCACATGAAGTACAGCGTTAGGAAATGCCCAGTGCAGATCCAAACATTCGTGCTTTTCCCCAAAAGCACCGGTTTCCTGATATTAGTAAAACAATTATTTTATATTTTATAATATGATCATGTTCTTACATTGTGGAAGTTTAAAATAGAATTTTAGCACGTTAATAAATAAATGAGACCTCATGTAGTGTCAATCACGTTTACAAAACTTTAGTCTGTCATCAAAAAAATTCAGATCGGTTTTGACTTTCTGTGTTTTTCGCATCCATAGCAAGCATTTTTTAGCCTGGTACTACCAGACTCTCGTACATTTCATTTGTACAGAGAGTCTGGCCACTCTCCATTGACAAGCGTTAACTTCCTTGAAGGCGGGTACTCTGTTGAAGTTTAAAACTATTGGATCTGCCCAGAGCCACTCTGGATCTGCCACAACCAATCGCTAATGTTTGGTTGTGACCAGTGTTGGGCAGTAACGCGTTACTGTAACGCATTACTTTTTAAAGAAATTAACTCTGTTACCATTACCATATGGTGCGTTTGTCCGTTACTTTTTTTAATTATTTAATTTTGGCTGAAGTGTAGCCTACAGCCTAACCTGTTTACAGCAGCGACGCATTGTTGGTGGTAGGGTTGCCACCCGTCCCTTAAAATACGGAATTGTCCCGTATTTACAAGTAAAATGACGCATCATAAGGCCATTTTACATAAGGCCCACACATAGCCTAGTTGGATAAAAACATAGGCTTACTAATAGCTAATAGCCTATAAATAAATAAATTTCACAATAATGTTACATTATGATTAGAATCAAATGAATTTTGTCCATTTTCTAAGCTTAGAAAATGCACATTTATACAGGCTGAATTTTATAGGCCTAAAATAAATATTGTTTAGTAATTATGTGAATTACACTGAGCAAACTACTACTCACCGAATAAAAAAGGGTTGGCTCTAAGTCTCCACAGAACAAAATATTCATTTTATTTTATTTTTAGTGTTCGCATTTATGAGGAAAAAACAATATTATGGACGTGACAGTTCTTCGTTACGGACGCGACGCGCTCTGAAAGCGGCACTAAAAGATGCTTTAATACTTGCAGAGACATCAAACAGAAAGCACAAAACCTTTCTTTAAAGTGAATTTCGTTTTTTATTAATTGTATCTTAATTTTAATCAATGTTTCATCAACCAATTGCCTGGATTTAATAAATAAGAAGTAAATATAGCAGACGATAGATAATCACGAAATGGAGGCGCCGGCACGTGAACTGGAGCTCGTCTCATAAATGAAACGAAGCTCAGCGTATAAGGTAGCCTTGCCTCACAGACATGTCTACTTTTAAACAGAACCATTCAAAACGAAAGAAAACAGACTACAGACTGCTCTCTGCTTATGTAATCCGTATGAAATGTGAATTTCTCTCTGGCGCGTTCACTACTGCGAAGATCGCGAGTCAGCATCGTGAGTCACCTCAGAAATCCTTGTGATATATTCAGTTTGTGCTGGTCTGACTCAATAAAATAGTGTTTAAAAATTACTTTCTGTTTAAGTCAGTTTTGTGTTTGTATAGACCATAACGCATAAAAGGGCATTAATGGGAACATTAAAGAATTTTTTTTTAAGTAACTAAAAAGTTACTTTTAACAGTAATGCATTACTTTTTGGTGCAAGTAATCAACAAAGTAATTGAGTTACTTTTTGAACGAAGTAACTAGTAACTAACTAGTTACTATTTCTTAGGGTGATGATACACAGGGCAACTTTTTGAGAAATGTTGCTGGGCAATCTTGCCGAGCGATTGTTGCTTGGGCACTTTCCCATTGAAAACGTGCAATACATTTCTATCTGGATAATTTAGATCGGTCATGGTTCCTGTGTCTCATCTGGTTGCCTGTTGACGGCAACATTGCCCAGCAACATTGCTCAAAAAGTTGCCCTTTGTATCATCACCTTTAGTAACTAGCTCAACACTGACTGTAACTAGTTACTATTTCTTAATAACATGCACAACACTGGTCGTGACTAAACTAGCGCACGACCTCAGCGTCATCGTTCTCAGCCACTCCCTCTGTTCGCTGATTGGACCGGTAAAAAATTGGCTGGAGAAAACCCTTGTTGTAGAAATTTTAATAGTCATTTATTCCTAACAGATATCATAAGGGATTGAACCTATTCAATGTGTAAAAGTATATGTGTGTACGTGCTTGTGCGTGACGTTTCAGGAATATATGGGACAGGACATCTTGACCTTAGGAATGGTCAAGATTTGGCTAGTTTATTTCAGGGCCAGGTTGTATCTTTAGTAGAAACTGAACAGCAGTGGGGACCTTATCTGAGTGGGTGAAAGGGTAACTGCTGTGAGGAGGAACCTTGAAAAGAGTATAAAGGCTGTCTCATGTCTTCCTGGTGTGCGTCACTCACTTCACAGGGTAACTGCTGTGTTGGCGACTGGGCCTATTCTTGCAAGAATAAATACTTTTCTTTTTTATTAATCTGAGTGTCTCTTACGCAGTGATTATGTTTAACAGAAGTTTTGCCACAACAATTTGGTGTCAGAAGTGGGATTCCTTGGAAGTGCCTTCTGGACCTGAGAGCGGACGGTGTTTGGCCACCTGGACTGAGCAGTTCCAGCTCTACCTCGTAAGTTTCAGAGAGAGGGGCCGACCGCTATCAGGGCCAGGAGATGCTCCACTGGAATCAAATGAGAACGAACCCGTGGCAATCCAAGACATCTCTGGTAAGAGACGGCTAAAATATTTTATTTTGGGTTAAAATATTATTCAATTGTGGGTAAAACCATAGTGGCTGGGTCTGTTCGTTTCTGTCGTGTAGGTCAAGAGCACCGATGCAATATTGCTAACTGTGCGAAGTGCGTATTTGCAAAACACGTCATGGGGTAGCGATTTTGCAAATCGAGGAATCTTCGTACAGCAGTTTATTGGGGTCGAATGACACTTACGGGCGGGTCAAGGGTTAATACAGTAGGGCTAACTGCGTGAGGTGCGTATTTGCAAAACACGTCACGGGGTGGCGATTTTGCAAATCGAGGGATCCTCACGTAGCAGTTTACTGGGAGTTAATCGATCCGTCAGGAAAAGCACTGGGTGCGCCCTGTCTGGTCTTGGGTTAAGGGATCAGATCTGGTGGAGACGTCCATCAGATTAATAGACGCAGCGTCGAATCTGAGAAATCCACAGAGTAACAGAAACAGCCAGTATGGGAAAATCTCAGAGCAAGCTTGCCAAATTTGACACACCGGTTTTCTATCAAATGAGTAAATATTATGAGGGAAAATGTATGTTAGACATTGAAAAACTGAGAAAATACCATGATTTCCTCAGGGAGGGAATCAGTTGAACAGGGCAGTGAGAAACAAAGAGTTATCTCTGTGTTCAAACGTGTGTAAGCAATGTGGACAAACAATGGATTGTTGTCTTAAAGGGGAAGATAAAAAATAAAAATAAAAGTCGAACTGCAGAGAGAAATAAGGTTTTTACTTCTTCATCCAGTAAATGGATGCATGACATTAGATGTCTATAGAACTTAAATGTATATGTTAAGGATTGAAGTAGCAAGCAGCAATAAGGCTGTCTGTGTGAAATAGAGTGATTGAAATAGAGTGGAACTGTAAGTGAGAAACTTGATGGAAGAGGGAAGTGAAGCGAAAACAAGAAGGTTGGTGTGTGAGATGTGTGTGTGGGGATTGTAGTTAAACAATCATGTACTGGTTAGATAATGAAGGAACTGGCATGTAGAGAAAAGAAAGGAGAGGATACAGAAGGAACTGGCATGTAGGGAAAGATTGAGAAGACATATAGTGGAAACCTATATGTGATGAAAATAAAATGTCTGACAGAATTTATGGAAATTATAGTTTTATAAAAAACGAATGCATATAGCCTGTTATTTATGATTGTAGACGATGTCTGTATTTAATATCTGAGGAGTGACTGAGGGTCCAGCTATGCTGGGAGTACAGCAACAGTGTTTGCTTATTCAGCCCGGCTTCCGGACATTAAATATATACTTGTCTTGTAATCAGTGTTGTTGCTGATAATACCAAATTAGTAAAATGTAAAGACAACTTTGACCAAAGATTCTGGAAGTCAATAATGTATAATGTCAGATATTTGTTGATATTAAGTAATTGATGCAAAAATGTCTGTTTTATAATGGAAATTCTGGGTCAGGGATAATTTCCCTGGACAAGTGACTAAAGTTAAATGAAAACTTTGTGCAAACAACTTATGCAGCTTAAGAAATTGATGTGCGGCCAATAATAATGATAAAGATTATGATTCGGCTATTGGGATTGAATCCGCCACTGGTGGACTGTAAAAGAATACAGAGAACTGCTTATCAGCTCTGTTTGCATTCCTGAATGGGACACACTGCTTCAGTGATGTGCAGTAAGTTGGAGCCGACAGAGAGTGCTTTGATTGTGGTCAGCAGGACCATTTAACACGTAACTGTAAATGCCCACCGAGAAGGTGTTTGAAAATGTGATAGTGACACATTTCTGGTAATAATGTGGGTTTGAAAGTAGATCCGTGTTTAAAAGACGACATTAACATTTTCGTCTGAGAAAGAATAAGAGATAAAAACCAGGTCAAAAGATTGAAGTCTTAAAGTGAATCCTTTTGAAGAAAAGATCTATAATAGTAATTTTTTGAAACAGTGAAACAGTTTCATGAAAGTTGCAAAATATATAAAAGTAACTAAAAGGATGATTGTGTTTTAATTCAACATTTTAAGAAGGGTTCAGGTTATATAGAGAGAGACAAATCTCACGGATGATTTATAATAACTGCAAAAGATGCAGAGTAGCCTTGTCAAAGTTAGTGTGAATCCCGATTGGAGAGTGATAAACTCCTAGAAAAAAACGTTGAAGTCAGATATTAAGCTATGGTAATTGAGAACTAGAATAATTATTTGTATTTAAGATCAAATAAGTAGAAGTAATAGGCTACTGGATTAACAGTTGTTAAATGTAAAATGTGTTCTGTTAGTGTTTTGACCATGAAAGAACCAGAAGCTGATGTTTTGCTTTCAAAAGATAAGTTTGTTATTGGCTGTAATGAAACAGTTCACTTATCTGAATCTGATGTCTGCTGTGGCTGAAAACCGCCAGTACGACAGAGACTCAATCTGAGTGGAAATTTCTAATGTCTAAATTCCATGAGATATGGGCAAAAGACAACTATAAAATTTTTTATTTGGAAACACATGTAATTTCTGGCAAATATGCCTTAAGCTGGGATAGAGTTAAAAGATGGTAGATAGAGTTTGATGTTAGAAGTTTATGAGAGTACAGTGTGCCAGTCCTGAAAGTCTCAGAGTCTCTCTCAATCATGTCAGCTAAAAGCTGTTATTTGAGCCTGTGTCATAAGTGATAAGCTATTTATAGTAAAAGCACAGTGTTTCGGTTGAAAATCAGACACAGAGATGTTAAAATAAATCATTGCCATTAAGTGGGCAAGTTGTATTTGAGAATGTTTTAAATGTAAAACTGAATGACTTTTTAAAGACGTCTTTAAAATAATGATGCAGATCTTAAACGATAGAGGACCAGTAACTTCTTTAAGTTTCCACCATGAAAAAGGGCCGAAGGCTACGGCTACAGATGTACAGTAACAGTACACTGAATGTATGGCTGTGATCTAAATTCACTGAGTATAATCTAAGTAGCTAGGTTGATGATTAATTAATGGATTTAAGTGATTAAATACTGCTGTTATTAACCTGTCTCCCTGTGTGAACACTATTAGGCAATCGGAATGGCTCTGGTGACTCTTGAACGTGCCTTTCCTAAGCTCCAGAAAACAGCTGAGTTCTGTTGAAGAAAACTGATTGTGTGATGGGAAAGAGCGGTCACCAGTGTGTACGAGTGGCTACTCAATGACGGGATGATCTTCCTGGCCAGGGGACAGCCCAACGCAGGGGGTCACGAACACTGGGCACCTCCGGATGGAGGCGTTATACGTGAGAAAGGTATGAGAGTTGAGGGCTGATTACTGGAGGCCACGGGGTCAGCAGAGCATTGAGAGGTGAGATGCGCTGTGAGGAGTTACGGCAGTCTGACCCAGAAAATGTGAGTTTCCTCTATACCACTCGCAGGAAGAAACCGCATTGGTTGTATGGCTTGTTTTTCATTATGACAAGTGTCTGCAACTATACCAGGGGGACAACACCCTGAGGAGAAGAAAATTATAGATAAAGAGCGAATGGGCTTTCAAGAGCCAGCTGACCCAGGAGGGGATTGCCATTATTTGTTGTGGAGACAGTAGCAAACTTGTATGTATTGGTTGCCTTATAGGCAAGAAAATGTATAGAAGTGTTGATTTTTAACTAATATGTCTATAACATAGTTTTAACTCCTGAAGGTCGTTAGACATGGTGGCTAAAGATGAAGACAGCTTTCGTAGATTTAAGAAAGGTCTGCATAACAAAGATGAATGGTCAAAGGTTATTGTAATGAATTTAAATTTTGTCTAAGTTACAGTCTTAGAAGGCTGTGGAAAATACTATTTGTTAATAGTGAGAGAGACTGCCTGAGTTGGAGGAAGGGATGGTAACTGTGTCTTTCTTTCTTTCTTGTATCGGCCTGCTAGAGCAAGCTGAAGAAAAATAATGATAAGGAACCAAAACAACCCAGCTGCCTTTTCTAAAAATCAAATGAATAATGAACAGACATGATTTGAAACTGGTCAAGATACCATGTAAATTAGGTAAACCTAGAGGAAAATGTTTAAAATCGTACTTAAAATTTAAATCTTTTTAGAGACGATATATTGAAAAGGAGCAGTTGACATGCGTGTCTAATATGAGTGTGTGTGATGGTGACAGCACTTTGTTTTGTATGTGACTATGTGTTAGTTTGGGGTACTAATACTAAGTCTGAATGGGGTGTATATTGTGTCATTACCCACTAGGATGGCTTTTGGCAAATGACAAATTTTAAAGGAAGCTGCTAATTCTGTTAGGTGAAAAGATGATACAGAACATAGGACGAGCTTTAAACTGATTGGTCATCAAGCTCTGTCTGGTATTAATTACTTTTGTCTTTATGATGTTGATTTGAATTACGTTCTGGATCAGTTCAAGTATTTGATGTAAATTGGAATTGCGGAGTTGTAGATTACCATCTGGCATGGGCTGAGATAAATGAAAATGTTATAGATTTGATGGCAACAACACAGTGACATATTGGCTAAGTCAACATGAAATTAGCAAGAGAGCCCCTCACATTTATGAGTATTGTGATGAAAAGGGGGAAAAATGATTGACTGACATTGACCAAGTCTGTACAGCACGACCTGACCTGATAGAAACAATTGATGACTTTGGAAATGTTTGTAGATGACTGACTTGAGAGACCAAACAACAGGCCTGAAAAGCAGGATTCGCTGTGAGACTCAGGGCCGTTGCCCTTCAAATACTTCGATAAAAATATGAGATTGTGGCTTAAAGTGAAGAACGTAATACTTTGTTTCAGAGACAGAGAAAGATGTCTGGAGGAAATTTGGCTGAAGGACGCCGTTTGGGTTGATGTTGATGGCAAATCAAATTAGTTTAAATTGATGCACGAGTTGAGTCGTGCATCAAAAGGGAGATGGTAAGGATTGACAAAATATGGGTTACTAAAGGACAATATATGTTGGGAGGACACTGGGTTTAATTGGGTAAAAGGCCGTTCCAAACAAAAGTTGCTGTCTGTAAGTGTGCCGCACACGCTGATAACAAAATTGCAGGACTGTTTCAACAGGAGACGCCAGGGTAGATGCAGCAGCGAAGGCTGCGGCAGCACAGCAGACAAAAGAAACTACGTGTACTTTACTATCTGAAAATAACCTCGACATTTGTTTTTCTCTACAGATCATGCAGACTTTTGATACAGGGCAGAATGTGCCCAATAAAATGATGGCTATGGATGAATTTGGCTAACTATCCTGGTCTGGGTTATTATTGTAGGAGAAAGGTTCCACACCTGCGCAGCCCATAACTTAAGATTTTCCTTTTGCAGAATGTCAGGATGGATTGCAGCAAACAGAACTGATTCTGTTCCAAATATATAAATATTGTGTTGTGGACATGAGCAAAGTGGGTTTAGTGTTTTTCAGGTGAAAGGGACCCCGAGTGCTATTAAATGAGCAAGAAATTATCCGGTGATAATATGTTTCAGGCTGTTGATTCCACAGGTCACACCAAAAGGGACGAGCGGCTAGACAAGCATCACTAACAAAATAGTTAAGGTCTCCATTCACAGGTGACAGCAGGCAAGGTATGGTTCATTCCAGTGGGGGTGCGGTCGTGATTTAAGGGAAGACCTTGTAAGGATCAGAAAATGGTTGGAGAGTGTGACACCTGGGTCCAAGCCTTAGACAACACCAACAGGCCTCAAGCATCCAATAGAGCAGAAAGTGAGGTTTAAAGAAGACGGTGCTAGTAACTGTCTGCCTCGCCTACGAGGGAAAGACCATTGCAACGGCACGCAAAGTGTCACCCTGGCGAACACGGAACGTCCGTGGGGCAAACAAGATGATCAACACACCTGGAGGAACCAACTGCCAACTGACGGTTTAAGTTTAACAGAAGAATCTCTTTTTGTGATGATTTTGATGATTTGTTTGATTGAATCGAACTAGGTATTGATTTGATTGTAAATGTAGAAAATCTATTGATTGATGTGTCCGTACTAGAGATATTAGAGTTAATTTTGAACAACTAATTTGGTTAGAGGAATGGATAAAATTATAAGACTTCTCTGGTTAGATTTGTTAAACAGTGCATTCAATAGAGCTTAATAAATTGAATTAGAAGTGAATAAAATGTGGAGATGGACATAAATTTAATGGAAAAGGCTTAATGGTAGGAGTTAGGATTGTATGTGTTATGATAATTTTGTTATTCATGGGTGAATACGATAACAGAGACAGGTGAAAACCTGCTGTCTGTTCAATTGGTAAAAAAAAAAAAATGACAGTCTATCCCAAGGATGCCTACCTGCGACGAGACAGGTAGCGGAAGCTACAGTGAGATGTGTTAAATGTATGTTCTGGTTGTTTTTCTTCTATTCTTTTTTATTTTCTGAGAAAGATTAAGGGCAAAGATTTAAAGAAGGTTACAAACAGCGGTCATCCGTGTTACGAGGTGGCGTACAAGGAGAGGGTTTGAAATGAAGGATTCTATTCAACTTTATTCTTTGTATTTTTGATGACCTGCTAAAATAACCAGTGTGAATTGATGGTGTTGTTTTCCTAAGTAATCTGTACATTATTTCTTATTTTATTGAGGTGACTGAGGGTTCGATCTAGGTCGAGAGTGCAATAGCAGTGCCTATTTATTTAGTCCTGCTTTAATTAAATTCTTTACTTGCTTGCTAATATTTAAGGGACTATCCTTGCAAAACAGCCTAAGCTTTTTCTTTTCTAAATAATATTTCACAAATGTTTATGAAGAGTGATCAGTTATGCGAAAACCAGAGATGAAGAGTAGCGTGATGATATGACTTAAAATTTGTCTTTTTGTTTATTATTGTGATTATGGGTAATCAGAATGATAAAAAGTGGGGAATTGTTGTAGAAATTTTAATAGTCATTTATTCCTAACAGATATCATAAGGGATTGAACCTATTCAATGTGTAAAAGTATATGTGTGTACGTGCTTGTGCGTGACGTTTCAGGAATATATGGAACAGGACATCTTGACCTTAGGAATGGTCAAGATTTGGCTAGTTTATTTCAGGGCCAGGTTGTGTCTTTAGTAGAAACTGAACAGCAGTGGGGACCTTATCTGAGTGGGTGAAAGGGTAACTGCTGTGAGGAGGAACCTTGAAAAGAGTATAAAGGCTGTCTCATGTCTTCCTGGTGTGCGTCACTCACTTCACAGGGTAACTGCTGTGTTGGCGACTGGGCCTATTCTTGCAAGAATAAATACTTTTCTTTTTTATTAATTTGACTCTGAGTGTCTCTTACGCAGTGATGATGTTTAACAGAAGTTTTGCCACAACACCCTCAAAATATACCGGAAACCCAGGCGGTGTACTGAAGGAAAATGAAACTTGAGCAGAAGTACGTAGGAGGGCGGAGCCAGGCTAAGCATTTTGAGAGGTGTTTTGACGATTCAGAGCCACCGTATTAGCGAACGGCAAAATCCAGAACTGTTCAATTGGTTCATGGAAATGTGTGGTCTTCTTATTAATACGTGGTTCCAGTATCGCTAGCCAAGCTCAAACTGAGCCACTGACATCCTGAAGTACACTTTGAATCGCTCAGGATAATCCCTCAGTGACCTCTCCTTCCTCTCTAAGAAATCGCAGGATTGGATGAACCCAATATTTCCTCTTTATTTCTCTTTTTAAGAAGAGATAGGACAACAAAATCCCCCTCACTTCTTGAAGACTCCATTTTGTACTGTTTTGCAATTAATTATTACCCATCGGACTCAGTGTGAAAGGACCTTTAGGGGAGAGAATATACAGTTTGTACCGTATAAAAACTATTAAATCCCTGTAAACCAGTATATGCCCGTTTGAGAGAGAGAGAGAGAGAGAGTGTGTGTGTGTGTGTGTGTGTGTGTGTGTGTGTGTGTGTGTGTGTGTGTGTGTGTGTGTGTGTGTGTGTGTGTGTGTGTGTGTGTGTGTGTGTGTGTGTGTGTGTGTGTGTGTGTGTGTGTGTGTTTGTGTGTGTGTGTAATCTGCTCCAGACAGAAATGAGTTTGTTAAATTACTGTGGCGGTTTGTGGTGCAGTTCCATCAGATTTATGAGAGAGTGTGTAATGGGGAACACAGAATCCAGGTGTGACTAAAGCTTCAATCTCACAGCCTCCAGAACAACAATAAAACTAACCAATACACTTCACACAACCATTCAAACTGAATACAGCATCCAATCTTCTACTGTAGAGCAACAGCGGGTGAATCTATACTGCGACAATGATCACTAGAATACTAGAAGAGGATCTAGGAGAGAAACTGATTAAAGTAGCAGATTAATCATGTTCCGCAGCTCAGTGGTTTTCAAAATAGTCTGTCCAATAATGTCCGATGCATTTGATCGAATTGGTTAATTTGTATGGTTTGTTTCAGTCCACCTTTTCAGACCTTGAGAAGCCTGGAGAGCCTCTCGCTGCGGGCCAACGGCTCATTTATTACACTAATACACTCCCAATCATCTCACAGCTCTCTCAGGTCTCCACTACACCTCCTCTTTACTCCTCTGACACTCACTGTGGCTCACAAACATGAGTAACTCTCTCAGCCTCAGACATCCGCTGTAAATATCTGCATTCAACCAGAAATCAATGGCTAATTTCAAAGCTTGGTTTTATGAGGTTTTGCAGGTTCACATGCACAGACACACAGTGCTAATGGACTGCAGGCCTTTGAGATTCAATGACACCAAATGTGTGAAGAAATACACCCGCTCGTGACCATTAGGATACTAGTAAACACTAAGCTAATAGGTTAATGCCAGCACTGTTAAATGAGCTGGTGTCGATCAATGCAGGAGTCAGGAGTGTGATTTACAGTGCATTACTAATGCTCCCTCACACACTACCCGCTCCCAATGCTCCCTCACACACTACCGTGAATCCTGCCGTCCGCTGGCGTCTGATTAGAAGCGACCGGATGACGGATGAGGAAACAAGCGATGGGGGGGCAGAGATGAAGCTGTTTTCAGCACTCGAGTCTCGAGTCACTCGAGAAATTATGAAATAATCATCCGGAGTGCTTACTCTGAGATTCCTCAGGTCATCCATGTCTTCAGCTCCGGCTCTGAACTACACATCAGTACAAACCTCAGCGGCTCACAGGAGCCGCGTTTCCATTACAGATTTGCCCAAAACTTTTGCGATATTTTCTAAATGTCGACAAAAAACTATTGCGAAATGACAGGGTTTCTATTAACCGCTGTTATGCGACTGAAACATAATTTTTCTAAAACATTTCTTTAAAATTGATTATTTATTGATTATGTAAAAATGCTTCTAATGTGTCTGGGGTAAGACACAGTTAAAAAAAAATCCTTAAGTTTGTATATTGTACTAACCAACTTGAAAGCATGTACATGCAGAAATATAACAAACAGTGCAATGTGCCAATAAAATATTTTAGACCAAGGACATTTTTTAATTTTTTTTACAAAGATTATCTCTATGAGTTTTCTTGGTTTGAATTTTCTTGATTTAAAGTGATAATTGGAGACCCCTAAGTCAGTAAATTAATCCAAATATTAAAATTATTATCTAATGCATTCCATTTCCTCATAGTCTCATATTCAAATAAAGAAAAGAAAAAATGGCTATATTGTAAGACCCCTTAAATGCATAACAATGATAGCAGGAAAATGGCACTTTTTTATTATAGAAACATAAAACAATGAAAGGACTTCTGTGCAATGAACGCGTTTTATTTCAGCAGTAGTGGCCACGCTATGAGTTGGCAGCTTCATCAATGGTTTGAGTGTGAATATCGCTCTATTGTGAGTCAGCTGTAAGCAAGAGAGCTGCGATTAATTTGATTATTAGCATTTTAATTTCTTATTCAGAAATCCATGTTTCAAGATCGACACATACTGGCAGGATTTGTAATCAATCCACCAGGGAAACAAGAGAATTGTTACAGCCCTACTTAAAGACCAGTGCAGACAAACGAAAGCGCATGACGAGTAATAAGGATGGATGTTCATCATTCTGTTTGCGTTCATCCAAAGGGTTTCAAAAACACAAATGGAGATTATAAAAGGTTGCTAAATATTAAGGATTGTGTAGGATGACTTGTTCAGCGAACTTAGCAATTCAAAATCTACCTCTCCTGCGTTTTGATCTGGAGATCAGTGGAAAATTCGAGAGATGTTCCGATACCCTTTTTCCCTTCCCGATACCGATTCCGAAAGCTGCACTCAGGATATCGGCTGATACCGAGTACTGATCCGATACCTGGGCTCAGGATATCGGCTGATACCGAGTACTGATCCGATACCTGGACTCAGGATATCGGCTGATACCGAGTACTGATCCGACACCTGGGCTCAGGATATCGGCCGATACCGAGTAGTGATCCGACACCTGGGCTCAGGATATCAGCTGATACCGAGTACTGATCCGACACCTGGAATCAGGATATCAGCTGATACCGAGTACTGATCCGACACCTGGACTCAGGATATCGGCCGATACCGAGTAGTGATCCGACACCTGGACTCAGGATATCGGCTGATACCGAGTACTGATCCGATACCTGGGCTCAGGATATCGGCTGATACCGAGTACTGATCCGATACCTGGACTCAGGATATCGGCTGATACCGAGTCCTGATCCGACACCTGGACTCAGGATATCGGCCGATACCGAGTAGTGATCCGACACCTGGGCTCAGGATATCAGCTGATACCGAGTACTGATCCGACACCTGGAATCAGGATATCAGCTGATACCGAGTACTGATCCGACACCTGGACTCAGGATATCGGCCGATACCGAGTACTGATCCGACACCTGGACTCAGGATATCAGCTGATACCGAGTACTGATCCGACACCTGGACTCAGGATATCGTCCGATACCGAGTACTGATCCGACACCTGGACTCAGGATATCAGCTGATGCCGAGTACTGATCCGACACCTGGACTCAGGATATCAGCCGATACCGAGTACTGATCCGACACCTGGACTCAGGATATCGGCCGATACCGAGTACTGATCCGACACCTGGACTCAGGATATCAGCTGATACTGAGTACTGATCCGACACCTGGACTCAGGATATCGGCCGATACCGAGTACTGATCCGACACCTGGACTCAGGATATCATCTGATACCGAGTACTGATCCGACACCTGGACTCAGGATATCGGCCGATACCGAGTACTGATCTGATACCTGGGCTCAGGATATCGGCTGATACCGAGTACTGATCCGATACCTGGACTCAGGATATCAGCCGATACCGAGTACTGATCCGACACCTGGACTCAGGATATCGGCCGATACCGAGTACTGATCCGACACCTAGACTCAGGATATCGGCCGATACCGAGTACTGATCCGACACCTGGACTCAGGATATCAGCTGATACAGAGTACTGATCCGATACCTGGACTAAGGATATCGGCCGATACCGAGTACTGATCCGATACCTGGGTGTGTATCTATACAGCTGCAATTCATACTAGTCCTTATAATTGATAGAATTATTTTATGGTGTGCTTCAGACTTATCCCTTAATTAAACATGAACAAATACATACAGTGAACTAGAGTATTTTTATTATCTGACATACATTTCACAGCAATATATTATTTATTTTTCTTAAGTGAAAAAGAACTTCAAATGCAGCCACACATCTAATACTGTAAACTGAAGAAGGTATTTTAGCTTCTATATAAATGCTGCATATGATGCTGAACAACTGACGACTGTCATCAGCACAAACAGAGAATCACAGCACAGAAATAAAGCTGTTCTTGACAGACACTGTCACCATCCGCTCAACACACTTCAGTCTCCGCTCGAGGAACAGTCTAAAGTTGTGTGTAGGAAACACAGAGCCTTTGCCCTCATCAGCGACTGAAGAAAAAACCTTCAGATTGAGTGAAGTGAAGGTTGAGCTGTGACCGGTTTACTGCTGAGTGATCCAGTGCACCGATCTTACACACACATCCATTTGTAGCATCTGGACCCATCAGACACACACAAATTATGTATTATATTTATTGAATAATCCAGCAAACTCACTCTCCCAACAAAGGTCAATGAAACTCCCCCCAAAACTAACGTCCCAAATGACGCGAACACACTGGACACAGTGTGAAACACTGAACTCGTGTCCTGTTACAGGACACAGTAAGACTGATAAGAGTTTTACGACCCCAAAAGGAATGTGCAGGGAATTGTGACTCTCACTTAATTCTTGCTGAGAAGGCGAAATAAACCCTGATAATCCTATATATTATATATATATAACCAATTGAGAAATGTATAAACATGTATCTATTTTTCCAATCTCATGATTTTCCTTTTATGTGGTTTGGCCTATGTTTTCATTCTCTCTTTTAAACTCTTCTGGATTAATGTTTCAGACTTGCAAACTATGGTTAACCAAAATCATATGTGTGGCACGTTTAGTCTCTATAAACTCTAAAATCTTCGTCCCCCATTTGTTAATTTACATCATAGGCGTAATTCTATGGGGGGACAGGGGGACACGTCCCCCCCAATATTCAAAGAAGGACAATTCGTCCCCCCCAATATTTGATCATGTATGATTCTGCGGGCAATATCGATGTGCAAATACGTCTTTCTTTCCAGCTCCGAAAATATAAAATCCCGGGTGGTCCATTTCCCAAATCCATTCGACTTGCCTTACATTATACATTAACAAAACCTATTTCTCCTGAAATCCATGTCATGTTTTCCCTATACTTTAGTAGCTCGTGCACCGTCAGTGAGTTAGGAAAAAACAAACAGAAGAAGAGTTAGGAGCGCGAAATCTGACAGACATTTGGCACATATCTATGAATGGTAAATATCCTGTATTTGGCTGACATAATCCCTTAGATAACGACGACCAGGTGAATTTCACTAGAATTTCGAATTGGAGAATTTGTGAATTTCGACTGTAATACTATGCAGCTTGTATGAATGGGAGGGACTATTGACAAGCTAGCCGACAGCTAGCTAACGTAACTGTATACACGCTAGCATGTAGCCTGGCTTTAAAGCAAACTGGGATAACGGTCAGCGACAGGATTGTCAAATGTACTGTACCATACCCAGTTTTGACAGCTAACGTTAGCGTTTTGGGCCACATTCCTGTTCTCCGAATTGGGTTGTTATCTAGCAAGTTATTTTAGGCCACGTCCACACGAAGCCAGAGCTTTCCCTATCCGATCTTTTTTTTCCTCGTTCTAAAAAAAAATTCCGTCAACACGGCGCCGTCTCAAGAAATATCTGCATACACACGAAACTGCTGAAACCGACTGAAACCCATGTAGTTTACATGCCAGACCAGTATGAGGCGCTGTATTTCTGACACAGATACACTAAAAACAGAGAAGAAGACTTGCGCATAAACCTTGCGCGCTGTATACAATAATATTAGGAACAGAAGCTTATTTTTTTCTTTCTTTTTAACCAAGAACTTTATTGAACAATATGAATAACCATAAATGGCCTGGTACAAAATAGGAATGAGTCACGATATTCGATTAGTTAGCAGACGCATAAACCTTGCCACAAAGAACCGGCAAATAGCCTAATCATTATGAATGTGTCAAATATAGCAAGGAGACATTTTAATTATTTATTAATAAACAAGTGTTTTCTGTGACGATGCTGACTCGCCACCTTCGCAGTAGGTGAAGGTGCTTATAGAGATAAATGCACACTTCATACGGATTATAAGAGAGTTGTCTGTTTATTTTCATTTTGAATTGTTTTGTTTAAAAGTAGACATTTCAAGCTTAGATATATTTATGAGTTTCTGTTCATTTAAGAGACAAGCTCCAGTTCCCGTGGGATGCAAGTTATATCGTGTCGGCGCCTCCGTGTCCTGATGGCTACTGCCTGCTATATTTTCTTCTTATTTATTAAATCCAGGCAATTGGTTGATGAAACATTGATTAAAATTAAGATACAATTTATACAAAACGAAATTCACTTTAAAGAAAGGCTTTATATAAAACAAAACTTAATGAAGTCTCGATATTGCGCATCTTATGATTAGGCTACTCAGGCTGTTCACTTTTCATACAATCAACATATATGAAATGGAAAAAATAACATATTATTTAAACAAAAATATGAAACTAACTTTTCTTTAATGACTACAACATGTAGGCCAGTACAGAGACATTTTATGTCGGAGCGAACGCCGTGTTACCGGTGAGCATGAGGGGCAGAGGTGCGTTTTTTGAATAATAATCAAATAATTCGTCGAATATTATTTTTGCTTGAAATGCCCATCCCTACAAAATACGAAATGTCTTAATCAGACAAAATACAAGCATCATAGCATAAGAAAGAAATATAAACAAATAAAGAAGTAAAATAAAGAAATTAAATAAAAATACATTAGAGTAGGCCTAAATAATAAATAAAGAAATAAAATAGGCTCAGTAGCTTCTGAAGCATGAACTCAAGCAAGTAGTTGCAGTTGTTGTTGCTGTTAGCCTACTGATTTAGCGCGTCTGACTAGTCGAAACGTGGGGTGATGACATCATCGTTTCACAAAATATACAGATTGGCCGTACACACGAAGACGCAAGGGTGTCGTTTTCAGGTTTATCCACCCTGGGACCCGGTTTCAAAAAATAGCGGTTTCAGTCTCCCAAAACGCCGGATCCGTCTGGATGAAACGCCAGAGTCCTGACATTTGTTCATTCTTACTTCACCATTTTCATCCCTTCGGAGTTGCGTTGCTGTTATATTTCACAGTAGTGGCCAAAAATGAACAAGAAAAAGACTGCAGCAGCTGACATCCGTAATTTCTTTGGAAAGAAAAAGAAAGTACGTTTCTGGAGATTTTAGGCATTTTTAACAGAGACGTAATTAATTTAATGTTCTAAGGTACAGGACACCAGACTGACATTAATAGCTCTCAGCTTACATTCATTGTGAATGATTGTAACGTTATAGGGTAAGATGTGGCAACAAGCCGCCCCTAAGAACAAAAAAGCTGAAACAAAAAAGCAAAGTTTAGAGGAAAAAGAATATGTGGATCATGGCCATTCTTATGAGAATTATAAAGGGAAAAAGATGTTTAGATGTTGTGATTTTTTTTTAAAGTATTGGGATCATCTCTAGACCAGTGGATTATTTAAGGCTATCGTAATTGTGCATTCAAAACAAAGATATAGCTCTACATAAAATATGAAACAATTACATAAATTTATCACAAAATAATTTGGTGGGAATATCTACATAAATTGTCATTAGACAAAGGACAATTTTAATTGTGCATGATCAGTGCCAGCCAGAGAAAGTGTTGTGGGGTAAAATTGGTGACATGTTGTGGGAAACAAATGTGAAATAAAGAGGCGGGGACAGTTACCCCCGGGGGCTCTTACCAAAATATGTTTGTCTGACTGTATTATTTAACTCATCCAGCAGAGCGAGTTTCAGCAAGAGGCAGAGAATCAGACGGATATGAGTGAGGGTAGGGTGGACGCTGAGGTAAGTGACAAATTGTATACTGTAGATACTTAAGAAAAAATGCACAAGGAGTTGTAGTAAATGGCCAAATGTAACATGGCTAAGAGCTATTCTTAGTATGATGCATCATGGAGTGTCTGGATGCAGCATTTAGCTCTGGTATATTGGCCATATATCACAAAACCCTGAGACACCTCTTTTTTGTTAAGTAGATAACTCCATATGTGTTAATTCATGGTTTTGATACCCACAGTGAGAATCTACAATGTAAATAGTCTTTTGGCCTGTACTGTATATGTTTGCATCATTCAGATAATCTGAATGTAAAATGCGCAAAATGTAAAAAAAAACAGATCATTATCAGATATCACAAAGTTTTGATGTTACTCATTCTGAATTACAGGTAGTGCAGAGTGACTTCAGTGTAGGTGACAGCAGGCAGGAAGAACAGGTAGCAACAGAAGAGCTTGGAAATACCCCAAATGAGCCAGATGTCCAGACAAGGGTAGATGAGAACAGGCTAGATGAACAGGCATCAGCAGAGGAGCTAGGACATACCCCGAACCAGCCAAATGTCAAGACCATCCCAACTAAAGTTCTTGCCGACAAAACTTTCCAGGATTTACAGGGTTTTTTCTGATTTATATTGTTCTGTCGGAGCAGTGTCGGTTTCAGTGAATATGATAAAAAAAAAAAGTTGTATGTTGCATAAAAAAAATGTTGCATAAACTAAAAATGTTGTTGGCGATAATAAATAAAATAAAATAAATATTGCGCTATCTGATAATGTCGTCTACTCCGCACTGACCCCGCCCATCTGGGCGCCATTGTCCGACGTACATTTTTTCCCAGCATAAAATGGAGGACGATGGCTTAATATCCAAGAAAAGATGATCACCTTTAATTTGGCAGTATTATGGATTTAAAACAAATGCAAATGGTGAACCAGCAGATCCAACAGAGGCTATCGGCAGGCTGTGCAAAAAAAGAGTAAAGGTTAAAGATGCGCACACCACTAATCTCCGAAGCCATATCCAAACACACCATCCAGCAGTAGCGGCCTCATTTGAGCTCCGCTCTGCAGCCGCTTCTCAAAGCGGGAAAAATTGTAGTCTAACTCTGATTGCTGCTGTGTTCGCTTGTGGAAAGAAGTACAATAAATCCATCTTAAATGGAGACAGTGCACTCTTGCTGTGACCCATTTTCTGGTTAAAGAGATGATGCCTCTTAATCTTGTGGACCAGGCAGAATTACGGTCCTGCTTCAAACTTTTGACCGGCAGTAGTAAGTACCCAGTTGAGTTATTTCTCAAGAACAGCTATTTCAGAGCTGTATAATACAGTGAAAACCGAGGCTATGACTAACATCAGAAGTGCGGACTATGTCGCGCTAACGACAGATATGTGGTCGAGCATCAATACGATGACACCTTATATGTCAATTACTGCTCATTACATAGACAAAGACTGGGTACTACAATCAAACTGCTTCGGGACGATATTGCTGTGCCTGAGAGCCACACAGCAGATTATTTGGCAGATAGTCCTTACACTACTCTTAGGACGGGAAGCACTCTGGGGAACGGTGGTGTGGGAAATCTCTGCTGTATCTGCTGTTCCTCGTTCCAGGCACTCTCGGAGGAGATGAGATGGGTTTTTGACAGGGCGGTGGCAGGAAGGGAGGCAGCTCGTCAACTCGCCGACCTCCGTCAAGGTAACCGCTCGGTCTCTGATTATTCAATCAATTTCCGAACCCTGGCCACCGAGTGCCACTGGAACGAGGAGGCGCAGAGAGACATGTTCCTGCATGGGCTGGCTGACCGCATCCAGAAGGAGATTTTTACCCTCGACCTGCCTGGTAAACTCAATGGACTGATTGAGCTGGCTTTGAGGATAGACGCTCGCCTTAGCCATCTGGAACAACGATCCAGGACGGTTCCTCATCCCGGGAGCGTCGAATGCCCTCAGGCCAGCGGCGGTGATGCGGTCAGCCCCGTCTTCGATCCCGAGCCCATGCAGGTGGGTCAAGCTCGGCTTTCCCGGGAGGAGAGAGCGAGACGGAGATCCCGGGGTCTTTGCCTCTACTGTGACGAAGCTGGACACTTCCTCAACAACTGTCCGGTAAAAGACCGGGCCCGGCAGTAAACAGGAGGCTACTGTCGGGCGGGATCTCAGTTTGGATTCTGAAGTCGCGGTCCCCCCCGCTCACGCCTTCGTCCAGAGATGTCACCGCACATGGACCAGAGCCCGTGAGACTGTGCTCCAGGTGGGAGCACACACTAAGGCTAAGGCTGATCGCCACCGGTCAAGGCCTCCCGTATACGTCGTGGGTCAAAAAGTGTGGCTTTCTACTAAGAACATTCCGCTCCGCTCTGTGTCTAATAAACTAGCTCCCAAATTCATCAGCCCGATCATTAGTCCGGTGACAGTCCGCCTCAAACTTCCTACGGCATACTGGAGAATTCATCCCGCCTTTCATGTCTCCAAATTGAAGCCTCTTTTTCGTTCTCATCTTAATCATTGATTTCGTTCCCCCACCGCCGCGACTCATAGACGGGGAACCTACATATTCGGTAAATTGTATTCTGGACTCGAGACGGACGGGGCGCGGATTCTAGTATCTGGTGGACTGGGAGGGTTACGGTCCGGAGGAGAGAAGTTGGGTTCCTGCTAGGGACATTCTGGATCATTCCCTTATTGATGATTACAATCAACGGGTAAGTTCTCCTGGGAGCGCCAGGAGACATCTTGTCATCTTGTCTTCATCGTGTTCCCGCCAGTCGCCGTTTCCTGTGTGTTCGTCTTCGTCCCGCACCTACAATAAAATAGGCCTACAAAATAGGCCTACAATAACCAATGTATTGCTCATGGTTAGTTCATGTTAGGTGATACATTAATTAATGCTAACAAATTAAACCTTATTGTAAAGTGTTAATAACTTTATATATTGTATTTTATTATGCTATTTTAAATAGCCCACCCATGATTTCTATAATTGTAATATATTTTTTATCACCTTTATTTTAATAGTATTTAAAATACAGGCCTATGGTTACCTTTTAAATTTACAACCGTACATGCAAGGTTAAGATATAGGCTACAGGCTAGAATTGTATGCAGAATACAAATGTATGGCTATTTTAAATCTCTCTTAAAAGAAAGGCATCTATCTTAAAATGAAAAACAAATGTTACATTTAAAGATTGATATAAAAAATTATATAAAAACAGACAATTTGAATAGTGATATTATATGTATTGTTTCTTAATCAATTGAAGGACTGTCCAACGCGCTGGGCTCAAAGCTGAAGATGACAAAAGCCAACGTGCACTAGCAAACTTAACATGGCAAGATATTTCAGTTCTGGAGTCTGTGAACAATGGACTGAAGCCTGTGGCAGACTTGACCGACGTTTTGTCAGGAGAAACTTATGTAACTGTTTCGTCTGTCACCCCTGTGCTACAACACACACGCCTCGTCTTAACGGAAAACGACGATGACACACAATTGGGTAAAAAAATAAAGACTGGCATCTTGGAGGAATTAGACGCCAAACATAACAACCACGCAACCCAAAAATGTCTCAGAATCAGCACTCTGCTTGATCCCAAGAGGTGGATTTAATTTGAACGAATTGGAGCAAACCAAGACAGAAGTGCTTGATGCCATTACAGAGTGCAGTCGAATGAAAAATCACGCGAACACGGAAGAACAACATGCAAACACCAGCGCTCAAGAGGTGCCTTTGAAGAAGACATCCACACTGAGTGATCTCCAGGGAAAGACCAACAAACACCTACAGTGAGGCGGGTCGGGCAGCGGCTGAGCTCGCGGCCTGTCTATTGGAGGATGCAATTGATGGAGAACACACTTGCGTGGTGGAAAAATAGTGAAAGCCGCTTCCTGCTCATGTCTCTTGTAACGCGAAAATGTTTGTGTGTGCCTGCAACAAGCCTTCAGAAAGGGTTTTTAGTGCAGCATTACCCGATGCGTAATGCTTTCACCCCGGAGAAGATGAATATGCTCTTTTCCTGTGTAGAAACCTGCATTAGATTGTTTCATTAGTTAATGTTTTAGAAATGTATAGGTTCAATTAAATAACGTGCTGTTTGGATTTTATTTTATTTTTAAGAACTAATGTGTCTATTAAAAATTGTAATATTTGTTTTAATTTTGAATGATGATTTTGTTTTTTGGTGATTTGAACGATGATTTTTAAAAATGATTTCCATACGCAACTGTTATGACAGCTTACGGTGGTTTACAGATCACCTGGTGATGTTAAAGTGATTTTTGTTTACCCATATAGTTTGCTTTTAAAAAAAACTTGTTCTACTGATAAATGCAATTTGTCTAAATGATTGAATATCATTAGCATTGTGTCCTGAATAAAACATTTTTTTCAAATGTTTCACTGTCTCATTTTTCATTTTAGCGTTAGTATTTTACTTGTTTTCCAGGTTTCCACGTTTGATTAATATTTGTATTATTTATATTCTATTAATTATATTTGAATAGCCTATAATATTTTTTAGAGCTGTTTAAAACTTGTAGCCAAACTATATGCGTCTCATTCATTTTTTGTGCTTCTCTCTGCGTACATGTGTAATGAAAACAGACACAACCAACGTCTTATCCATAACCTTTAATGTTTTGCTTTAACACATACGGTAGCTATGCATCATAAACACTAAAAAGGTAAGTGTATGGTAACTACTAAGCTATTTATAATGTATTTGGCAACATCCTAGGTTTATCAATCGTAATTTTTTCGATATTGACGATTATCGTCTGGTAACTACACTGTTATCGGTATCGCGATATTTGCGAGACATCGTCGATATACGATAATATCGCCATATCACCCAGCCCTAGTTCGTCACATGTAAAGTTGTCCGTGTCTCAAGCTCATATCCTGGAGTACCTAATCATGCAGATGTTGACTACTTGCTCTTAGTAGTACTGTACAGTAAGAAAGACATTTCCCTTAGCCCGGAAATGTACATTACTTAGAATTAATAAACAAGAGTGTTCGCGGCACAAACAGGTTAATTGATTGTAATATTAATTTTACTACATTAAGTTATTTCTATTAACTGGTCCAAATATTCATAATCAATTATAACAAGTTATGATTGATTAATAATATTTCTTTAGAGCTAATTTGCTACACAATTTATTGTTATACTTTAGATTAGGGTCCAAATCTCACTACTATCTAACCATTAACTAAGACTTTTGCCTCAATAAACTCCTAATTACTGCTAATTAATAGTTAGTACGGTTGTTAAGTTTAGGGATTGGGTTATTACGGGATGTAGAATATTGTCATGCAGAATAAGGCATGAATATGTGCTTTATAAGTTCTAATAAACAGCCAATATCCTAGAAATATGCATGCTAATAAGTAACTAGGCTAGTTAATAGTTTAAAAGTTAGTTAAAATGTGTTGCCCAAATTATGATTTCAATTGTGTGATACAGTTGAAAAGGTCAAAACTTTACAGACATTGAATGTGTTTTAAACCAGCTACTTGTCATGCTAAGATCATTTTAGCTTAGTTCATAGTTTGCACCATTGTGGAAAGTGACTTTGTTCTGTTAGTGTTTTGTATTTTGAGTTGATTTCTGTGATATCTTTGTCCAGATAGGCTTGACGGATGTTTGTCCCCTATAAAGACTAGTACTGTTGATTCCCGATATGAAATGGCATGGGCCATTATCAGTTCTCCTCCAGCAGAAGTGTGTGTGCTGTAACGTGTGATCTGAACGAGGACTTGCTGAGACATGGGCCATTATCAGTTCTCGAGCAGTAGTGTGTGTGCTGTAACGTGTGATCTGAACAAGGACTCGCTGAGACATGGGCCATTATCAGTTCTTCTCCAGCAGAAGTGTGTGTGCTGTAACGTGTGATCTGAACGAGGACTCGCTGAGACATGGGCCATTATCAGTTCTCTTCCAGCAGAAGTGTGTGTGCTATAACGTGTGATCTGAACGAGGACTCGCTGAGACATGGGCCATTATCAGTTCTCCTGCAGCAGAAGTGTGTGTGCTATAACGTGTGATCTGAACGAGGACTCGCTGAGACATGGGCCATTATCAGTTCTCCTCCAGCAGAAGTGTGTGTGCTGTAACGTGTGATCTGAACGAGGACTCGCTGAGACATGGGCCATTATCAGTTCTCCTCCAGCAGAAGTGTGTGTGCTGTAACGTGTGATCTGAACGAGGACTCGCTGACACATGGGCCATTATCAGTTCTCCAGCAGAAGTGTGTGTGCTGTAACGTGTGATCTGAACGAGGACTCGCTGAGACATGGGCCATTATCAGTTCTCCAGCAGAAGTGTGTGTGCTGTAACGTGTGATCTGAACGAGGACTCGCTGAGACATGGGCCATTATCAGTTCTCCAGCAGAAGTGTGTGTGCTGTAACGTGTGATCTGAACGAGGACTCGCTGAGACATGGGCCATTATCAGTTCTCCAGCAGAAGTGTGTGTGCTGTAACGTGTGATCTGAACGAGGACTCGCTGAGACATGGGCCATTATCAGTTCTTCTCCAGCAGAAGTGTGTGTGCTGTAACGTGTGATCTGAACGAGGACTCGCTGAGACATGGGCCATTATCAGTTCTCCTCCAGCAGAAGTGTGTGTGCTGTAACGTGTGATCTGAACGAGGACTCGCTGAGACATGGGCCATTATCAGTTCTCCTCCAGCAGAAGTGTGTGTGCTGTAACGTGTGATCTGAACGAGGACTCGCTGAGACATGGGCCATTATCAGTTCTCCTCCAGCAGAAGTGTGTGTGCTGTAACGTGTGATCTGAACGAGGACTCGCTGAGACATGGGCCATTATCAGTTCTCCAGCAGAAGTGTGTGTGCTGTAACGTGTGATCTGAACGAGGACTCGCTGAGACATGGGCCATTATCAGTTCTTCTCCAACAGAAGTGTGTGTGCTGTAACGTGTGATCTGAACGAGGACTCGCTGAGACATGGGCCATTATCAGCTCTCCTCCAGCAGAAGTGTGTGTGCTGTAACGTGTGATCTGAACGAGGACTCGCTGAGACATGGGCCATTATCAGTTCTCCTCCAGCAGAAGTGTGTGTGCTGTAACGTGTGATCTGAACGAGGACTCGCTGAGACATGGGCCATTATCAGTTCTCCTCCAGCAGAAGTGTGTGTGCTGTAACGTGTGATCTGAACGAGGACTCGCTGAGACATGGGCCATTATAAGTTCTCCAGCAGAAGTGTGTGTGCTGTAACGTGTGATCTGAACAAGGACTCGCTGAGACATGGGCCATTATCAGTTCTTCTCCAGCAGAAGTGTGTGTGCTGTAACGTGTGATCTGAACGAGGACTCGCTGACACATGGGCCATTATCAGTTCTCCAGCAGAAGTGTGTGTGCTGTAACGTGTGATCTGAACGAGGACTCGCTGAGACATGGGCCATTATCAGTTCTCCAGCAGAAGTGTGTGTGCTGTAACGTGTGATCTGAACGAGGACTCGCTGAGACATGGGCCATTATCAGTTCTCCAGCAGAAGTGTGTGTGCTGTAACGTGTGATCTGAACGAGGACTCGCTGAGACATGGGCCATTATCAGTTCTCCAGCAGAAGTGTGTGTGCTGTAACGTGTGATCTGAACGAGGACTCGCTGAGACATGGGCCATTATCAGTTCTTCTCCAGCAGAAGTGTGTGTGCTGTAACGTGTGATCTGAACGAGGACTCGCTGAGACATGGGCCATTATCAGTTCTCCTCCAGCAGAAGTGTGTGTGCTGTAACGTGTGATCTGAACGAGGACTCGCTGAGACATGGGCCATTATCAGTTCTCCTCCAGCAGAAGTGTGTGTGCTGTAACGTGTGATCTGAACGAGGACTCGCTGAGACATGGGCCATTATCAGTTCTCCTCCAGCAGAAGTGTGTGTGCTGTAACGTGTGATCTGAACGAGGACTCGCTGAGACATGGGCCATTATCAGTTCTCCAGCAGAAGTGTGTGTGCTGTAACGTGTGATCTGAACGAGGACTCGCTGAGACATGGGCCATTATCAGTTCTCCAGCAGAAGTGTGTGTGCTGTAACGTGTGATCTGAACGAGGACTCGCTGAGACATGGGCCATTATCAGTTCTTCTCCAACAGAAGTGTGTGTGCTGTAACGTGTGATCTGAACGAGGACTCGCTGAGACATGGGCCATTATCAGCTCTCCTCCAGCAGAAGTGTGTGTGCTGTAACGTGTGATCTGAACGAGGACTCGCTGAGACATGGGCCATTATCAGTTCTCCTCCAGCAGAAGTGTGTGTGCTGTAACGTGTGATCTGAACGAGGACTCGCTGAGACATGGGCCATTATCAGTTCTCCTCCAGCAGAAGTGTGTGTGCTGTAACGTGTGATCTGAACGAGGACTCGCTGAGACATGGGCCATTATAAGTTCTCCAGCAGAAGTGTGTGCTGTAACGTGTGATCTGAACAAGGACTCGCTGAGACATGGGCCATTATCAGTTCTTCTCCAGCAGAAGTGTGTGTGCTGTAACGTGTGATCTGAACGAGGACTCGCTAAGACATGGGCCATTATCAGTTGTCTTCCAGCAGAAGTGTGTGTGCTTTAACGTGTGATCTGAACGAGGACTCGCTGAGACATGGGCCATTATCAGTTCTCCTGCAGCAGAAGTGTGTGTGCTGTAACGTGTGATCTGAACGAGGACTCGCTGAGACATGGGCCATTATCAGTTCTCCTCCAGCAGAAGTGTGTGTGCTGTAACGTGTGATCTGAACGAGGACTCGCTGAGACATGGGCCATTATCAGTTCTCCTCCAGCAGAAGTGTGTGTGCTGTAACCTGTGATCTGAACGAGGACTCGCTGAGACATGGGCCATTATCAGTTCTCCAGCAGAAGTGTGTGTGCTGTAACGTGTGATCTGAACGAGGACTCGCTGAGACATGGGCCATTATCAGTTCTCCTCCAGCAGAAGTGTGTGTGCTGTAACGTGTGATCTGAATGAGGACTCGCTGAGACATGGGCCATTATCAGTTCTTCTCCAGCAGAAGTGTGTGTGCTGTAACGTGTGATCTGAACGAGGACTCGCTGAGACATGGGCCATTATCAGTTCTCCTCCAGCAGAAGTGTGTGTGCTGTAACGTGTGATCTGAACGAGGACTCGCTGAGACATGGGCCATTATCAGTTCTCCTCCAGCAGAAGTGTGTGTGCTGTAACGTGTGATCTGAACGAGGACTCGCTGAGACATGGGCCATTATCAGTTCTCCTCCAGCAGAAGTGTGTGTGCTGTAACGTGTGATCTGAACGAGGACTCGCTGAGACATGGGCCATTATCAGTTCTCCTCCAGCAGAAGTGTGTGTGCTGTAACGTGTGATCTGAACGAGGACTCGCTGAGACATGGGCCATTATCAGTTCTCCTCCAGCAGAAGTGTGTGTGCTGTAACGTGTGATCTGAACGAGGACTCGCTGAGACATGGGCCATTATCAGTTCTCCTCCAGCAGAAGTGTGTGTGCTGTAACCGTGTGATCTGAACGAGGACTCGCTGAGACATGGGCCATTATCAGTTCTCCTCCAGCAGAAGTGTGTGTGCTGTAACGTGTGATCTGAACGAGGACTCGCTGAGACATGGGCCATTATCAGTTCTCCTCCAGCAGAAGTGTGTGTGCTGTAACGTGTGATCTGAATGAGGACTCGCTGAGACATGGGCCATTATCAGTTCTTCTCCAGCAGAAGTGTGCGTGCTGTAACGTGTGATCTGAACGAGGACTCGCTGAGACATGGGCCATTATCAGTTCTCCTCCAGCAGAAGTGTGTGTGCTGTAACGTGTGATCTGAACGAGGACTCGCTGAGACATGGGCCATTATCAGTTCTCCTCCAGCAGAAGTGTGTGTGCTGTAACGTGTGATCTGAACGAGGACTCGCTGAGACATGGGCCATTATCATTTCTCCTCCAGCAGAAGTGTGTGTGCTGTAACGTGTGATCTGAACGAGGACTCGCTGAGACATGGGCCATTATCAGTTCTCCTCCAGCAGAAGTGTGTGTGCTGTAACGTGTGATCTGAACGAGGACTCGCTGAGACATGGGCCATTATCAGTTCTCCTCCAGCAGAAGTGTGTGTGCTGTAACGTGTGATCTGAACGAGGACTCGCTGAGACATGGGCCATTATCAGTTCTCCTCCAGCAGAAGCGTGTGTGCTGTAACGTGTGATCTGAACGAGGACTCGCTGAGACATGGGCCATTATCATTACAGCTCATCGATGGACTAATGGAGGGTGTGTTTGATTGAGGCCTTCAAACACTTTCTTCATTAGCAATCCTGTATTGGAAGCGAGATAGGATTTTCTTTATTGCTTATGGAATTGTATATTACATCCTCCGACTTATTTGTGTGTGTTTGTGAGGCATGAGTGGGATTCGCCAGATAACTGTAATGTGATCTTATCACAATGCTTGGCAAAGGATTTGATGCATATTGCAATTTTAGTGTGTGTCTTGGAATATACCAAGTATTTCAATTTGGTTCTCCTCCAGCAGAAGTGTGTGTGCTGTAACGTGTGATCTGAACGAGGACTCGCTGAGACATGGGCCATTATCAGTTCTCCTCCAGCAGAAGTGTGTGTGCTGTAAACGTGTGATCTGAACGAGGACTCGCTGAGACATGGGCCATTATCATTTCTCCTCCAGCAGAAGTGTGTGTGCTGTAACGTGTGATCTGAACGAGGACTCGCTGAGACATGGGCCATTATCAGTTCTCCTCCAGCAGAAGTGTGTGTGCTGTAACGTGTGATCTGAACGAGGACTCGCTGACACATGGGCCATTATCAGTTCTCCAGCAGAAGTGTGTGTGCTGTAACGTGTGATCTGAACGAGGACTCGCTGAGACATGGGCCATTATCAGTTCTCCAGCAGAAGTGTGTGTGCTGTAACGTGTGATCTGAACGAGGACTCGCTGAGACATGGGCCATTATCAGTTCTCCTCCAGCAGAAGTGTGTGTGCTGTAACGTGTGATCTGAACGAGGACTCGCTGAGACATGGGCCATTATAAGTTCTCCAGCAGAAGTGTGTGTGCTGTAACGTGTGATCTGAACAAGGACTCGCTGAGACATGGGCCATTATCAGTTCTCCAGCAGAAGTGTGTGTGCTGTAACGTGTGATCTGAACGAGGACTCGCTGAGACATGGGCCATTATCAGTTCTTCTCCAGCAGAAGTGTGTGTGCTTTAACGTGTGATCTGAACGAGGACTCGCTAAGACATGGGCCATTATCAGTTGTCTTCCAGCAGAAGTGTGTGTGCTATAACGTGTGATCTGAACGAGGACTCGCTGAGACATGGGCCATTATCAGTTCTCCTGCAGCAGAAGTGTGTGTGCTGTAACGTGTGATCTGAACGAGGACTCGCTGAGACATGGGCCATTATCAGTTCTCCTCCAGCAGAAGTGTGTGTGCTGTAACCTGTGATCTGAACGAGGACTCGCTGAGACATGGGCCATTATCAGCTCTCCTCCAGCAGAAGTGTGTGTGCTGTAACGTGTGATCCTGAACGAGGACTCGCTGAGACATGGGCCATTATCAGTTCTCCTCCAGCAGAAGTGTTGTGTGCTGCAACGTGTGATCTGAACGAGGACTCGCTGAGACATGGGCCATTATCAGTTCTCCTCCAGCAGAAGTGTGTGTGTGCTGTAACGTGTGATCTGAACGAGGACTCGCTGAGACATGGGCCATTATCAGTTCTCCTCAGCAGAAGTGTGTGTGCTGTAACGTGTGATCTGAACGAGGACTCGCTGAGACATGGGCCATTATCAGTTCTCTCCAGCAGAAGTGTGTGTGCTGTAACGTGTGATCTGAACGAGGACTCGCTGAGACATGGGCCATTATCAGTTGTCTCCAGCAGAAGTGTGTGTGCTGTAACGTGTGATCTGAACGAGGACTCGCTGAGACATGGGCCATTATCAGTTCTCCTCAGCAGAAGTGTGTGTGCTGTAACGTGTGATCTGAACGAGGACTCGCTGAGACATGGGCCATTATCAGTTCTCCTCCAGCAGAAGTGTGTGTGCTGTAACGTGTGATCTGAACGAGGACTCGCTGAGACATGGGCCATTATCAGTTCTCCTCCAGCAGAAGTGTGTGTGCTGTAACCTGTGATCTGAACGAGGACTCGCTGAGACATGGGCCATTATCAGTTCTCCAGCAGAAGTGTGTGTGCTGTAACGTGTGATCTGAACGAGGACTCGCTGAGACATGGGCCATTATCAGTTCTCCTCCAGCAGAAGTGTGTGTGCTGTAACGTGTGATCTGAATGAGGACTCGCTGAGACATGGGCCATTATCAGTTCTCTCCAGCAGAAGTGTGTGTGCTGTAACGTGTGATCTGAACGAGGACTCGCTGAGACATGGGCCATTATCAGTTCTCCTCCAGCAGAAGTGTGTGTGCTGTAACGTGTGATCTGAACGAGGACTCGCTGAGACATGGGCCATTATCAGTTCTCCTCCAGCAGAAGTGTGTGTGCTGTAACGTGTGATCTGAACGAGGACTCGCTGAGACATGGGCCATTATCATTTCTCCTCCAGCAGAAGTGTGTGTGCTGTAACGTGTGATCTGAACGAGGACTCGCTGAGACATGGGCCATTATCAGTTCTCCTCCAGCAGAAGTGTGTGTGCTGTAACGTGTGATCTGAACGAGGACTCGCTGAGACATGGGCCATTATCAGTTCTCCTCCAGCAGAAGTGTGTGTGCTGTAACGTGTGATCTGAACGAGGACTCGCTGAGACATGGGCCATTATCAGTTCTCCTCCAGCAGAAGTGTGTGTGCTGTAACGTGTGATCTGAACGAGGACTCGCTGAGACATGGGCCATTATCAGTTCTCCAGCAGAAGTGTGTGTGCTGTAACGTGTGATCTGAACGAGGACTCGCTGAGACATGGGCCATTATCAGTTCTTCTCCAGCAGAAGTGTGCGTGCTGTAACGTGTGATCTGAACGAGGACTCGCTGAGACATGGGCCATTATCAGTTCTCCTCCAGCAGAAGTGTGTGTGCTGTAACGTGTGATCTGAACGAGGGACTCGCTGAGACATGGGCCATTATCAGTTCTCCTCCAGCAGAAGTGTGTGTGCTGTAACGTGTGATCTGAACGAGGACTCGCTGAGACATGGGCCATTATCATTTCTCCTCCAGCAGAAGTGTGTGTGCTGTAACGTGTGATCTGAACGAGGACTCGCTGAGACATGGGCCATTATCAGTTCTCCTCCAGCAGAAGTGTGTGTGCTGTAACGTGTGATCTGAACGAGGACTCGCTGAGACATGGGCCATTATCAGTTCTCCTCCAGCAGAAGCGTGTGTGCTGTAACGTGTGATCTGAACGAGGACTCGCTGAGACATGGGCCATTATCATTACAGCTCATCGATGGACTAATGGAGGGTGTGTTTGATTAAGGCCTTCAAACACTTTCTTCCATTAGCAATCCTGTATTGGAAGCGAGATAGGATTTTCTTTATTGCTTATGGAATTGTATATTACATCCTCCGACTTATTTGTGTGTGTTTGTGAGGCATGAGTGGGATTCGCCAGATAACTGTAATGTGATCTTATCACAATGCTTGGCAAAGGATTTGATGCATATTGCAATTTTAGTGTGTGTCTTGGAATATACCAAGTATTTCAATTTGGTTCTCCTCCAGCAGAAGTGTGTGTGCTGTAACGTGTGATCTGAACGAGGACTCGCTGAGACATGGGCCATTATCAGTTCTCCTCCAGCAGAAGTGTGTGTGCTGTAACGTGTGATCTGAACGAGGACTCGCTGAGACATGGGCCATTATCATTTCTCCTCCAGCAGAAGTGTGTGTGCTGTAACGTGTGATCTGAACGAGGACTCGCTGAGACATGGGCCATTATCAGTTCTCCTCCAGCAGAAGTGTGTGTGCTGTAACGTGTGATCTAAACGAGGACTCGCTGAGACATGGGCCATTATCAGTTCTCCTCCAGCAGAAGTGTGTGTGCTGTAACGTGTGATCTGAACGAGGACTCGCTGAGACATGGGCCATTATCAGTTCTCCAGCAGAAGTGTGTGTGCTGTAACGTGTGATCTGAACGAGGACTCGCTGAGACATGGGCCATTATCAGTTCTCCTCCAGCAGAAGTGTGTGTGCTGTAACGTGTGATCTGAACGAGGACTCGCTGAGACATGGGCCATTATAAGTTCTCCAGCAGAAGTGTGTGTGCTGTAACGTGTGATCTGAACGAGGACTCGCTGAGACATGGGCCATTATCAGTTCTTCTCCAGCAGAAGTGTGTGTGCTGTAACGTGTGATCTGAACGAGGACTCGCTAGACATGGGCCATTATCAGTTGTCTTCCAGCAGAAGTGTGTGTGCTATAACGTGTGATCTGAACGAGGACTCGCTGAGACATGGGCCATTATCAGTTCTCCTGCAGCAGAAGTGTGTGTGCTGTAACGTGTGATCTGAACGAGGACTCGCTGAGACATGGGCCATTATCAGTTCTCCTCCAGCAGAAGTGTGTGTGCTGTAACCTGTGATCTGAACGAGGACTCGCTGAGACATGGGCCATTATCAGTTCTCCTCCAGCAGAAGTGTGTGTGCTGTAACGTGTGATCTGAACGAGGACTCGCTGAGACATGGGCCATTATCAGTTCTCCTCCAGCAGAAGTGTGTGTGCTGTAACGTGTGATCTGAACGAGGACTCGCTGAGACATGGGCCATTATCAGTTCTCCTCCAGCAGAAGTGTGTGTGCTGTAACGTGTGATCTGAACGAGGACTCGCTGAGACATGGGCCATTATCAGTTCTCCTCAGCAGAAGTGTGTGTGCTGTAACGTGTGATCTGAACGAGGACTCGCTGAGACATGGGCCATTATCAGTTCTCCTCCAGCAGAAGTGTGTGTGCTGTAACGTGTGATCTGAACGAGGACTCGCTGAGACATGGGCCATTATCAGTTCTCTCCAGCAGAAGTGTGTGTGCTGTAACGTGTGATCTGAACGAGGACTCGCTGAGACATGGGCCATTATCAGTTCTCCCAGCAGAAGTGTGTGTGCTGTAACGTGTGATCTGAACGAGGACTCGCTGAGACATGGGCCATTATCAGTTCTCCTCCAGCAGAAGTGTGTGTGCTGTAACGTGTGATCTGAACGAGGACTCGCTGAGACATGGGCCATTATCAGTTCTCTCCAGCAGAAGTGTGTGTGCTGTAACGTGTGATCTGAACGAGGACTCGCTGAGACATGGGCCATTATCAGTTCTCCTCCAGCAGAAGTGTGTGTGCTGTAACGTGTGATCTGAACGAGGACTCGCTGAGACATGGGCCATTATCAGTTCTCCTCCAGCAGAAGTGTGTGTGCTGTAACGTGTGATCTGAACGAGGGACTCGCTGAGACATGGGCCATTATCAGTTCTCCTCCAGCAGAAGTGTGTGTGCTGTAACCTGTGATCTGAACGAGGACTCGCTGAGACATGGGCCATTATCAGTTCTCTCCAGCAGAAGTGTGTGTGCTGTAACGTGTGATCTGAACGAGGACTCGCTGAGACCATGGGCCATTATCAGTTCTCCTCCAGCAGAAGTGTGTGTGCTGTAACGTGTGATCTGAAGAGGACTCGCTGAGACATGGGCCATTATCAGTTCTCTCCAGCAGAAGTGTGTGTGCTGTAACGTGTGATCTGAACGAGGACTCGCTGAGACATGGGCCATTATCAGTTCTCCTCCAGCAGAAGTGTGTGTGCTGTAACGTGTGATCTGAACGAGGACTCGCTGAGACATGGGCCATTATCAGTTCTCCTCCAGCAGAAGTGTGTGTGCTGTAACGTGTGATCTGAACGAGGACTCGCTGAGACATGGGCCATTATCATTTCTCCTCCAGCAGAAGTGTGTGTGCTGTAACGTGTGATCTGAACGAGGACTCGCTGAGACATGGGCCATTATCAGTTCTCCTCCAGCAGAAGTGTGTGTGCTGTAACGTGTGATCTGAACGAGGACTCGCTGAGACATGGGCCATTATCAGTTCTCCTCCAGCAGAAGTGTGTGTGCTGTAACGTGTGATCTGAACGAGGACTCGCTGAGACATGGGCCATTATCAGTTCTCCTCCAGCAGAAGTGTGTGTGCTGTAACCTGTGATCTGAACGAGGACTCGCTGAGACATGGGCCATTATCAGTTCTCCTCCAGCAGAAGTGTGTGTGCTGTAACGTGTGATCTGAACGAGGACTCGCTGAGACATGGGCCATTATCAGTTCTCCTCCAGCAGAAGTGTGTGTGCTGTAACGTGTGATCTGAATGAGGACTCGCTGAGACATGGGCCATTATCAGTTCTTCTCCAGCAGAAGTGTGCGTGCTGTAACGTGTGATCTGAACGAGGACTCGCTGAGACATGGGCCATTATCAGTTCTCCTCCAGCAGAAGTGTGTGTGCTGTAACGTGTGATCTGAACGAGGACTCGCTGAGACATGGGCCATTATCAGTTCTCCTCCAGCAGAAGTGTGTGTGCTGTAACGTGTGATCTGAACGAGGACTCGCTGAGACATGGGCCATTATCATTTCTCCTCCAGCAGAAGTGTGTGTGCTGTAACGTGTGATCTGAACGAGGACTCGCTGAGACATGGGCCATTATCAGTTCTCCTCCAGCAGAAGTGTGTGTGCTGTAACGTGTGATCTGAACGAGGACTCGCTGAGACATGGGCCATTATCAGTTCTCCTCCAGCAGAAGTGTGTTTGCTGTAACGTGTGATCTGAACGAGGACTCGCTGAGACATGGGCCATTATCAGTTCTCCTCCAGCAGAAGCGTGTGTGCTGTAACGTGTGATCTGAACGAGGACTCGCTGAGACATGGGCCATTATCATTACAGCTCATCGATGGACTAATGGAGGGTGTGTTTGATTGAGGCCTTCAAACACTTTCTTCCATTAGCAATCCTGTATTGGAAGCGAGATAGGATTTTCTTTATTGCTTATGGAATTGTATATTACATCCTCCGACTTATTTGTGTGTGTTTGTGAGGCATGAGTGGGATTCGCCAGATAACTGTAATGTGATCTTATCACAATGCTTGGCAAAGGATTTGATGCATATTGCAATTTTAGTGTGTGTCTTGGAATATACCAAGTATTTCAATTTGGTTCTCCTCCAGCAGAAGTGTGTGTGCTGTAACGTGTGATCTGAACGAGGACTCGCTGAGACATGGGCCATTATCAGTTCTCCTCCAGCAGAAGTGTGTGTGCTGTAACGTGTGATCTGAACGAGGACTCGCTGAGACATGGGCCATTATCATTTCTCCTCCAGCAGAAGTGTGTGTGCTGTAACGTGTGATCTGAACGAGGACTCGCTGAGACATGGGCCATTATCAGTTCTCCTCCAGCAGAAGTGTGTGTGCTGTAACGTGTGATCTGAACGAGGACTCGCTGACACATGGGCCATTATCAGTTCTCCAGCAGAAGTGTGTGTGCTGTAACGTGTGATCTGAACGAGGACTCGCTGAGACATGGGCCATTATCAGTTCTCCAGCAGAAGTGTGTGTGCTGTAACGTGTGATCTGAACGAGGACTCGCTGAGACATGGGCCATTATCAGTTCTCCTCCAGCAGAAGTGTGTGTGCTGTAACGTGTGATCTGAACGAGGACTCGCTGAGACATGGGCCATTATAAGTTCTCCAGCAGAAGTGTGTGTGCTGTAACGTGTGATCTGAACAAGGACTCGCTGAGACATGGGCCATTATCAGTTCTCCAGCAGAAGTGTGTGTGCTGTAACGTGTGATCTGAACGAGGACTCGCTGAGACATGGGCCATTATCAGTTCTTCTCCAGCAGAAGTGTGTGTGCTTTAACGTGTGATCTGAACGAGGACTCGCTAAGACATGGGCCATTATCAGTTGTCTTCCAGCAGAAGTGTGTGTGCTATAACGTGTGATCTGAACGAGGACTCGCTGAGACATGGGCCATTATCAGTTCTCCTGCAGCAGAAGTGTGTGTGCTGTAACGTGTGATCTGAACGAGGACTCGCTGAGACATGGGCCATTATCAGTTCTCCTCCAGCAGAAGTGTGTGTGCTGTAACCTGTGATCTGAACGAGGACTCGCTGAGACATGGGCCATTATCAGCTCTCCTCCAGCAGAAGTGTGTGTGCTGTAACGTGTGATCTGAACGAGGACTCGCTGAGACATGGGCCATTATCAGTTCTCCTCCAGCAGAAGTGTGTGTGCTGCAACGTGTGATCTGAACGAGGACTCGCTGAGACATGGGCCATTATCAGTTCTCCTGCAGCAGAAGTGTGTGTGCTGTAACGTGTGATCTGAACGAGGACTCGCTGAGACATGGGCCATTATCAGTTCTCCTCCAGCAGAAGTGTGTGTGCTGTAACGTGTGATCTGAACGAGGACTCGCTGAGACATGGGCCATTATCAGTTCTCCTCCAGCAGAAGTGTGTGTGCTGTAACCTGTGATCTGAACGAGGACTCGCTGAGACATGGGCCATTATCAGTTCTCCAGCAGAAGTGTGTGTGCTGTAACGTGTGATCTGAACGAGGACTCGCTGAGACATGGGCCATTATCAGTTCTCCTCCAGCAGAAGTGTGTGTGCTGTAACGTGTGATCTGAATGAGGACTCGCTGAGACATGGGCCATTATCAGTTCTTCTCCAGCAGAAGTGTGTGTGCTGTAACGTGTGATCTGAACGAGGACTCGCTGAGACATGGGCCATTATCAGTTCTCCTCCAGCAGAAGTGTGTGTGCTGTAACGTGTGATCTGAACGAGGACTCGCTGAGACATGGGCCATTATCAGTTCTCCTCCAGCAGAAGTGTGTGTGCTGTAACGTGTGATCTGAACGAGGACTCGCTGAGACATGGGCCATTATCATTTCTCCTCCAGCAGAAGTGTGTGTGCTGTAACGTGTGATCTGAACGAGGACTCGCTGAGACATGGGCCATTATCAGTTCTCCTCCAGCAGAAGTGTGTGTGCTGTAACGTGTGATCTGAACGAGGACTCGCTGAGACATGGGCCATTATCAGTTCTCCTCCAGCAGAAGTGTGTGTGCTGTAACGTGTGATCTGAACGAGGACTCGCTGAGACATGGGCCATTATCAGTTCTCCTCCAGCAGAAGTGTGTGTGCTGTAACCTGTGATCTGAACGAGGACTCGCTGAGACATGGGCCATTATCAGTTCTCCAGCAGAAGTGTGTGTGCTGTAACGTGTGATCTGAACGAGGACTCGCTGAGACATGGGCCATTATCAGTTCTTCTCCAGCAGAAGTGTGCGTGCTGTAACGTGTGATCTGAACGAGGACTCGCTGAGACATGGGCCATTATCAGTTCTCCTCCAGCAGAAGTGTGTGTGCTGTAACGTGTGATCTGAACGAGGACTCGCTGAGACATGGGCCATTATCAGTTCTCCTCCAGCAGAAGTGTGTGTGCTGTAACGTGTGATCTGAACGAGGACTCGCTGAGACATGGGCCATTATCATTTCTCCTCCAGCAGAAGTGTGTGTGCTGTAACGTGTGATCTGAACGAGGACTCGCTGAGACATGGGCCATTATCAGTTCTCCTCCAGCAGAAGTGTGTGTGCTGTAACGTGTGATCTGAACGAGGACTCGCTGAGACATGGGCCATTATCAGTTCTCCTCCAGCAGAAGCGTGTGTGCTGTAACGTGTGATCTGAACGAGGACTCGCTGAGACATGGGCCATTATCATTACAGCTCATCGATGGACTAATGGAGGGTGTGTTTGATTAAGGCCTTCAAACACTTTCTTCCATTAGCAATCCTGTATTGGAAGCGAGATAGGATTTTCTTTATTGCTTATGGAATTGTATATTACATCCTCCGACTTATTTGTGTGTGTTTGTGAGGCATGAGTGGGATTCGCCAGATAACTGTAATGTGATCTTATCACAATGCTTGGCAAAGGATTTGATGCATATTGCAATTTTAGTGTGTGTCTTGGAATATACCAAGTATTTCAATTTGGTTCTCCTCCAGCAGAAGTGTGTGTGCTGTAACGTGTGATCTGAACGAGGACTCGCTGAGACATGGGCCATTATCAGTTCTCCTCCAGCAGAAGTGTGTGTGCTGTAACGTGTGATCTGAACGAGGACTCGCTGAGACATGGGCCATTATCATTTCTCCTCCAGCAGAAGTGTGTGTGCTGTAACGTGTGATCTGAACGAGGACTCGCTGAGACATGGGCCATTATCAGTTCTCCTCCAGCAGAAGTGTGTGTGCTGTAACGTGTGATCTAAACGAGGACTCGCTGAGACATGGGCCATTATCAGTTCTCCTCCAGCAGAAGTGTGTGTGCTGTAACGTGTGATCTGAACGAGGACTCGCTGAGACATGGGCCATTATCAGTTCTCCAGCAGAAGTGTGTGTGCTGTAACGTGTGATCTGAACGAGGACTCGCTGAGACATGGGCCATTATCAGTTCTCCTCCAGCAGAAGTGTGTGTGCTGTAACGTGTGATCTGAACGAGGACTCGCTGAGACATGGGCCATTATAAGTTCTCCAGCAGAAGTGTGTGTGCTGTAACGTGTGATCTGAACAAGGACTCGCTGAGACATGGGCCATTATCAGTTCTTCTCCAGCAGAAGTGTGTGTGCTGTAACGTGTGATCTGAACGAGGACTCGCTAAGACATGGGCCATTATCAGTTGTCTTCCAGCAGAAGTGTGTGTGCTATAACGTGTGATCTGAACGAGGACTCGCTGAGACATGGGCCATTATCAGTTCTCCTGCAGCAGAAGTGTGTGTGCTGTAACGTGTGATCTGAACGAGGACTCGCTGAGACATGGGCCATTATCAGTTCTCCTCCAGCAGAAGTGTGTGTGCTGTAACCTGTGATCTGAACGAGGACTCGCTGAGACATGGGCCATTATCAGTTCTCCTCCAGCAGAAGTGTGTGTGCTGTAACGTGTGATCTGAACGAGGACTCGCTGAGACATGGGCCATTATCAGTTCTCCTCCAGCAGAAGTGTGTGTGCTGTAACGTGTGATCTGAACGAGGACTCGCTGAGACATGGGCCATTATCAGTTCTCCTCCAGCAGAAGTGTGTGTGCTGTAACGTGTGATCTGAACGAGGACTCGCTGAGACATGGGCCATTATAAGTTCTCCAGCAGAAGTGTGTGTGCTGTAACGTGTGATCTGAACAAGGACTCGCTGAGACATGGGCCATTATCAGTTCTTCTCCAGCAGAAGTGTGTGTGCTGTAACGTGTGATCTGAACGAGGACTCGCTAAGACATGGGCCATTATCAGTTGTCTTCCAGCAGAAGTGTGTGTGCTATAACGTGTGATCTGAACGAGGACTCGCTGAGACATGGGCCATTATCAGTTCTCCTCCAGCAGAAGTGTGTGTGCTGTAACGTGTGATCTGAACGAGGACTCGCTGAGACATGGGCCATTATCAGTTCTTCTCCAGCAGAAGCGTGTGTGCTGTAACGTGTGATCTGAACGAGGACTCGCTGAGACATGGGCCATTATCAGTTCTCCAGCAGAAGTGTGTGTGCTGTAACGTGTGATCTGAACGAGGACTCGCTGAGACATGGGCCATTATCAGTTCTTCTCGAGCAGAAGTGTGTGTGCTGTAACGTGTGATCTGAACGAGGACTCGCTGAGACATGGGCCATCATCAGTTCTTCTCCAGCAGAAGCGTGTGTGCTGTAACGTGTGATCTGAACGAGGACTCGCTGAGACATGGGCCATTATCATTACAGCTCATCGATGGACTAATGGAGGGTGTGTTTGATTAAGGCCTTCAAACACTTTCTTCCATTAGCAATCCTGTATTGGAAGCGAGATAGGATTTTCTTTATTGCTTATGGAATTGTATATTACATCCTCCGACTTATTTGTGTGTGTTTGTGAGGCATGAGTGGGATTCGCCAGATAACTGTAATGTGATCTTATCACAATGCTTGGCAAAGGATTTGATGCATATTGCAATTTTAGTGTGTGTCTTGGAATATACCAAGTATTTCAATAACTATTTTATTTATTTTTGGTTGTAAAATGACAAAGTTCCTCCATGTGTCAGTGCGAACGCTTTGGTCAAATACTGATGGACAGCTTAAGGATGTTTACTCAACAATAATGTACTAAAAACGGATCTGTGAAAGCGTAAAAAGTTTTCTGTTTTCACCTGTTATGGATTTTAATGGGTTGGTTACCGGTTATTCATCAAAAAGCATGTCTAAACAATTTCATTCATAAAACTTTAACAACGTAAAAAAAAAATTCTTTACAACAGCGTGCGTTTTTATTTATTTTATTTGCCAATCAAGGTGTTGCACAACAGCTTAATTAACGTTTTATTATAAATAGTAATATATTTCTGTTATAATTTTTTTATGACTTGTATATTATAGTGAAGACCTGTGAGTTTCTCTGTGTAGAGCAGCTTAATCATTTATGAAACATCAACACATTTATTAATGTGAACTGAAGAACACTGAGCTGAATGATGACATTATTGTCTTCTGTAGGGTTGCCAGTACAGATGAAATTGAATTTGTTTCATAACTGATTCATTTGACATCGTTAACACTATAGTAGTTAATAGCAGGCAAACAGGATGGCAACCACAATGTGTGGAAAAGTTTCAGTTCAATGGGATCAGGTTTCTGTGGACAACAAACCGATGCCTTTTAAATGGATTCCAGCTTGCATCATCACGTGAGTCACATGACCATGTTATTCTTGCACGGACTCCATTTCCAATAGTTCATTGCCCGGTCTAAACATCCATGATTGTTTACAGCTGTGTCTCATTAGCTCGTGACCTCAGCCTACATAAGCCTGGTTATCTCAGTCATTGATTGCGAAGTGTTGTCTAGAGTATTCTGTATTCAATTCTGAGCATTCTCCTGGTTTCCTGTATCTTGGTTGTGTGATTTCTGCCTGGTTTCCTCTGTTTTTACCTGTGGCCCTGTTATTGGTTAACCGTTGTTCATGACATTTGTTATTTTGTTATGTAATTTGTTGTAATTCGTTGTAAAACGGTGTAATTCAAATGAATGGAAATTTGTATATGTAATTAAAATACTTAATATTAGTTATGACTTATGTTTATCTGATTTTATATTTTGTGTGTTTTTCCTTTTTTCGTGGCAATCATAAGGCCCTTGTAGAGACACATTCAGTGTACCAAAGTGAGATATCCATATTTAAAATCACTGCACTGCAAAAAATGTCAAAGCCTGGACAGGCGAAATAAAAATAATCAATACATATCTGTTATAATTTAGTTTTGCAGCAGTATCATGTATAATTCCCCTGAAATGAGAAAGATGACCTGCTGAATTATGGAAGATAAATGGTGGTAATGTGGCTCGGCACGAAGCAGAAACATCAGCATTTATTTTCAGGTCATCAATTCAGCCGTCCAGACACAATTATTCCACTCATTTCACACTTAACAAATATTAATCTGTTAATCTCAAGAAAAAAATCAAGTTTTTGCCCTCATAGAGCTCTACTTTCTACCCAAGCCACTGTTCCTAGTCTGAATCGAATGTGCTGAAAACACTTGGAATTACTCAATATCTGTGCAATTTTAGAATAATAATCAACAGCCTTTTATCATCAACAAATCATAATCAATAATTTAACAATGCTGCGATATAATGTAATTTACATAATGAGAATATATCTGTGATTGACCAAAATTATAGACATAACAGACCAACTGCTTACAAATAAACCAAATGCAAACATTCTGAAGTGAACTAGTAAGACTAGATCACATGGAGGACTGTAATAACAGAAGAGTACATATGAGAGTAACTAACAGCTCAAGCTAGAACTCAAAGCTCACAACCAGAATACAGCCGCAATCATTCACACACAACATGATTGAAAGGAAAAGGGCCATGTGTCGAAAGGTGAAGACATCTGAAAATCTCGTGCTAGAAGATGAGGTGGTACTATACCATTAAACAGAAATCTCCCATTCAAATTAATAGCACAATATTAGTTAATGTTATAATACTGCTGAAAGAGCTTAATTGTCATGAAGCATGAAAACCCCAGACGCAGATGTGAAGACTTTACTGTGTGCTCCAGGGCAAACACAGCAAGACAATCACAACTTCATTATTTAATCAACACAATTCACCTGATTAAGCACTAATGAGGGACGGTGAACTAACAGTGTGACAGCAGCGCTCCTACCTCAGCGAGGTCCGGCCTCGGGTCCATCAGCTGTCCTCGCGCTCCAGGGCAAAACGCCAGGCTCTGGGGATTCTGAAGGGCAGAAGGGGAGGTTTTCAAAGGTCTAGATATTTTGGTGTAACAAACAAGGTACATGTGAATGAGACTTCAAACTTCTCACAAATTAAGCTTCTTCCAGCTGTTTTATGTTTTAAAGTCCTCCTGTGGTGAAATCCAGCTTTTAATGTTGTTTATATCTCTACGTGGTGTTTTTAATGTGCTTTAAGACACACATGTGTAAGTTCATAAGTCGACAGCATTGCTGAGTATTTTCTGCTTAAAACTGCAGTGAACCAAAGACAGTCTCAAAAACACGGTGTGAAATCGCTGGTGTTTCTGACGTCACAAACGACCTTGTAACCAATCAGATCAACGTGTGCTCGTCAACCAGTGGATCTCTGAGTGAGTGAGTGAGTGGAGGCGGGGCTCATTTGCATATTCATAGACCGCTCATACTAAATGAGGCAAGGGTGTCGAGTTAAGGCTGATTTATACTTCTGCGTTGGACTGGGCTGGAGCCTCTACGCTGTAGGCTACGCATTGGTTTTAACTTCTGTGTCGTTGTCCACGTTGACGCGCAATTACACATGCAGAGGGAGCATGTGAAACCTGAGGGAGGGGTTTTAGCAGACTAATCACAGCGCTTGCGTCTGCGTAGAATTGACGCATTGTTAAGTTTTTGGAGAGGTGTACGCCGAAGGGTACGTGTGGTAGACACAGCCTACAACGTAGCTACGGCTTGAGTTTCACGTAGAAGTATAAATTTGGCGTTCCATTCAAGATATTTGAAGGCATGAAGACATTTTTTCAAGGAAAAAATACGTAATTTAAATTTGTAATTTTGGTTATCAAAGATGAGATTTAAGGGACAAAGGGGGACTTTGACTTTGGGGTGAATCACTAGTGTTTCTTCTTGCGGCATATCTTTTACTGTCTATGGCAGGGGTTTCCGTGGCCTGATTGGAGGTAACTAGCTCGTCAAGTGGCCGTTCACATGTCGTGTCTTTTGCGCGCTCAAGTTCGTTATATCAAATGTAGGCGCGCAGCAAGCATGCTCATAATAGAAGCGACACGCTCATTTTTCCAGGCGCAGCGAGATGAAAAGACCTCAACTTTTCAGAATGCCGCAAGCGCACCGCAGTTCATGTGACAAGAACCAACATATCAGCTTCACCCTTTCCATAACCACATTGAAAGCTCAGTCAACATAAAGGATGGGGGTGCATCACAAACACTACGGGTGTTTTTCTCTTCTCCGTAAATAAATCTTGCAGCAGAGCTACAGCAAGCGTTTTTCTGTGGTGGAAATCTATGAGCTACTAAAACTTCTTTGTCGTTGTGGAGAGCGCAGTGTATGGTTGCATAGCAACGACAGACGCCACGGGAAAATCGGACCGAATTTTACTATTAATAATAAAAGATAAGCTAATGTGCATTGTCTTTTTATCTTTTTTGGCTCATTCTTTTTATAAAAATGATTTAAAGGCTGAAATATGTGAGGTTTATCTTTTTATAAAACCTTTTTTGTCAAAACTTATTTGAATTTCATTTTACCATATGTGCCTATGGGGTGGGCCGGGGATGGCAGGGGTTGGTGGCAATGTAAGTATCTGGATATTTTCCGCGGGGCGAGGGCTTCGATTACCTCTCTCTTTTTTGACCATACATGTGTTTGCATCCCTAAATATAGTAATATAATATATATATATATATATTATATTGTACTAGTCTAACCTACTACATTTATCATTTTAGGAGCAAAGATAGGCAACATAAATAAATACATAATAGATCATACTGTCTGAAAGCCAACAGAGAAGCACTGAAGGGAGTCATGCCTCACAGTGTCCATACAACCTGCTTATGTCATGTCATCAATTAGGTGGGAGAGACCTGGCAACACTACAAATTCTTCAATGAGGCTACAGCTCTTGTGATGTGGTTTAAGTCACAGCCTTCTTCAAAAGCCTGCAAGGAAGAGAAGATGGTTGTACTTCTTGACAATGAAGGAGGCTGAGAAACGTCTCGGTTACGTATGTAACCCTCGTTCCCTGAGTAGGGAACGGAGACGTTACGTCGGATGACGACGAATGGGGTTTTGCTTAGAACACCTATCGACTTCGAGTATACAAAAACGAGCCAATGGCAAAGAAATGCCATGGGTCTCCGGAATTTGCATGACGTAACTCCGCTCCACCTCGTGGGTATAAAAGGAGGACGCCGGCAACATGCAGTTATGTCGCTGAGGAGCCAAGACTGAGCTCAGGCGATCCCCGCGATACAGCGGAAGAGGCAGGAAGACGTAACGTCTCCGTTCCCTACTCAGGGAACGAGGCTTACATACGTAACCGAGACGTTCCCTTTCGTGGTCACTCCGAGTTACGTCGGATGACGACGAATGGGGTTATCAGTCTAATCACGCCACCTTCACAGCTGTCTTCCAGTGTCCTGCGTAAATCTGAGCCCTTGAGAGACTTTGGACGAAGGACTCCTATTTAACACAGGAATACCAAGGTACACTGGGAAGCATATCCAAAGTTAGAGGAAATATGAAATTAACACCAACCCAGGGGGGGGGGGGGGGCGTATTTGGAAATACACATATGACCCGAAGGAAACATATGGAGAATACTGAGGTGTCCAGCCGCAGGTGGAATATTTCAACCTCAGGGGTGGCAAGGTGGCTTACCAAGGGAAAGCACATGACGCACAGGCAATAGACACTGGCGCTAGCATCAGGGGTGCTGGAGGAATCCAGGGCTTGCGGAGAAGCTCACCTGAGGAGAATATCGCACGTATCCAGTTCGTGGAGTGGAATGGCGAGCAAGCGAAGACACCTGAGCGGGTCCAGTACTAGCTAGTTGAAGCGAGTACATGAGAGGACACAGGCTCCACTCGGAGATTGTAGAATCTGGCGAATGTGTTAGGTGTCGCCCAGCCTGCAGCTCTGCAGATGTCTGTTAGCGAGGCGCCATGCCCTAGAGCCCAAGAGGATGCCACACTCCGGGTGGAGTGGGCAGTCACACCAAGGGGGCACGGTCGACCTTGCTGCTGGTATGCCAAAGCAATGGTGTCCACTATCCAGTGAGACAACCTCTGCATGGAGAGAGCCTTTCCCTTCAGCTTCCCACCATAACAGACAAAGAGCTGGTCTGAGATCCTGAAACACTGCGTCCTGTCTCCATAGGCGCGGAGAGCGCGTACTGGATAGAGTAGTGCCAAGGCTGGGTCTGCCTCCTCCAAGGGCAGCCCTTGCAGGTTCACCACCTGGTCCCGGAAGGGAGTGGTAGGAACCTTGGGCACATATCCAACCCGGGATCTCAGGATCACGTGAGAGTAAGCCGGCCCGAATTCCAGGCATGCTTCGTCAACAGAGAATGCTTGCAGGTCCCCGACCCTCTTGAGAGAGGCCAATGCAACCAGGAGCGCTGTCTTCATTGACAGGAACTTAAGCTCCACTGATTGCAGAGGCTCAAAGGGAGCACTCTGCAGGGCAGTTAGAACCACTGCGAGGTCCCAAGAGGGAACGAGAGGAAAGCGAGGAGGATTCAGTCTCCTGGCTCCCCTCAAGAACCTGACGATCAGGTCGTGCTTCCCTAAAGATTTACCTTCCATCAAGTCATGGTGTGCGGCAATAGCGGCAACATAAACTTTGAGGGTGGAGGGAGACAGCCTTCGCTCCAACCCATCTTGAAGGAAGGAAAGCACGAGACTGGCCAAACACCTACGGGGGTCTTCTCGCGAGAAGAGCACCAGTTGACGAAGAGGTTCCACTTCAACGCATAGGCGTGTCTCGTGGACGACGCTCTAGCGGAAGTGATGGTAGCCACCACCGCTGGTGGTAGGGTACTCAAACCTGCCTCGTCCCGTCAGCAGTGACTGTGCGCGCTCGCTCGTAAGCTGCGCAGACATGGCGACCGAGTCGATGTCCATACCGAGAAAAGAGATCCTCTGCACGGGGCAAAGTTTGCTCTTCTCCCAGTTGACCTGAAGGCCCAGACGAGCTAGGTGCCGGAGCACAAGGTCCCTGTGTTCGCAAACCTGGTCTCGAGAGTGAGCTAGGACAGTCAGTCACCGAGATAGTTCAGGATGCGAACCCCGTGTTCCCATGGAGGAACAAGGGCTGCCTCGACAACCTTTGAGAAGGCGCGAGGAGACAGAGCTAGCCCGAATGGGAGAACCGCGTACTGGTATGCCTACCCCTCGAAAGCAAACCGGAGGAACGGTCTGTGTCGAGGAACAATGGAGACATGAAAGTAGGCGTCCTTCAGGTTGATCGCTGCAAACCAATCCTGGGGCCGAACACATTCGAAAATGCGTTTGGCGGTGAGCAATTCTTGAACGGCATCCTGTGAAGGGAGCGGTTCAACACGCGCAAGTCCAGGATCGATCATAACCCACCGGTTTTCTTGGGGACAATGAAGTAAGGGCTGTGGAAGCCGGACCTCATCTCGGCTGGAGGGACAGTCTCGATTGCACCCTTCGCCAGCAGGGTGGCAATCTCTGCTCTCATGATAGGGGCATTGCCATCGACCAGAGTGGAGCGGACTCCCCTGTAGCGGGGAGGAGACCGTGCGAACTGAATCGCATAGCCGAGCCGATGGTTGGCGCGACCCAGCGAAACAGACAGGGAAGCTCTAGACAGGCTCCCAAGAACTGTGCCAGCGGAGTCAACGAACCACCGACGTCCCTTTGGTGGTGCAGTGAAGCGGAATGACCGGCCCAGAGGTGGACGGCATAGCGGCCCAGAGTGGAGGCACGGTCATAACCGCACCCTGACAGAGGAGGCCAGGGAAGGACCAGCGTTCCGCGGGGGCCTGCTCTGCCAGGGGTCTGGCGACAGAGGGGGATGAGAGCGGTACGGTCCAGGAATCCTTCAGCGGTTGGCAGGCTGAGGGACCTGAGCGGACGGCGGGGCCGCCGGCAGAATAACCTCAATCTGCTCCCGGGCGGTTGAGAACTGTTGGGCAGAAGTACTCAACCGCACCGCCGAAGAGGCCGACCTGGGATATGGGGGTGCCGAGCAGACGAGTCCGCCGACATCCTGCACATCAGACCGGTCAGCCCCAGAGTGGTAAACATCACCTGACTCGGAGAGCGCACGGCCACCTTCGTCGCTCGGAGAGCAAGGTCAGTGGCGGCGCGCTTTTTGGTAGCTCATTAAAGAGCCTCGAGTCAGTCCCACCCTCATGCATAACCATGAGCATCTGGGTCAGGTAGACCACAGAACGGTCAAGGGATGCAGTGAGGTGGCTGCCTGTCCTGTGGCACTATAGGATTTCACCACAGATTAGTGTAAACGAAAAGAACTACAGGCTTCGGACGGGTGCTTAGGATTGCGCCGGGAAGCACTCTGAGGACACAGTAGCATCGGAACAGAGCGTTCAACCGGGGGGACCCCAGTGTACCCATGGGCAGCGGCCCCGTTGAGGGGGGGAAAGGCGGATGAGACCAACGAGCGGTCCTGAGAAGACACAGGGGTCTTTCAGGACGTCGAGATCTCATCATGCACGTCCGGGAAGAAAGATATTGGGGTTTGCCGTGGACGCGGGTCGGCGGCCTTACCCAAAAAACAATCGTCCCAGGAAAGCATGGCCGTCATCTCCAGATCAGACTCAGGCACAGCCATAGCACACCAGAAGGTGGCAGCTATGACGAGTCGTCACTTCCAGAAGAATAAAGCCCACCTAGTGATGCTGCTACAGACACAGCACCATCCTCTGTAGCTTTCAAATGAAAACACACGGGCCACCCGAGGGTAGACTCGTGGAATCACCTGATCGCTAGCGGGCACCGTCATTGAAGAGGGGGGCTGGGGTCACGGACACAGAGTCGGTGCCTTGTTCCAGACCATCACCCTCAGGTCATCCTGGCCACCAGCCGAAAATCGGGGGGTGGATGAGGGGACTCTCACTCTTACGAGTTCACAGAGTCTCGACCTAAATGACGCGATGATCATGTTCCCATACAGAGAACATGAATCACCCACGAGCGCTGTACAAGCATGATCAAAGCCCAAACACACTAGACAGCGCTCGTGCCCATCAGAGTCCGATACCAATCTGCCGCAACCACAAATGCACGGGCGAGCCGTCTTTAAAAAGACGTGCCGCGTTCGAGCTCTTTTGTGAGAGGAGAAAAAAAAAACTCTGCGATGTTGAAGCGAGCAGGGAGAAACACAATCACTGGCAGATCACTGCACAGATCAGCAGGCAATGTGAACTCGCTGCAGATCGCCATCACACCAACACCGGAGAGAATGTCAGAAATGGCTGTGGAGTGAAGAGATACTCTTGGCTCCGAAGCGAAAACATAACTGCATGTTGCCGGCGTCCTCCTTTTATACCCACAAGGTGGGGCGGAGTTACGTCATGCAAATTCCGCAGACCCATGGCATTTCTTTGCCATTGGCTCGTTTTTGTATACTCGAAGTTGATAGGTGTTCTAAGCAAAACCCCATTCGTCGTCATCCAACGTAACTCGGAGTGACCACGAAAGGGAACCCAAGGTACCCCTGAGCCTGTAAGCACAAGGTGGAATAGCTGGTTTGAAGCAGTTCAATACCATGCTGAACATGTCCACCTGTACAAGGAGTTCTTCTTAGCTGAGAAGTCTTCTGCTCAGGCAGTAAGAAACATCATTTAGCTGGTTGAAACCGATGAAAAACAAGAGGCCCTCCACTTCAAGCTGACCTTCATCTCTGAAGGGTGTGGGAAACTGGTTACAGCTCTGACAGTGCTGGAGGGCACCCACACTCCTGTAGCAGACTCTGCATACAACATCATGGAAGATCTTGGTTCCTTTTTAGTCAATGGAACAGCCAAAACCCTTGGCTTTGGGGTCAAAATTGATTAGCTGCTGAACCAAATGAGAATGCCAAAGAAAAGGGATATGTTGGATCACCTTCACGATGGATTTCACATTGAATTTGAAAATGTTTCAAAGCACTGAGATGTCCATCCTGCCAAAATAATATACAAGATGATCAGAGTGTTTGATCCCAGACAGGCTCCTGGTATGGAAAGGCAGATTGAAGCCTCTGGCACACTGTGGGAATTGAGGACCCCAACATCTCCAGAGCTCAGTGAGCAGTGGGCCGCATATCAACACTGTGTCAGCAATGAAGGCATCTCAGCTTCCTTGGACCTTGCTGACTACTGGAAAGGTACAAGCCAAAGATTTCCAGGCGTTGCAAACAGTGCCATGTCCTTCATATACTTCTCAGTCAGTTCTGTTGACTGTGAGAGGAGTTTCAGCAAGTACAAGACACTGCTCATTGACAAGAGAGAGTCTGAGCTCAACACCAAGTGCCTTACAATCATGTACTTCAATGGAGATGTGAGCAGAAGATGGGACATGCCTTAGAAAGCAACACATGCCTAATTGTATCTCCAAGAAAGTACTTTTAAGTTATGAAAATGTATATTTTGCCTGTGTTCTTTGGCCATCGATCTGCACATACATGAAGAAAAGTACTTTGCTAAATGTTAGTACATGTGAAATCGATATTTACTTATTCCGCTGTGTAATCCGGCCTCTTTCCCCTGATACCCAGTTACATAGAGTCATGTTGGAGCACTAATGTAATGGAAAATGCCAGCTGATTCAAATATGATGTGATTTTTTTATACAAAATTTGGTTGATTTTTAACTGCAATAAAGTATATATATAATTACTTGTTTACATAGGAGGAATGATGTATTTTATATTATTTAAGCACCTGGAACCTTATCAGTTTGACAGAATTTTCTAAATCAGTGCCATGGTAGATAAAACTAACTTAATTTAAAAAAATGTTATACTGAAAATGTTAATTTCCTGTCATCTCCTAATTGGAATATCTGAAAGCCATTTTATTCTTAATATCTGTCATTATTAGCAGAACAAATTTTTCACATGGGGAAAACCAATTGTTTAGTCAATTCAAGAAGGTCCATAATTTAAAACTCTTGATTCTAACTTGTATTTGACCTTATGAAAAAGGGTCATAGTTTTTGTAATTGTTTAAATGTAGCATTTGTTACAATAAGAATATAATTCAGATAAGACCATTGATGGCTCCTCATTACCATGCTTAGGGCACAGTTAACTCTCTTTTTTTTATCTATAGCATTTGTTATGAAAAATAGCAACCTACACATTTAGAAACAATAGCTACAACATACCACAGTTGTAATTCAAAACATACAACCATGTCAAATGCGATATATCGGCCAAAACTCGTACAGCCCTCCCTCTACGGCCACGAGTCGAACACGGCCTCCGTTAACCTTGTCTAATCAAGTCACCTTTATTTATATAACGCTTTTTTCAATACAGATTGTTTTAAAGCAGCTTTACAGAGATAACAGGAAAATAATGCAACAACGTTTGTTTCCAGAAGAAAATAGCGTCACGGTCCAGCTTAAGAAAGTTCAGTAATGTTTCATTTTAGTGGTAAAAAAAATGATTAATTTAATTAATTTATATAGCCGCTCTGGAGAAAACCATGATGTCATCGTCCAGCACAGTTTTTTGTATAATAGTGTCAATGCAGGCCGATCCATAATATTGTTGAATATTACATTGTAGCGTCTGGACCAATCAGACACACACTCATTATTCATTATATTTAATGAATAATCCAGTAAACTCACTCTCCCAACAAAGGTCTATGAAACTCCCCCGAAACTAACATGCCAAATGAAGCGAACACACTGGCAGAACTCGGTGTCCTGTTACAGGACACAGTAAGACTGATAAGGAGACTTTTACGACCTCCAAAGGAATGTTCAGAGAGTGGTGACTCTCTCTTAATTCTAACTGAGGAGGAGAAATAAACCCTGTTAATCCTATTTATTCTATATATATATATATATATATATATATATATATATATATATATATATATATACATACATACAGGTCCTTCTCAAAAAATTAGCATATTGTGATAAAGTTCATTATTTTCCATAATGTAATGATAAAAATTAAACTTTCATATATTTTATATTCATTGCACACCAACTGAAATATATCAGGTATTTTATTGTTTTAATACTGATGATTTTGGCATACAGCTCATGAAAACCCAAAATTCCTGTCTCAAAAAATTAGCATATTTCATCCGACCAATAAAAGAAGTGTTTTTAATACAAAAAAAAGTCAACCTTCAAATAATTATGTTCAGTTATGCACTCAATACTTGGTCGGGAATCCTTTTGCAGAAATGACTGCTTCAATGCGGCGTGGCATGGAGGCAATCAGCCTGTGGCACTGCTGAGGTGTTCTGGAGGCCCAGGATGCTTCGAGAGCGGCCTTAAGCTCATCCAGAGTGTTGGGTCTTGCGTCTCTCAACTTTCTCTTCATAATATCCCACAGATTCTCTATGGGGTTCAGGTCAGGAGAGTTGGCAGGCCAATTGAGCACAGTAATACCATGGTCAGTAAACCATTTACCAGTGGTTTTGGCACTGTGAGCAGGTGCCAGGTCGTGCTGAAAATGAAATCTTCATCTCCATAAAGCTTTTCAGCAGGTGGAAGCATGAAGTGCTCCAAAATCTCCTGATAGCTAGCTGCATTGACCCTGCCCTTGATAAAACACAGTGGACCAACACCAGCAGGTGACATGGCACCCCAGACCATCACTGACTGTGGGTACTTGACATTGGACTTCAGGCATTTTGGCATTTCCTTCTCCCCAGTCTTCCTCCAGACTCTGGCACCTTGATTTCCCAATGACATGCAACCACTGAGCAACAGTCCAGTGCTGCTTCTCTGTAGCCCAGGTCAGGCGCTTCTGCCGCTGTTTCTGGTTCAAAAGTGGCTTGACCTGGGCACCTGTAGCCCATTTCCTGCACACGCCTGTGCATGGTGGCTCTGGATGTTTCTACTCCAGACTCAGTCCACTGCTTCCGCAGGTCCCCCAAGGTCTGGAATCGGTCCTTCTCCACAATCTTCCTCAGGGTCCGGTCACCTCTTCTGTTGTGCAGCGTTTTTTGCCACACTTTTTCCTTCCCACAGACTTCCCACTGAGGTGCCTTGATACAGCACTCTGGGAACAGCCTATTTGTTCAGAAATTTCTTTCTGTGTCTTACCCTCTTGCTTGAGGGTGTCAATGATGGCCTTCTGGACAGCAGTCAGGTCGGCAGTCTTACCCATGATTGCGGTTTTGAGTAATGAAACAGGCTGGGAGTTTTTAAAAGCCTCAGGAATCTTTTGCAGGTGTTTAGAGTTAATTAGTTGATTCAGATGATTAGGTTAATAGCTCTTTTAGGGAACCTTTTCATGATATGCTAATTTTTTGAGACAGGAGTTTGGGGTTTTCATGAGCTGTATGCCAAAATCATCAGTATTAAAACAATAAAAGATAAAAATATATATTTCAGTTGGTGTGCAATTAATCTGAAACATATGAAAGTTTAATTTTTATCATTAAATTATGGAAAATAATGAACTTTATCACAATATGCTAATTTTTTTTAGAAGGACCTGTATATATCCACTTGAGAATTGTATAAACATATATCTAATTTTCCCATCTCATGGGATTTTTTCCTTTTATGTGGCTTGACCTATATTTTCTTGTAAACTCTAATGGGTTAATGTTTTAAACTTTGCAAACTATGGTTAACCAAAATTATGTGTGGCATGTTTGGTCTCTATAAACTCCAATCTTCGTCCCCCATTTGTTAATTTACATTACATTTTGCTAACTTTGTGACACATTAGTATTATAAGAATCGTGAAGATTCTTCTCTTAAACACCCAATGAAATTACAGATTCAAATGCCTCCTAGAACACAACGGGTTTTAAAAATTTCCCTCCAAAGGAAACTCTTCTTATTGGCACACAGACCCCCAGAGGGTGTAACATCTTCACGCTTTAAAAATCACTAATCACAAGATCAGCTTTCTCTCGTTTTCTGGACCTCACGGCTGCTTTCTTCAGGTGGGTGTCTGTGGGGACCCCCAAACGGGCCCATGGCCCCTGCAGGCTGTAACAACAGCAGAGTCAGACTGTATTTTCTTCAATCCAACTCAGAGGAAAACTGCAACTTTTCCATTACTGGTAGCCATGTACTCTTCTGACTTCCTCACTCCTTGGATGCCAGCATGCAGATGTCACAATCTGCATGTGCTCAGCCATGTGCTCATGGAGAGAAAAAACTTTCAACCAGAACAGAGTCGAACTAACCATGCAAGTTCATCATATCTTCTTCATCCAACGGAGAAGAAAACGATTGCAACTTCAACATGTGACACTCACGGAACCAGTAACAACTTCCATTTTCAACAACTTTAAGAATAGTGTACCCGGCACTAAAAATGCAAGTATCAATTCAATGAAGTGCTCTGAAAATAGATAAGCTGATGGTTCTTTTCATAGTTAAATGGATATTTATCATAGTTCTATTTCCTGCTTCTAGTTCCATTCTATAACTCACCATTTTACCTATACATGTATGTATGTATGTATGTATGTTTGTTTAGTTATGTTTGTGATTTAGTTAATAAAACTTGTGCACAATATGTATTTGGTTCTGATTAACTGCTTGCAAACAAAGTCTCTTTTACGATCTTGATCTTGTTACATGCTCAAAGCGCTGTACATGCTAAGAAACAATTATTTTTCTGTGGCCATAGAAGATACCCTTTTCTTAGAATAAAAGAATAATCAAAAGAGTTCGTTGGACGAACTGATTAATTGATTGTAATATTAATTTAGCTACATCAAGTTAATCCAATTAACTGACCCAAATATTCATAATTAATCATAATAATAAAAACAGGCTTAGTCGGGGGCCAGTTCTCTTCTGTCCAACGAACGAACAGTGTGTACTGCTCACCAACTGGAGTGCCTATGAGAGCCACCAGAGGGCACTCCACATCAGACTATTGCCATTCCCCCACAAACCACATCTCCCATAATTCTCTGCCTGGACTCATCGGCACTCATTAGCTCACCTGATATAAGCCTGGTTCACCCCATCACTCACAGCGAAGTTTGTATGTTGTTGCGCTTTTCTGAGCATTCTCCCTGGTTTCATTGTCTCTTGTTTCTTGGATTTTTTCCTGTTTCTTGGATTCCCTTTTTGCCTCTGACCCGTTTGTTTGTTTGTTTGTTTGTTTGTCTGTTTGTTTGGACTGCCTTCCTGTACTTGACCCTTTGCCTGTGTTTGATTACGATTCTTACTCTAACAAACTGCATTTGGATCCTCAACCTTGTCTCAGAGCAGTTCATAACACAGTGTATGATTATGATTCAGGCAGCATTATAGGTCAGAAGTCAGACATAGTCTAATAGGTGCTCAAACTTCATTGGCCGATGGCAGCCATGTTTTTAGAGTTACGCCAATGTCTTCATAGATAATCAAAGCACCTTGGACTAAGACAATTGTAGGATTTGAGGGCGAACCAAACACAAATCTTCCAGATGAGTCGTTCAAACATAAATCCGGACAAAACTCAACACTCCAGATCCTGAATAAACTGTCTAATCTAGGGCCATAAATGGAGTGGGATCCAGCTAGTCTGAGCTAACGAATGAAACCCCACTGCAAAGAACTTTATAGCCATGCAAGCTTCAAAGAGATGAGCCTATTTAAAGTGTCAGGGTTCTGTCACTTCTGTCTGGTTTATATTAGTTTTAGTGACAGAGCTCTGACACTCCCTGTTTGTCATTTGTTTGTGTTTAGTCTGGTCTGTTGTGAGAACATGGCTTGTCATATATTTCCTTGTGCCATGTGCTCTCCTGTCAATTGTCTAGCCCCGCCCATCTTGTTATCTCATTATTGATTAATTTCCCCCACCTGCCTGCCTGCCTCGTTAACCTCTTATGTTTGTTTCCCTATTTAATCTCCCTGTGTTTGCAGTCCTGTGCTGGTTCGTTGTCCAAGTTGTCCATGTTCCTTTTGTTTCCTGATCCTGCCTGTTATTGTTCTCGTTTTCTCCCACGAGGGAGTTTTGTTTGTAATTATTGTTTGTTTGTTAATTTAATAAATATTACCTATTGTTTCTGCACTTGAGTCCTCGCACCTTAATCTACCCATTCCTTGGTCCACCTCCCACTGACCTCACAAACTGCCAGGTCCGCGGTCCCCTGATGACCCCTTCGGGGGCGGACCTCCAGTGGAGGCTGCAGCCAAACCCCCGAAGCCTCCATTGAAGCCTGCAGCCGAACCACCAATGCTTCCAGTGAGGCCTGCAGCCGAGCCACCCAAGCGCCTTGCCCTGCTGGCGCTGCCCAAGCGTCTAGCTCTTCTGGCGCCGCCCAAGCTCCTTGCCCTGCCGGCGCCACCCAGGCTCTTTGCCCTGCCGGCGGCCCCCCTGATTCCAGTCAAGCCCGAATCTGTTCACGTCGTGCCTGCTACACAAGACACTGTTCACGTCGTGCTTGCTGCACAAGAGACTGTTCACATCGTGCCTGCTGAACAAGACACTGTTCACGTCACGTCTACCGAGCCAGAGACTGGTCATACCAGGTCACCCACGCCAGTGTCTTTGGACAGGATGACTGTCACCACGCCAGTGTCGTCGGACAAGATGGCCGCCCCCGAGCCAACATCTCCGGACAGGATGGCCACTCCGGTGTCTGAGCCGATGGCTATTTCTGAGCCGGTGTTTGTTCCTCAGCCAGTGTTTGTTCCTGAGCCGTGTTCTGTTCCTGAGCCGGTGTCGACACCTGAACTGCCTGGTCCACCCTGGCCACCTGAACTCCCTGGACTACCCTGGTCGTCTGCACGTCATACTCTGCCCTGGACTAATGCTCCACCCTGGATGCCTGCCAGGCCTGCTCCGCCCTGGACGCTTGCTCCGCCCTGGACGCCTGTCAAGCCTGCTTCGCCCTGGCCCTCAGCCAGGACTCCAGAATCGCCTGAGTCTCCCTGGTCTGTCCCGCCAGCACCACCCTTAATCGCACCTTAATTTACCCATTCCATGACATAAAGAAAGAACGTTGTCAACGTTAGGTAGTTTGGAAAAGATGGATTTGTTTAGAGATGGCACAGCTCAAGTCCGACCAAGATAACGGCAGAGGTTTTATCTCAAGACAAAAGATCTAAAATAGACCTTCTTCTTAAGGACCTCTGAACGACTCCAGGGTTGAAATCTCTTAAAACCAAAGAGACTGAGAATTTACTTATCAAAATACATAAAATCATCCCAAAACAAGTCTTGATGGACTTTGTCAAACATCATTCAACATAATTCTATAGTATGTCTACAACCTATATATGTGACTATTATACTTAGATCACATATAAGTCATGCAATTGTTATAACTATTGAATGGTTGACTGAAAGTGTCCATTATTTCCTATCAGTATGATCGTATGCTCATAATTCAGCAATCGCTTTATTGAAATCTGTGTCAAATGTATTGTACTCGTATAATAGGAATCATGTCTAAACTGTACTCTCTGCTTAGAGCGGGAAGGTAAGAGACCACAGATAATGAATAATTATGATGAGGAGAAGAAAATGCCACCTCTCAAATAAAGACAGTGTCTAATTGGTCAGAACTCATCCAGGAGGCAGGACAAACTTTTGAGTCTAAACTCGTAGGGCACGAAGAACAAAAGCATTAGATATACAGACGATTATTAGAAGATGGAGTAACCAGACAGACAAGCAGATGAAAGACTGCAGATCAAGATCAGAAGAACATGTAGTGGCGAGCAGGACGAGGCCGAGGACCGTGGGAGAACGGTGATGAGCAACACCTGCGTGATCGCAGTATCGCGATTGTACCGGTCTCGTATCTCTCACGGAGGAGCGGAAGCATAAAGGAGGAGCGACGACAATGAAGATCAAGAGAGGACGAGGCCTCGACTATTTTATTTGATGTTTTGTTGTATTATATGTGACAGCAGTCATCTGTAAGGGGCTGCTGTCTTTACTTTCAATTTGTATTGGTTTATTTTATGATTAAAGTTTTTTGAATGTTCGCCGGTTGCCGCTTCCTTCTTCCCATAACATCTAACTACGTTACAGGTGGGTTAAACGGTTTCTTTCAAGCCATCAAACTACTCTTGTCTCACTTTTCTTTCTCTTAGTTTCTTTGCAAAGCCCGCTTCTAACTTCAAAGGCTTTCCACCCATCCGCCAACACACCATGTGATTGGCCGCCTAAGCCATCAATCAAGGCATGAGGAGACCGGCAGCCAATCAACGAACCTGGAAAAACCCCTTTTACGCCGACAAACGGATTCCCCAAAGGAACGCAACTTTAAGTAGCTTCCAGACTCTTAACTGAACTGGTGCATTAATATAAAATGTAATAACCCCGCCTAAGAAATATCAGAAGGTTTAATTTAATGATTGATGGTTCGTTCAGGTCATGTAATATAAGTGACATTAAACTTGGGATTTCATTATCTCACTTAAAACTCATTCTTTCCTTTCTTTCTTTCTGCAAATCATATGAATGTGTGTGCATGTGTTAGATATTAGTCTTGTTTGTATTTTAAAGAGAAGTGTTATTGTGTTATGTGCTTACACATTTAAACAGCTGATTTAATTTACCTTGCTAATAAATAGTGTTTTCACTATAGTTTGGTTATTAATATCCGCTGCAGAGCTGATAGTTCAAATGAACGCTGGACGAGTCATTTGCTCGGCCGTAAAATACATTTTGAATTCCCTATAAATTAATTAATAATTCCCTTTGAGCTAAATTGACCTGTTTACCCTTACACACTGCATGGCAATTTCCAAGTTAATCATGTTCACAATTGCTTAGTTATAACCATTTTCATGCTTTTTTCCTGTTTTAGTGCCACCAAGTGGCCAAACTTCATGATTTTTTACTGTGACCTCAGATCGAGCGCATCTGTACAGAGTTTGGTGAAAATATCTCATTCTGTTCAAGAGTTATAGCCATTTTACTAAAGGTGGCCCCAGCCACTTCTGACTTTTTGGGATCTTGTCAAGAATGTGAATCAAAATTATTGATATTCAGACTCCAGAGAATATTTCCACACTAGTTTGTTTTAGATTAGGTGAAAAACCTAGGACTAGTTCGCAAAAAGTAGATTGTAGTATAAGTAGTAATATTGTTCATCTTTAGAAATTCCAATTGTTTAAGGCAATTGAGTCTACGGCAAATGGTACAGGTGTTATGGTTATGAGCGTTTTCACAGTTTGATATATGTTATTTAATTGTGAGCAGGGTTGCCATGTCTGTGCAACAAAAGTAGCCCAAGAATACAGGTCCTTCTCAAATTGTGATAAAGTATAAAATAGCATATTGTGATAAAGTTCATTATTTTCCATAATATAATGATAAAACTTAAACTTTCATATGTTTTAAATTTATTGCACACCAACTGAAATATTTCAGGTGTTTTATTGTTTTAATACTGATGATTTTGGCATACAGCTCATGAAAACCCAAAAACCTCAAAAAAATTGCATATCAATTTGCATAAAAGTACTGAGTGCATAACTGAACAATTATTTGAAGGTTGACTTTTTTTGTATTAAAAACACTTATTTTATTGGTCGGATGAAATATGCAAATTTATTGAGACAGGAATTTTGGGTTTTCACGAGCTGTATGCCAAAATCATCAGTATTAAAACAATAAAAGACCTGAAATATTTCAGTTGGTATGCAATGAATCTAAAATATATAAAAGTTAAATTTTTATCATTACATTATGGAAAATAATGAACTTTATCACAATATGCAAATTTTTTGAGAAGGACCTGTAGAACAATGCGGTTTTCTCCATTCTCCACTGAATTTGTGCATCTGGGGGGTGTTTTGGGGATGTTGGAGCGGCGAAATTATACTTTTGGGAGTGGAAATCAACGGTAACAAAACCAAAATATATTTGGCCGATATATTTCAAAGCAGTTTGTGACTGCTCGCTCTGCTCTGCCCAGCACCATAAGACAAGCCACTCAGAAGTGAAGCAGACATCTGACAGACACAGTAAATGACCAATCACCATTCGCTTTCTAACCTGTCGCTACATTGTTACACACAAACACACTCCGGCGTGCAGCGAAGTTATTCAAACACTACCGTGATGTGTCAGATCTGCAGCCCAGCGACAGCTCCAGTGGGGGGTCACAGATGTGATATAAACGAATTCAAATAAAACTGAAAACATTTTACCTCACAAACAGTCAAAAATCCTCTGACTGGCTGTTCCCTATACGAGCGCTGTTCTCGGTTATGTTTAAACTAGACGCTGTTTCCTCACGGACTGAAAAGCTGAGTCGCGTGCACTACAGATCAGTGGTCGCGTGAGGTGGATGAGAAGAGAACACTGTATGGTATAATACTAATAATAATACTTTGGGGGAAAAAATCCTTCAAAATGTTATTTACTATCTCTATCTGCTGTATTTAATTATCCACGATTGGCGTAATATTGTGTGTAGTAGGCCTATACCTTTTCATATGTTCTGGTCGGATTTGATGTTAATCGAACATGCAAATACATGTGACGGCTTGCAAAGTTTCAAAGAAACTAACAAGCAAAACTAAATAGACATAAATCATTATTATTTAAATATACCTACAGTAAAACAACCTGTTTAAACTAAATAGTGTAAATAAACTATGTGAGATTTATATTTAACTATGTATATTGTACATAAAATGTTTGGAATTGCACATACTATTTTGTCATTAATTTATGAATATTGTTTAGATTGGTTCATTAATGATACATGTTATTTGTAACCTGAAGTAAGCAGCAGTAATTATTAAAACTTTATTTATTGAAGTGTTACAGTACCTCATTTGTTTACATTTTAATTACTTAATTAGTAAATATGTTTAATTGCATAACGAATATTGCATAAATATTATGTACAATAAATGTTCATTTAGTTTCACCAATATTCTTTGTCTCTCATTTACTGTATTCGCATGTATTGTATCGGCCAATCGGCCAGATTACTTTCTCAATATCGGCATCGGCCATTAAAAATCCCATATCGGTCGACCACTAGCAAATATGTCCGCAGAGTGAACAGACTTTCCTTGAAAGGGACTTTGGTAGCGAGCGAGACTACTACCACCTGACCAAGTTTCAAGTCTCTAGGCCATCAGTTTTATGGCGGAATAATAATAAAAATCCTTACGTAGCTAAGGAGTGATCTGACATGAACACAAGGCTATATAGAGAGATGATGACGGAATTGAGAGGACTGATTTTGACTTTGAGACATGTGTTTGTTTTGTCCTTATATTCAATACAATACAGTACAGCTGTTAACATTCAGCTTCCTCGAGGAGCAATGAGTTACCTGTCAGTCAACTTTCACTCAACTACTGAAAGCTGCATAATAGTTAAAACAGGACCCATTCAGGCAAAAACACAAATCAGCAAATACAGAGCGGAGTAAAATAACAGTCAGAAGAACTACATTCATGTTATTAATAACGATTTCATCTATTCAAATGTGCATTTCCCACCGTTACGTGTCTCTAATCATTACAACACAAGGATGTTTAGACAAGGCAGACGTCTTGCTTGTTCGGCCGATGGCGTCTCTATGACAACAGACAGAAGACAGCGTGAGACTCGAGAGCTGAACACTGTACAGGTGATCCTGTAGGAAAAGTCTCAGACCCAGAGGGAAAACTACAGTGTGTCGACTTTCAAATGAGTTTAGGAACAATATGTGACATGACTTCAGTTTGATAAGGTCATGTTCAATCTGCAGGGTATAAAATATCTTCCAGGGTCACCTTATCCTTCATATTTTGCAGTTAAATGCTTTAAAGTATACAAGTTATGCCCTCATGATTAATAAAATGGTTGTTTATGACGACCCTGAAATCATTTGCATTATGCTGCATGCAATGATTCCCTCTGAAATCTATATTTTCTTTCATTTAAGACTCTTAGATTGATTGAAAAATCATTTATACACCATCTTGTTTCAAATCTGCAACACTTTATTTATTTCTTAATGACTGTCTTTCTTTTGTGTAACACAAAAGCAGATGTTTTGCAGAATGTTCCCATCAATCTTTTCCATACAATGAAACCATATCTGAATATATGGAAGAGCATATTATCGCTGTCTTGTGAAAAACATTTTTCAAGTTCAGTTCAGTTCACTCCGGGATGTGTTTACAGGTGCCATGTATCGAATAAAGACTCTTTAATGGAGTAGTTCACTTCAGAATTAAAATTGACTGAAAATGTACTCACCCCCACGTCATACAATATATTAGTCTTTTTATATATGTCTTTCTTTCTTCAGTCGAAAAGAAATGAAGGTTTTGGAGGAAAACATTCCAGGATTTTTCTCCATATGGACTTCAATGGGGTCCAACGGGTTGAAGGTTCAAATTGCAGTTTCAGCGTGATCACGTAACGTGCGTCGCATCACAGCGAGTGCAAGACCAGCATTAGAGGTTAAAAGTGTATGAATGTTTATTCTGTTATAAATGGCGCTGGTTAGTCTAGATGAGACTCGTATTCCTCGGCTGGATCGTGTCGAGACTTTGAAGCTGCACTGAAACTCACATCTGGACCTTCGACCCGTTGGACCCCATTGAAGACACTATATGGAGGAAATCCTGAATGTTTTCCTCAAAAAACTTCATTTCTTTTCAACTGAAGAAAGAAAGACATATTTTTCTTGATGAATATCTTGGATGACGTGGGGGCGAGTAAATTATCAGGAAAATTTAATTCTAAGAAAAACGAATCCTTCAAGTGACAGTCGTACAGCTCAGTTAAATATGCACAATTCAGAAGAGGTCATTCGGCACATTCGGTCTATGGGCAAAAGTCAAAATTAGATTGAGAAATGCGTTTTTCATTGCACTTTCAATGGTGCTTTCTATCTAGCCTATTTGGCTTTTAACTTAGCATATTAATCTTATTTCTGATTGCAATCTATGGAAAAAAGCAGCACAAACATCCAACTAAACATCTGCTTTTGTGTTGTTGAGAACTGCACATCTGTAATGAGGTTAAGCCTGTGTTTCAGATTGTTAAGGGCCTTTTTTGCACTTACTTCAGGGCCTGTTTCAGATTTTAGGACCCTTGCGTCTTATGCACTTTATTCCTTTATCAATCGTGGTATTCATTTAGTAGGCCTATTGTGTTGATTACTCTTGTTTCTCTTTTTAGTAATACATTTTATTTTATTACACTTACAGTAAGAGGCTCTACAAGTTACAGATATCAGAATACATGTCCTATACATTGATCAGATGACAGAATCTATGCAATCTTAGCAAAGAGTCAGCAGCTACCAGAGAACAGATGTAACGTTAACACATTAAAGAAATTTAGATTTCAATATTTAATTTATGTCGTCTAGTTTTGCCCTACATTAATTTCTTGCCTTTTTAATAGGTGGTATGAAGCAGGCTCGACTGTGCAAAGTCTTTTATTAATTACAAATCATTTGTTAATCACTCAAATGTTAGAGGTTTTATAAGTCCAGAATTTAGATTTCAAGGAATAACCTTCACTCAAATAATTTGAATGTAGAATAATTTGTTGATGTGTTTGCAAGGAACCACAAAAACCGCAGAATACTACATGATAATGTTAGAGAAGATTATCATAAACACATTTTCAGATGACTGCCTTGATTTGTGGATATGTTTGTTTTTTGTTATACGTGTCATAGTTTACAGATGTAAAAAGTGCCTAGATGTGCTTAGATACTAAAAATGTGTTTTCATTATCACACTACAATAGAAAATTACTTGTCAAATAAATGAAAGATTATGAAACATTAATTTGAGTTTAAATTGTTTTATTAGCTTCTGTTTACACCTGGCCACTTCATGCGTTTTCTCAGATCGGATAGCTATCTGATTGATCAAAACGATTCCACTTACACCTGCTCACATAAATGTGTTTTTGCAAAACGGAAATAAATCCGTTCTTTGATTCCCGCGCTGTATGCAGATTTAATGGAGTTCACGTCACCGAAAGTAGCCGATATGAGCTGCATTTTATTGATCATCAGCTAAAATTTCTGAATCAAAGACCGCAATAAGAGAGAGCGGCAACAGCCCTAGTAAGATAATTTCAGTTCTTTACTTTTAATGAAGACGATTGTGTTAAGTGTCTGCGACTTACTTTCACTTTAATTTGCGATAGTTTGCGCGTTGGCTTGATGAATAGATGCTCAGCATACAACATGCTCTCTATATAGCCTATAACACGCTCTAACAAGTTTATTTTTTTTGCATTTTTGGGAGGAGTAAAATTGACAAATGTGGTTTCAACAACTAGGTGCGGAGTTTACACTTGTCCAGTTTCGTCTGGAATGCGGTCCTGAAGTGGTTTGAGCGATCGGATTCAAATCCATCTCGAATGCATTTCGGAGAGTATTTGCACCTGGTCTTTTCACGATCGGATAGCCATCCGATCACAGAAAATGCATGAAGTGGCCAGGTGTAAACCGATTGCAATGATGCATGTCATGGTGAAAAATGACTTGAATTAATACTGAAAATAGGTTAAAATGAATGTTAAAGGTGTGCCCCAAAAGCACAAGTCGCCCCTGCCTGCCTGCAATATGTTCCTGTGAACATGGACTAAATGAAAAGGCTCAAGGTATCAGACAGAGGCGAGTATATATTAGTATAGACATTTGAATGATGCCCACTATCTTTGTGTCAGCATTTTCATGGACTGACCTCATAAAGTTGTTGTTGTGTTTGGGGTCAGGAAATAACTAGGAGCACAATGAGCTGATGTTTCATCTGTCTCTGAGGAGCTTTCACACTGAACATGAGAAACACACAGTCTTCAGACGACTACAAAGAACAGTTCACACTATGAGAAGAGGCTCATTCTGAACACCACAACCACAGAGAATAACCATTAAAGTCACAGTGAAATTAAAATTGACAGTTCTTGTTTTTTTAGTGTAATATTGCATTGTTTATTATGAATGATTTATCGGTCCAGATCATTGTGTTAAATCAGAATAACAGCTCATCTATTCTCTTCTCTGATGACGAGGGCGGGGCAACCCGTCCCTCACATGAGATCAGCCAATAGCAAACAATAGGTTACTATCGTAACCCCGGTTCTCTGAAACATCGAGTGGAGAGATCCACCTATGGGAAGGGCATCCGTACCTGACCTCTGCAGAAGCATCCAATTGTCTGGCAAGAAAGACAAAAGCGTGCAGCCAAAGCCAGGTAAGGCCACACCCCCTTACCTGAGGGCATATAACGCCTGCAAGCGCTGCTGTTCTCCAGTAAGTATATTCGCTTCTCATGTGGCAAGTGGGGCAAAGCTGGTGAATCTCTCCACTCGATGTTTCAGAGAACGGGGCTTACGACAGTAAACTATTGTTCTCTTTCATCATCTTGTGTTCGGACACGTCCCATAATCATATACTACCCTGAACAGAGCCCAAGAGGAGGCTAAGCCCCTCGTGGAATGAGCTCTGATGTCCTCTGGGGGCTGCACTCCCTTTGATTCATATGCCGAAATTATAGCGTCCACAAGCCAGTGTGAGAGGCGTTGCTTAGATATGGGATTCCCCTTGCAAGGGGATGCCCATGAAATAAAGAGCTGGTCACTCTTCTGGAAAACACTGGTCCTAGTCAAATATGTCTGTAAGGCACGGACAGGACACAGGGCATTCAGCCTTTGATCCTCCATAGAGGAGAAAGGTGGAGGTTGAAAAGCGGACAGCTCTAACACCTCCGATGTGAACGCAGGGAAGCATTTCGGCATGAAGACCGGATTAGGCTTAAGGAAAACCTTATCTCCACCAAGAGAGAATATAGTGTACGAGGAATGAGCCGAGAGTGCATGTAGCTCACTGGCACGTTTAGCTGATGCCAAGGCCAAGAGCAAAGCTGTCTTGAAAGACAGCAGTTTTAGGGAAATATTTCCCAGGGGCTCAAAAGGGAATTGAGACAGAGCCTCCAGCACCATGGAGAGGTCCCATTCAGAGACCGTACTTCTGATGACTGACAAAGAGCCACGGGCACCCTTCATAAATCTGCGGATTAGAGAATGCTGCCCAACCGTTGAGCCCTCAAAACCCACATGACAAGCAGAAATCGCTGTCAGGTAGACCTTAATCATGAAAAAAGACCTGCCTTTATACTTAAGTCTTGAAGGAAACACAAAATATCAGGAACTGCGCATTGATATGATGTGAGACAACGCCCATCACACCACCCTTCGAACACTTGCCACTTAAAGCCATACAAGGACCGCATAGAAACGGCATTCTGTATAGTAGCAACCAGGTTTGGGCGGCCTGACGTGCATTACGGAGGACGAGGTCATTGACAGTAATGATCTCCTTCCACAGCACGGGTGAGGGGGATCCCTTGTCCAACTGTTTGTTGGCCTAAATCGTCCAAAATCTCTGCCTGGTAAGCGGAGAGGAGGGGGGAGACAGGCTGCGGGGGCGTTGGCCTGGGGAACGCCAGAGGGCGGGATTGCCTCCTCGTTCTCTGAGACCCCGAGAAGTCCTGCGTCGTTGTCATCCCAAGAACCGGCCGTCGCGTCTACAAGCAGGAGGTTGCCCGCGAAGATGTCCTCTTCGGGGAACGCAGGATTGGGCTGGTCAGCCCAGGTTTAGAGAGTGACATTCCGGCAAAAACTCTGTGGCGGGCAACCATGGAAAGGGAAACAGGTGAGAAGATGCGAGAGCGTGGGCGGCTGAGAATCAAACACAGGTAAACTTGGTAGAAAAACTACTGTCTGGCTGATGTGCCGATTTGTCCTCCTGCAGACACGTAAGGTGAGCAGCGTAAATCCAACCAAGCTGTATCAGTGCAGAGATCGCGAGAAGCGAATGTCAACTGGAGAACAGCATCGCTTGCAGGCGTTTTATGCCCTCAGGTAAGGGGGTGGAGCCTTAAATGGCATTGGCTGCGCGCTTCTGTCTGTCTTGCCAGACTTGGTGCATTTGGATGCTTCTGCAGAGCTCATGTACAGATGCCCTTCCCTTAGGTGGATCTCAAACACGAGATTATGAAAGAGAACCACAACCATCCAATCAATTCCCCATGGACACAATCAAGCCCCGCTCACATTTGTTCTTGTTCCTGAAGCGTTTCACTGGGATATACGACACAATAGAGAAGAAAAGACCAGCACAACTTCACTTTCATGCTGAATTTAACTTTAACTTGTAAGGTACCAAACATTATGATTCACAATTAAAAATGTTGTCTTTTAAAAAAGATTTTATTATATAGTATCAGGTTTAAAAGCAATATTGCACTTTTAATGGCCTGCCCTAGATGGCCTTATTACTTAAAGTCACCCTGTAATCAATACTTTTTTTCCTTTAAAACTCACCTTTGATCACCAAATTTACATATTTAAACTTTTTTTTTCTTGAAAAAAAATTATTCATGCCTTATAATATCTTGAATGTAACTCGACACCCTTGCCTCATTTAGTATATGCGATTCTATGAATATGCAAATGAGCCCCGCCTCCACTCACTCACTCACTCAGAGATACACTCGTTGACGATCACACGTTGATCTGATTGGTTACAAGGTCGTTTGTGACGTCAGAAACACCAGCGATTTCACACCGTGTTTTTGAGACTGTCTTTGGTTCACTGCAGTTTTAAGGAGAGAATACTCAGCAATGCTGTCGACTTATGAACTTACACATGTGTGTCTTAAAGCATATTAAAAACACCACATAGACATATAAACAACATTAAAAGCTGGATTTCACCATAGGGCGATATTTTAATATTTAATATTTTAATTATGTATCATAGAACAATTAAATATAATATACAAAGCAAATATGGTGCCAAATTTGAAATGTTGAAACCCATCTTTGAAGTGATGGGCATCTGTGCAATCCACTGTAACAAAACGTTTAGTTAAATTGCTTAAAAATGTGGTAGCATCGGAATGCACTTGTTTTTTCAAATATGAAAAATATTATTGAATCAAGCAGACCACATTAAATTGCAGCAATGAAAGTCATATTTAGGGCTGAGATCAGGTCAGATATGTTTCCCACAGTGCATCAGTGACCTCTCTATATCAGACAGCAGTTTTCCTGACTGCTATCAGCCGAGCACTTATCAGAGACCAGCTGCTTTTATTTGTGAAAGCATGTTATCAGTGAAACCAGTACAGGAGAAATGGTAAACAAGGGAAAGAGCTTGATCTGCAACCACGCTCATTAATTGGAAAATGGAAATCAATTTACACAAATAATAATTCATGTCTACATTCACAAACATCTACAAGAGAGAGGAAAACTGACGCAAATAGATTTGTCTTAAGGTGTTCTTCGCATGGCGGTATGAAGAGTGACCTCTGACCCGACGCATGAGGAGTGACCTCTGACCCGACGCATGACGAGTGACCTCTGACCCGACGCATGAAGAGTGACCTCTGACCCGATGCATGACGAGTGACCTCTGACCTGATGCATGACTTAGGATGTAGGAGTAGTGTAAGCTTAGCTGAGAGTAGAAGACCTTTGACCCGACGCATGACCTCTGACCCGACGCATGAAGAGTGACCTCTGACCCGACGCACAAAGAGTGACCTCTGCCCTGACGCATGACGAGTGACATCTGACCCGACGCATGACGAGTGACCTCTGACCCGATGCATGACGAGTGACCTCTGACCCGATGCAAGACTTAGGATGTAGGAGTAGTGTAAGCTTAGCTGAGAGTAGAAGACCTTTGACCCGACGCATGGAGAGTGACCTCTGACCCGACGCATGACTTAGGATGTAGGAGTAGTGTAAGCTTAGCTGAGAGTAGAAGACCTTTGACTGGGGCTGTCACTTTTGTGAAAAAAATCCAGTTCAGTTTTTACACATAAGTGTTCATTGAATCGATTGTAAAATCGATTTTCCATGTCTAAAGACGTTTCCATTTTCAATGCCAAATACAGGCAAATCCACGGACAACTAACAGGCATCAGGACGAGCGTAAAGAGGGCGCTTGAGACGCACGAGTCTGCAATATTTCTGATGATTTATTGCCGTGAAGTTTCGTGCACAATGACAAACAGGAGTGCAACATTCTCGAGCAGAGTGGACTGCTATAACACCAGTGAAAAACATCCTTCAGGCTTCAACACGGCTGCGCTTACCATTAGAAAAGTCAAACACATTTCGCATGCGTAGGCGATTATAGCCCGAATCTGTTTCTGTATGCATGAGACCGTCTACAGGCAGAATTCACATTTGTGTTGTAAAAAGAGACATTATGCAGAATGTGCTGTTGTGTGTTTGTGAGTGCAGTTGCTATGTGATGTGCGTGTCGTGACGAGCCGGACGCGCTCCGAGAGGAGGCCGTTAAAAGCCACTCCCTATTTGCGTTTTCGAAACTTGTGTTGGTTGGTCCGATCGATTGTGCAATCGATTTCCGAACGTAAAGTGGCAGCCCTACCTTTGACCCAGCACACGACCTCTGACCTGACGCATGAAAAGTGACCTCTGACCCGACGCATGACGAGTGACCTCTGACCCGACGCATGACGAGTGACCTCTGACCCGATGCATCACGAGTGACCTTTGACCCGATGCATGACGAGTGACCTTTGACCCGACGCATGACGAGTGACCTCTGACCCGACGCATGACGAGTGACCTCTGACCCGACGCATGACGAGTGACCTCTGACCCGACGCATAACGAGTGACCTCTGCATGACGAGTGACCTCTGACCCGATGCATGACATAGGATGTAGGAGTAGCGTGAGCTTTGACGCCTCTCGCGGTCCAAACAAACAGGGCTGGGCAACAAACTCAAGCTTCTCCCACATTTCTCTTTAAAGATTCTTGTTTTCCTCTTCTACGTTCACCAATGTCATACATCAGGTCAGAGGTCACTCTTCCGCCAGAGCTAGACTCACGTACGGCTGCTACCAGTTAAATCCATGTCACGACCCCTTTAATGTGACGATCCACCAACAACTGTAACTGACATAACAACAGAGCAATAATGAAGGAATAGATGGGCTGAATGTCAATTAGTTATCAAAACAGCAAACAACTAATATTCTCCATGTCTAATATATGGTACAATGAGGCAAAGGGTGTAAGTGTCCCCAAAAGTCAATGACAATTGAAAATATAAAATATAAAAATATCTGAATATCAATAAAGCAAAACTATTTGTGTGAAAGAAGTGGTAAAAGAAGCATATTTGGAGGTATGCAATCTATGCGAATATAAAGTCAGCCAAGTGGGTTTTTTACCTCATACTTGGTCTAGCAGAAAGGAACATAATCTCATTTAAATATTGAGTATTCGTAAAGCTCCACCATTCAACACTGTTACTCAAAAAATGACTAAACTAATATTTTCATATTTAAGTATAGAAATCTTAGCTATTTTAGTTATTTCTAGATTTGTATTTAATCTTGACTTTATTATGCAAACCAGTTTCCACTCTGGTGTAGATTTTAAATCTTTTTAAAAAAGTATTATATTATTTACATTTAAAAAAAAATGTAAATGTGACATAAACCTGCTCTTACAACTAATATTTAGTTTGATTTGCTAAGCTCGATGATCAACATGTTCTGATAGTAAGCAGGTCTTTCCGCTGAAATACTAAAGGCTTGATTATTGAAGAGCTCGAGAGATGATGACGGGCGCGCGCTCACAGGATCCGGTTCGGGTCCTGGTTCGGAACCGGTTCGATGATGACGGCTCTGTCATTCAGAGCATCTACCGGAGCTCGAGCTGCTGAAACACCCACGAGAAAGTTCTGCATCACCTCGTTATTCGCATGCCTACCGTTAAGATGAAAGTCTCACACAAATACACGAGTTTAGAATTTAAATCTAATGTTACGCGTGAGACGAGCAGAAGTAAAACCCGCGTCAGGTGCCGATGTCACGGTGAATAACCACAAACTCATCGCGCCTGTGATGGATCAGAACCGCACGTGCTTGACTCTCCCATCATCATCATCATCATCATAATATGGAGAATGCCAGAGAAAGAGCGTTTACCTGAGAGATGCTGAGAGCCCGACCGTCCGGCGTCTTCAGACAGTCAAACACATGACATCATCCCCGCGAGCGTCTGACCCGCGCGAGCGAGCGAGCGTCGCGTCAGGACTGTCCTGGGCCCTTCCTCTCAGCCAATCAGACGCTCAGCATCAGCATCAGTCGCGCGCTCCTCCTACTGATGCTACAGGGGACGCGGGGCTAGTTGTCACGGGCGTTGAGTCTCAGCTACTGTAAGATCAAATAAAACCTGACATTCATACATCTCCGATAAACCTACCTGTAATGTTTCGAAACAGTTTTATAACAAACTTGTTTTTATTGTCCTTTCAAGTTCATAACAGGAACAGCAACTGAACATCTATTACACTGGCTTCCAATCCACTCTACAGGTTAGTGTTATACTACTGACACCTCGTGCTTAGTTTCAGCACTTACAACTTATCACCACACTTCCGTTACTACTGTTTACAATATCCACTAAACAAACCTTATTTTGTACGTCTGTTTTAAGCTACTAATTATATTGTGATTAATAAATGGCAGAGTACATTATCTTAATAAAATGTGCTGAATTTAAGGAGGTTTTGGAAACCCCTAAACAGTAAAAAACCGAAAGTACTAATGAAATGAAGTGACTGAATTGTAGTCGTTCATGTTAAATTGGTGAATTTTGTACAAGGACTCTATGAGTGCAGGGGCGTAAATTTCATCTAAATGTTGGGGGGACAATAAACATAACATTCCTCAAGAGTGATTTGTGAAGGGGACACCAATAATACAGGCAAAATTTTTCTTTTTAAGGATATGTGTACAGACAGGAAAGCCTTACTACTATTATTAGTGCAGCATGGAGACCGTGCCATTATCCATCTCCTCAAAGGTTCTCTCTGGTTCAATGAAGAAGCGGAATAAATTGACCAAAGTATTCTTCATTGGTGTGCGATATTGACAAAAAATTATCTCTCGTATTTACAGAGATTTTATCGATATCAATAATTCGACAGTATTTTGCTGAGTGTGCTATTGTGCTGATTGGCAGGTTTAGGACTGCCATGGACAGCCGACTCCTAAAGTTTTTGATATTCTTCATATTCTGTGCTGGTCAGTTCACAGCAGTGACAGAAATCATTTTTCCAATAAGTTTAATTTGATTTTTACCTTCATTGGCATTTTTACCTTTATAAATTTACTTTTAAACCTAATTATATGCATGCATCATCTTTTGTGTCGATTTCATACATTTAATTAAATTAAATTATAATAAGACACATGAAGCCCTAAATGGTTTAGCTCCAGTCTATTTAACGGATCTTCTATCGCCCTATAATCCATCACGCTCTTTAAGATCACTAAATTCGAGGCTTCTGGTCATACCTAGGATATCCAGATCCACCAAAGGAGGGAGAGCATTTTCGCATTTATCTCCAAAGCTCTGGAATAGCCTTCCTGATATTGTTCGAGACTCAGACTCGCTCTCCCAGTTTAAAACTAGACTAAAGACGCATCTCTTCAGCCAGGCATTCATATACATTTTTTTATCTTACAGTTACTGTAAATCCGGCCTCTAGTTCATAAATACCAGAGGAGAACTGGCCCCCGTCTGAGCCTGGGTTCTCCCAAGGTTTTTTTTCTCCATTAGGTCACCTGATGGAGTTTTAGGACACCAGTGGGTCACCTGATGGAGTTTTAGGACACCAGTGGGTAACTTGATGGAGTTTTAGGACACCAGTAGGTCACTTGATGGAGTTTTGGGACACCAATGGGTCACCTGATCGAGTTTTAGGAAACCAGTAGGTCACCTGATGGAGTTTTGGGACACCAGTGGGTCACCTGATGGAGTTTTGGGACACCAATGGGTCACCTGATGGAGTTTTAGGACACCAGTAGGTCACCTGATGGAGTTTTGGGACAGCAGTGGGTCACCAGATGGAGTTTTAGGACACCAGTAGGTCACCTGATGGGAGTTTTGGGACACCAGTGGGTCACCTGATGGAGTTTTGGGACACCAGTGGGTCACCTGATGGAGTTTTAAGACACCAGTAGGTCACCTGATGGAGTTTTAGGACACCAGTGGGTCACCTGATGGAGTTTTAGGACACCAGTAGGTCACCTGATGGAGTTTTAGGACACCAGTAGGTCACCTGATGGAGTTTTGGGACACCAGTAGGTCACCTGATGGAGTTTTAGGACACCAGTAGGTCACCTGATGGAGTTTTGGGACACCAGTGGGTCATTTGATGGAGTTTTGGGACACCAGTGGGTCACCAGATGGATTTTAGGACACCAGTAGGTCACCTGATGGGAGTTTTGGGACACCAGTGGGTCACCTGATGGAGTTTTGGGACACCAGTGGGTCACCTGATGGAGTTTTAGGACACCAGTAGGTCACCTGATGGGAGTTTTGGGACACCAGTGGGTCACCTGATGGAGTTTTGGGACACCAGTGGGTCACCTGATGGAGTTTTAGGACACCAGTGGGTCACCTGATGGAGTTTTAGGACACCAGTAGGTCACCTGATGGAGTTTTAGGACACCAGTAGGTCACCTGATGGAGTTTTGGGACACCAGTGGGTCATTTGATGGAGTTTTAGGACACCAGTAGGTCACCTGATGGAGTTTTAGGACACCAGTGGGTCACCTGATGGAGTTTTAGGACACCAGTAGGTCACCTGATGGAGTTTTGGGACACCAATGGGTCACCTGATGGAGTTTTAGGACACCAGTAGGTCACCTGATGGAGTTTTGGGACACCAGTGGCTCACCTGATGGAGTTTTAGGACACCAGTAGGTCACCTGATGGAGTTTTGGGACACCAGTGGGTCACCTGATGGAGTTTTAAGACACCAGTGGGTCACCTGATGGAGTTTTGGGACACCAGTAGGTCACCTGATGGAGTTTTGGGACACCAGTGGGTCACCTGATGGAGTTTTGGGACACCAGTGGGTCACCTGATGGAGTTTTGGGACACCAGTAGGTCACCTAATGGAGATTTGGGACACCAGTGGGTCACTTGATGGAGTTTTAGGACACCAGTAGGTCACTTGATGGAGTTTTAGGAAACCAGTAGGTCACCTGATGGAGTTTTGGGACACCAGTGGGTCACCTGATGGAGTTTTGGGACACCAGTGGGTCACCTGATGGAGTTTTAGGACACCAGTAGGTCACCTAATGGAGTTTTGGGACACCAGTGAGTCACTTGATGGAGTTTTAGGACACCAGTAGTTCACCTAATGGAGTTTTAGGACACCAGTAGTTCACCTAATGGAGTTTTAGGACACCAGTAGTTCACCTGATGGAGTTTTGGGACACCAGTGGGTCACCCGATGGAGTTTTGGGACACCAGTGGGTCACCTGATGGAGTTTTGGGACACCAGTGGGTCACCTGATGGGAGTTTTGGGACACCAGTGGGTCACCTGATGGAGTTTTAAGACACCAGTGGGTCACCTGATGAAGTTTTGGGACACCAGTAGGTCACCTAATGGAGTTTTGGGACACCAGTGGGTCACCTGATGGAGTTTTGGGACACCAGTGGGTCACTTGATGGAGTTTTGGGACACCAGTGGGTCACCTGATGGAGTTTTGGGACACCAGTGGGTCACCTGATGGAGTTTTAGGACACCAGTAGTTCACCTGATGGAGTTTTAGGACACCAGTGGGTCACCTAATGGAGTTTTGGGACACCAGTGGGTCACCTGATGAAGTTTTGGGACACCAGTAGGTCACCTGATGGAGTTTTGGGACACCAGTGGGTCACTTGATGGAGTTTTAGGACACCAGTAGTTCACCTAATGGAGTTTTAGGACACCAGTAGTTCACCTGATGGAGTTTTGGGACACCAGTGGGTCACTTGATGGAGTTTTAGGACACCAGTAGGTCACCTAATGGAGTTTTAGGACACCAGTAGTTCACCTGATGGAGTTTTGGGACACCAGTAGGTCACCTAACGGAGTTTTGGGACACCAGTGGGTCACCTGATGGAGTTTTGGGACACCAGTAGGTCACCTAATGGAGTTTTGGGACACCAGTGGGTCACTTGATGGAGTTTTAGGACACCAGTAGTTCACCTAATGGAGTTTTAGGACACCAGTAGTTCACCTAATGGAGTTTTAGGACACCAGTAGTTCACCTGATGGAGTTTTGGGACACCAGTGGGTCACCCGATGGAGTTTTAGGACACCAGTGGGTCACCTGATGGAGTTTTGGGACACCAGTGGGTCACCTGATGGAGTTTTGGGACACCAGTGGGTCACCTGATGGAGTTTTGGGACACCAGTAGGTCACCTGATGGGAGTTTTGGGACACCAGTGGGTCACCTGATGGAGTTTTAAGACACCAGTGGGTCACCTGATTAAGTTTTGGGACACCAGTAGGTCACCTAATGGAGTTTTGGGACACCAGTGGGTCACCTGATGGAGTTTTGGGACACCAGTGGGTCACTTGATGGAGTTTTGGGACACCAGTGGGTCACCTGATGGAGTTTTGGGACACCAGTGGGTCACCTGATGGAGTTTTAGGACACCAGTAGTTCACCTGATGGAGTTTTAGGAAACCAGTGGGTCACCTAATGGAGTTTTGGGACACCAGTGGGTCACCTGATGGAGTTTTGGGACACCAGTAGTTCACCTAATGGAGTTTTAGGACACCAGTAGGTCACCTGATGGAGTTTTAGGACACCAGTAGGTCACCTGATGGAGTTTTGGGACACCAGTGGGTCACTTGATGGAGTTTTGGGACACCAGTAGTTCACCTAATGGAGTTTTAGGACACCAGTAGTTCACCTGATGGAGTTTTGGGACACCAGTGGGTCACTTGATGGAGTTTTAGGACACCAGTAGGTCACCTAATGGAGTTTTAGGACACCAGTAGTTCACCTGATGGAGTTTTGGGACACCAGTAGGTCACCTAATGGAGTTTTGGGACACCAGTGGGTCACCTGATGGAGTTTTGGGACACCAGTAGGTCACCTGATGGAGTTCTAGGACACCAGTAGGTCACTTGATGGAGTTTTTCAGTTCCTTGCCACTGTTGCCTTTGGCTTGCTCAGTTGGGGATATTCAAATTAATTAACCAATCATTAATACCATTGATCAGCCCTACCAAACGTGGATTTTTTTTCGACTAAGAAAGAAACATTGTTATGTTATTTGATTGATATTGTGAAGCTGCTTTGATACAATCTATATTGTGAAAAGCGCTATATAAATATACTTGACTTGATAAAAGGTCTGGTACCAATCAAATGAAAAAAGTCTCAACAAAATCTTTGCAATGGAGAGGAAACACAGAAGCTGCATTTGAAGTGGCATTTAGATGCTTTTACAAACATAAATAATGTTTTGTTTAAAACATAAAACGTTAAATATTGATATTCGAAATTATTTAAAACATGAAAAGATACTTTAAATGTGAAACTTAAACCACCAGTAGGTGGAGTCATTGAGATTCAACAGATTCGTTCCAAAAGCTGATTCATTCAGTAAGGAAACACCTTGTGTGTTTCTCAGAGACGCAATCACAGTGCTGTGGCTTAGTTTGCAACTATTTTTGTTGGTGAAATAGAGCTAAAACAGGCAATATGGTGTCTAAAAGTCACTTAATATTAACTTCTTGTATATTAAACTTGTATAAAATCAAAATCACATTTATTATCATGCTAATATCTGGAGGAAAAACTGCACTCTGCGTGTGATATTATATTAGATTAACTATATTTAATTATATAAACCGAGTAAATCACAGTGAAAGTGTGAAAATCTAAATGCGCACCGCACTAGTCTAATCTACAAGACTACACGAGTGTATGCCTACACTCTATGAGTGTGTGAGGGAACGATTTTAAACAATCTTGGTAAATGACTGTAGACTTATACATGATTTATTAATGACTCAGCATCCTCTATATTAAAGAGAAAATAATCACTTCATCCGATGTTTAAAGTGAATAAAATAGCCCTGACTTACTGGAGTTTCACAACTACTAAAAAAACCTCTTGCTCTCCCACTGGAGAGAGAGTGTGTGTGTGTGTGTCTCAGAGGTGGACAGTAACAAAGTACATTTATCTGTACTTTACTTGAGTATTATTTCTTCTGGAAACTTTTTACTTTAACTTCACATTTGAAAGACAAATATCATACTTTTTACTCCACTACATTTCTGTCAAGGTCCTTGAGTAGAAAGTAGTAATGTCAGTCAGGGGAGGATTTTGGTTGCAAATGAAAGTCAGGTTGATGTCAGAACCTGATGATTATGGCTGTCTTTTTTTTCTTTCTTTTTTTGTTAATTCAGTTTAATTTCTATAGGTTTTATAGCATTCTGAAAGCTCTCCCACAGATACTACTAACTGGTAGGTGTATACACGAGGCTGCTTCAGAGGCATAAGGTACTGTATTACATACAACAATACAACAATAATAAAACAATGCAATGATATTTACTCTTTACTTTTGATACTTAAGTAATTTTTAAAAGCAATAACTTCTGTGCTTTTACTTAAGTAAAAATAAGTCTTTACTACTTTTACTTATAACGGAGTAATATTTGACCAGTAGTATCTGTACTTTCACTCAAGTAAGGAAGTTGTGTACTTTGTCCACCTCTGGTGTGTGGTGAGGTAAAGGGGAGCAGGCAGTGGACCAAAGCACTGCGAGGCAAGGGAGGGGGACTCAAAATTTTAGGGTCTTTTGTTTCTGTCCCGTTTGCATTTGTATTTTTTTACTACTTACTCAATATATATATTTTAAGTATATATCATTATATTATTTACAATACACATATTTTAATGATATTTTTAGGAGGGGACAACCCTCAGATGGGGGGGGGGGGGCCGCCCGTGATTTCCCCCATGTATGAGTGAGATTGTGTCCAACTCTTTTGCTGGATTTTAATCAAACATCCAAAATGCAGGCAAAACTAATGGTTTAATAATACAAGTATTTTATTTCTAGCAGTAGTGATGCGCCACATGTTGCAGTGGCACACACAGCGACACACACACACACACACTCATTTGAGCAGACTCCTGTAGGCCAGTGAAGACAGATGAGGGCAGCAGTGGTCCGGCATCTGTTGACAGAACAACCAATGTCTTTCAGACAAGATGCTGAGCATTAAAGGATTTATGTACTATTAGAAATAATACTATATTCATGGATGCTAGTGTTTGTTAGGGTGCGTCCTATAACTGTAGGTTTGTGTGACAAATCAATCCTGAAAACAGGGTTCGTACAGGCACTGTAAAATGAAATCCCAGGACTTTAAGCACTACTTTTTGGTTTTCAAGGACTACAATTAGAGATCCCCCTATCAAACAATATCGTTATTATCTTATCTAAGGAAAATAGATTAAAAAAATAACCTAATAAAACAATAGTACAAATAAAGTGCAACACAAGTAATGACTGAGGCAACTTTGAATGAAAGCTGTATCATACTTGGATATTTATATGAGCAATATCAAGCTCATAGCCATGCAAAATGGCTCTATATCTTTATCAGACGGGTTGCAATGTTAATTTTGAGTGCAAATTAAACACTAATTTCACATATATTGTTGTTGAAAAAGTGCAAGCCATTAATATATACATTTTTTAATATAACTCTGATTGTATTCGTCTGAAAGAAGCATGTCATATACACCTAGGATGGCTTGAGGGTGAGTAAATCATGGGCTAATTTTAATTTTTGCGTAACTATCCCTTTAATAACCCCGATCCAGCCAGTAAGTTTAGGCCCACCTGGGGGGCCCGCGGTTCTCAAGACAAGACTCGACTGGACACTTCAAGGCTCAACCAAGTGTTTACCACAGCAGAATGGAACCCAAACACGTTTGTTCACCACAACACTCTCCCCATCAGCTGAGCTGCATCACAATGTGGAAAAGCAGCTCGACATCTTGCATACAAGAGTGACAAGCTGGTGACAAGGTCTCGACAGGATCAGACTGCAATGGATCTCTTGCAGACGAAGAGTTCAGCGATATGCCACACCTTTACTAAGTGTGCAGTCCATCCCAACTTTGGCTGCCTCACCAACTTCAGTCCTTGCCAATCTGTGGAGTACAGAGAAGCGCCTCCTCCGGGATCCAGACCATGCCCCAGCATACAGCTCAGAAATCCAGCTCTTGAACAGGCTGGATACACCACAAAAGTGAGTCAAGAAATGTGGGAGTCATCTAGAGTCATGGTTCATCCCGCATCATATGGTAACACAATGAGAAAAACAGAATTGTGTTTAACTGTTCATTTACCCATAAAGGAAACAATTGTAATGAATTGCCTGGTCCCAATTTAAGCTCTTCTCTGCTAGGCGTCCTGCTGTGATTTAGAGAACATCCCACAGCTGTCAGCAGTGACATTAAAAGGTGTTTCATCAGGCGAGGCTACTCCCGAGGATAGACCACTCTTACAGCTCCTGTCGCGTGATATGCAGAGAGACAACCCTCCTAGTGTATACAAATGGCAAGTCCTGCCATTTGGGACAACTTGCTCCCCATGCTGTGCAACATATGCACTTCAGAAGCACGTCACTGATCACAGTCAAGAAGGAGATGATGTGCAGGATGCTTTTGAAAGACACTTTTATGTGTCTCTTCCCCTAAATCAGCTAAAGCAGCAGTCAACAAGGTGAGAGAGCTACTGGCTAGTGGAGGCTTTAGATTAAGGCAATGGGCAAGTAACATACCAGATTTCATAAGGCACCTTCCTGCAGAAATACTGTCCCAAGATAGTGACCAGTGGCTTAACCAAAGCCAAATGGACCCACAGGTTCCTGCTCTGGGAATACGCTGGAGGTGTAGGTCAGATCCCCCTGACATGCAAGTCCCATCTGCAAGAAGTAAGCCCTACAACAATGAGAAATATTTACAGGGTGCTGGCCAGCCAGTATCACCCACTTGGGTTCACCCTTTCACAACAAGGGCCAAGATTCTTGTTCAACCGTTGTGTAATAATAAGAGAGAATGGGATGACCCACTGCTCCCTGGTGATATTCTTGAAGCTTGGAAAGCTTGGTAGAACGAACTCTCAAATCTGGAAAAACTCAGTTTGCCTCGCTATTAGGCAAGCCACAAACTAGATTACCCCAGCTGCAACAGTTAAGTCCACATCTTCTGTGATGCTTCAGAGCGGGCCTACAGGTGTGTTGTATATCTGCGTGCTGAGGATCCACACGGCCAAGTTGAGGTGGCATTCATTACTGCCCGATCGCAAGCAGCTCCCAAGAAACAACTTTCAATGCCCAGGCTGGAGCTGTGTGCCGCCCTCACTGGTGCTCAACTTGCCTAAGGGTTGCAGAGGGAACTAATCCCAAATTATCCTGTGGACAGACTCAACGACTGTTATTAACTGGCTCCAGTCTGATTCTACCGCTTCAAGGTATTTGTAGGGACACGAGTTACCTGCGTGAAGTTGGCCCCCCACCCAACGCAAAACGTCGTCAAACTATGCTCAACCGTTTGTGCTCCGTTTGTGCTGGTTTGTGCTGTAAAAGGTTTCCTTTGTGCTGTTTCGGTTTTTTAGATATTAAAAGAATATTTTTAGGTCATTCTGAGGTCACTTAGCCCCCCCACATGATCCAAATTCACCCAAAATAGGCTCGTTCGTTTGTGCTTCGTTTGTGCTGGTTTGTGCCGGTACACTTTTCGTTTGTGCTGTGTCGGGTTTTAAAATATCGGAAATTGAATTATAGACGATGACGTCACCAGCCCCACCACATGCTCCAAATTCACCCAAAATAGACGCAATCGTTTGTGCTCCGTTTGTGCTGGTTTGTGCTGTAAAAAGTTTCGTTTGAGCTGCTTTGGTTTTTTAGATATTAAAATAATATTAGGTGGTCATTCTGAGGTCACTCAGCCCCCCACATGCTCCAAATTCACCCAAAATAGGCTCGTTCGTTTGTGCTTCGTTTGTGCCGGTAAAATTTTCTTTTGTGCTGTGCCGGGTTTTAAAATATCAGAAATTGAATTATAGACGATGACGTCACCAGCCCCCCCACATGCTCCAAATTCACCAAAAATAGTCTCGTTCGTTTGTGCTCCGTTTGTGCTGTAAAAGGTTTCGTTTGAGCTGCTTCAGTTTTTTAGATATAAAATAATATTAGGTGGTCATTCTGAGGTCACTCAGCCTCCCACATGCTCCAAGTTCGCCCAAAATAGTCTCGTTCGTTTGTGCCGGTAAAATTTTCGTTTGTGCTGTGTCGGGTTTTAAAATATTAGACATTCAATTATTGTTGATGACGTCACCAGCGCCCCCACATGCTCCAAATTCACCCAAAATAGTCTCGTTCGTTTGTGCTCCGTTTGTGCACAACTAACTGAATGGGGGAGACGCTGAATGAGAGAGAATTATAGACGGTGTACCAGCCCACTTTTTTTTAATAGTAGGCTAGTTAAAGTAACAAGGTAAGACCTAAAGAATTGGCAAACCAAATCACAATATTCACTTAGGTTATGTTATCCTGTGCGTTTTCAACTTTTAACGAACACCGCGGATACAGGATGTGGATGCAACACAAACTTCAAGGTTAGTGTTTTTATTTACTGTATGTTGTGTTTTGTTTATAACATATATGAAAATTGTCACAAATACACGCACCATCTGTTTGCAGTGTGTTACTGCGGTCACGCCATCTGTGCTTCGGAAAAGTGCGGTCGCGCCATCTACGCTTAAAAATATATTGCGCGTCTACACGAGGTTGCGTGGTAGACGAAAGGTTTATGGCTTGGTGTCAGCAGACCTTTAAAAAATATATTAAAAAATAAATAATATCAAATTGTTTTCGGCAAACTCCACCAGATTATTGTTCTTCATCTCACTGTCTACCACTGTGGTGATTTTCATGTTGATTTACTGTTTTATTATTTTATAATTCCCTGCCAAAGTCATGAATATTTACATTGCAATACAGTAATATTTGAAAAAATCATAAAAATGTGAAATAAAATTGTTTTCTGCAAACTCCAACAGATTATTGTTCTTCATCTCACTGTCTACCACTGTGGTGATTTTCATGTTGATTTACTGTTTTATTATTTAATAATTCCCTGCCAAAGTCATGAATATTTACATTGCTATACAGTAATATTTGAAAAATTCATAAAAAAAAAAAAATCAAATTCTTTTCTGCAAACTCCAACAGATTATTGTTCTACGTCTCACTGACTACCACTTTGGTGATTTTCATGTTGATCTACTGTTTTATTATTTCATAATTAACTGCAAAACTCCTATACTGTATACCTTGTTATACAGCAATAGTATTCATTGAGATGTAGAACAATAATCTGGTGGAATTTGCAGAAAACAATTCGATTAGAATTTATGAATTTATTAAATATTACTGTATAGCAATGTAAATATTCATGACTTTGACAGGGAATTATTAAATAATAAAACATTAAATCAACATGAAAATCACTACAGTGGTAGACAGTGAGATGAAGAACAATAATATGTTGGAGATGGCAGAAAACAAATTTATTTCACATTTTTATGAATTTATAAAATATTACTGTATTGCAATGTAAATATTCATGACTTTGGCAGGGAATTATTAAATAATAAAACAGTAAATCAACATGAAAATCCCAACATTGGTAGTGAGTGAGATGTAGAACAAGAATCTGGTGGAGTTTGCAGAAAACAATTTGATATTATTTATTTTTTAATATATTTTTTAAAGGTCTGCCGACACCAAGCCATAAACCTTTCGTCTACCACGCAACCTCGTGTAGACGCGCAATATATTTTTAAGCGTAGATGGCGCTGTGGTGAGGGGGCCGTGGTTTTGCAAAGTCTGTAGCGAGAGACAAGTCAGCGAGCTGTGCGGTAAGTGGGTCAAGTGCAGATGATGAACACCTGTGTCTGATTGCAGTAATTGGCGTGGAGACCGCATATAAGCTGCCAGGAATGAGAGAGGAATGAGAGAGGCCTGGGACTCGCACGCGACTGCAACAGCACACACTGGCAAACGGACTGAGTTGATTCGAGTGGAAAAGAGTGTTTTGGATATTGTGCTGTAGTGTTTCACTACAGTGAAGGCGCACGAGCGCACCTTTTTGTTTTCTTTATTTTGTTGCTAAATAAAGTGCGAGTCCCAATTCCGCCAACCCTGTCTTCTTCTTCCTACACCCACGCTGAGTTTCACTACACTGGTGCCGAAACCCGGGAAGAAGAAGACTGCCGCCGCCATGCAGACCCCGCCAGGAACGCCATTTGCGGACCTCATTCAAACGCTCGCGGGTCTTCACAGGGAACAACACCACGCCCTGCTGGCCGTAAAGGAGGAGCAAGACCAGCGGTTCCAGATGCTTCTCCAAGGCCAGCAAGAAGACCGCGAGCTGTTCCGGAGCTGGCTCGACCGGGAGATTCGGGGCCGTCCCTAATCCAGCTACGGCCTCGGCCCTGCCCCTGCCTCTCAATAAGATGGGACCCCAGGATGAGCCGAAGGCATTCCTGGACCTTTTTGAGAGGTCGGCCGAGGCCCGGGGATGGCCCCGAGCGGACTGGCCCATGCGACTCATCCCACTGCTATCGGGAGAGTCGCAGATAGCCGCCCACCAACTGCCAGTCCAGAATCTCCTGGTCTATGAAGACCTGAGGCGCGCCATTCTTCAGCGGGTCGGCTGGACCCCTGAACAGCATCGCCAGCGGTTCAGATCCCTGAGCCTGGAAGAGTCCGGCCGACCCTTCGTCATGGCGCAACAGCTCCGGACTCCTGCCGCAGATGGCTGACGGAGGCGACGTTGAGGACGTTGTCAACAAGGTGGTACTGGAACAATTCATCTCCAAACTGCCCAAGAAGACCGCCCAGTGGGTCCAGTGCCACTGCCCGACGTCGCTGGACCGGGCCATCCACCTGGCGGAGGATCACATGGTGGCGTGCCCAGGGGTCGGCGAGCCCCTTCCATCCGCCTCTCTCTCTCTCCCTCTCTCGTCCCCTTCTCTCGCCAAACCTGTCCCCCTTCCCAGGTCTCGTGGGGGGCTGATGCCCCGGTCGGCGCCGAGGTGGAAAACGGGGGCTCCGGCGGAGCCTGTCCCCGCATTCAGGGCCCCACCCAGGGGGGCTGCGTCCATCGACCACTCCGCCCCGATTCCGGCAGCTTATATGCGGTCTGCACGCCAATTACTGCAATCAGACACAGGTGTTCATCATCTGCACTTGACCCACTTACTCACCGCACAGCTCGCTGACTCGTCTCTCGCTACAGACTTCGCAAAACCACGCCCCCCTCGCCACAGGCGCGACCGCACTTTTCCGAAGCACAGATGGCGTGACCGCAGTAACACAGCAAACAGATGGTGCATGTATTTGTGACAATTTTCATATATGTTATAAACAAAACACAACATACAGTAAGTAAAAACACTAACCTTGAAGTTTGTGTTGCATCCACATCCTGTATCCGCGGTGTTCGTTAAAAGTTGAAAACGCACAGGATAACATAACCTAAGTGAATATTGTGATTTGGTTTGCCGATTCTTTAGGTCTTACCTTGTTACTTTAACTAGACTACTATTAAAAAAAAGTGGGCTGGTGCACCGTCTATAATTCTCTCTCATTCAGTGTCTCGCCCATTCAGTTAGTTGTGCACAAACGGAGCACAAACGAACGAGACTATTTTGGGTGAATTTGGAGCATGTGGGGGCGCTGGTGACGTCATCAACAATAATTGAATGTCTAATATTTTAAAACCTGACACAGCACAAACGAAAATTTTACCGGCACAAACCAGCACAAACGAAGCACAAACGAACGAGACTATTTTGGGCGAATTTGGAGCATGTGGGGGGCTGAGTGACCTCAGAATGACCACCTAATATTATTTTATATCTAAAAAACTGAAGCAGCTCAAACGAAACCTTTTACAGCACAAACGGAGCACAAACGAACGAGACTATTTTTGGTGAATTTGGAGCATGTGGGGGGGCTGGTGACGTCCTCGTCTATAATTCAATTTCTGATATTTTAAAACCTGGCACAGCACAAAAGAAAATTTTACCGGCACAAACGAAGCACAAACGAACGAGCCAATTTTGGGTGAATTTGGAGCATGTGGGGGGCTGAGTGACCTCAGAATGACCACCTAATATTATTTTAATATCTAAAAAACCGAAGCAGCTCAAACGAAACTTTTTACAGCACAAACCAGCACAAACGGAGCACAAACGATTGCGTCTATTTTGGGTGAATTTGGAGCATGTGGTGGGGCTGGTGATGTCATCGTCTATAATTCAATTTCCGATATTTTAAAACCCGACACAGCACAAACGAAAAGTGTACCGGCACAAACCAGCACAAACGAAGCACAAACGAATGAGCCTATTTTGGGTGAATTTGGATCATGTGGGGGGGCTAAGTGACCTCAGAATGACCTAAAAATATTCTTTTAATATCTAAAAAACCGAAACAGCAGAAACGAAACTTTTTACAGCACAAACCAGCACAAACGGAGCACAAACGAATGAGCATAGTTTGACGACGTTTTGCGTTGGGTGGGGGGCCAACTTCACGCAGGTACGAGTTGCTGAGATCCAGGTGCTGACTTATACCAGAAACTGGCGTTATGTTGACTCCATGAACAACCCAGCTGATGACATCACAAGGGAAAAGACCCTACTGGAGCATTTTACAGACCTAGTGACGGCTACTGCAGAGTACCTACACAAGGCAACCGTATACACCACGCATGTTTATGCTTACATTTAGGTTTTGCATTGCAATTGTTGTTAAGGCAACTTGGTTGTTTGCTCTGTAAGGAAAATTATTTGCCTTTACTATTTTTACGCTTTATATTGGATTTTAGATTCATATGATGTGCGCTACAGCTCATTCTTAGTCATATCGTTTCCATATATTTTCTTTAAGAGCATATTATTTTCTTTTTGAATACTTCTACATTATAAGACGATCTAATAACTATTTACTGTATTGTTATTTATTATTAATGTTTGTTGTGACTGTACTAAGAAAATATAATATTTATTATTTCCTTATGTCGAACCACATCTCTATCCACCTGTAACTTTACTGAAGCAAGTTAGAATTAAAGAGAACTTTTATGGAGGACAAAGACTAACAGATGCCCCACAGTTATCATCACTCCAAACTAGCAACACAATCTTACTCCATTACAAATCGTCTTCCAATAATTAAAGCACTTTTCATAAATAAGGCTGTTTTCAAGGGTTTTCCAGGACTTAAAATTAAAAACGTCAAATTAAATTTTCAAGCATTTTAAGCACCTTGTCCGAACCCTGTGAAAGTGCTTGTTTGTGCAGAGTCATCTGATATTTTAGTGTTTTCTGTTATCTGCAGGTCCAGATGTGTGAGTGTGTGTTTTCTCTGTTACCTGCACGCCCAGATGTGTGAGTGTTTTTGCTCTGTTACCTGCACGCCCAGATGTGTGTGTGTGTGTGTGTTTTCTCTGTTACCTGCAGGTCCAGATGTGTGTGTGAGTTTTCTCTCTGTTACCTGCAGGCCCCGGATGTGTGAGTGTGTTTTCTCTGTTACCTGCACGCCTAGATGTGTGTGTGAGTGTGTTCTCTTAATTTTGTATTCATTGTCAACGCAGTGCAGCAGCTAGCAGACCTTGAGCAGGCTGTCTAGCGTGCTCATTGGCTGCCCTGCGGCAACTGCAGCAGCCTACCACTGAGCCCGGCGTGACGTCACGTCCAATGAAGTCTTAGCCCGCCAGAGGTTAGGGCTCAGAGGCTGTCTCCCTGATTTTCATCTCTTCAGCGAAGCTCTTCGCATTGCTGGATTCTGAGAGAAGCCCCCGCTGCCGGTGAGAAAGCAACAAAGCCAGCTTAGGACAGTGCCTGAGGAAGCCGGTCGTCTTCGCTGCCTTCAGCCATCCGTGCGAGCTACGCTATCCGACGACGTATCCTTTTACTTAGCTCTACTCGGTGCGTTCGCTGCTGCGACACCCCTTCCTAATCGCACTTCCTGTGGCTCGTGCAGAGCCCCGCTCAGCGTCGGAGACCGCCATATGATCTGCGCTCTCTGCCTGGGCCAGGAACATGCAGATCTCGCTCTCACGTCGGGAGGCTGTGAGCATTATGAGGAACTTCTGACGTCGACCCTGCGGGCTCGACTCGGAAGTTTTTAACCCCGAAGCGGTCACTCCGCCCTTTGTAGGACCGCGCAAGAAGAGGCACCATTCTCAAAGGCCGCCGGAGCCTTTGGTCACTGCAAAGCGCTCGCCGGAGCCTCTCCCTCGAGCTTCGCTACCCCCCTCACGGACGCGCAGCTGCCCGCACTGCCGTCGCTTCGGATGATGAGGTGGAAGGAAACGCCACAGGAGACAGCTGTTCCATTCTGGAGTCGGACATTGAGGAGTGGTCGGGTTGTCATCACTCCGCCTCCTCGATCCACGAATCCGGCCGGACTCGTGCTGGAGTGGACGCTGAGCTGATGCGTCTCCTTTCCCAGGCCGTCGGCCGACTCGGCTTTGAGTGGTCACCACCGAAGGAGCCCGCGCCTAACAGACTCGACAGCTGCTTTCTTCATCGCCGCCGCCAAGCGCCTGCATCCAGGTCTGCGCCTTTCCTGCCAGAACTCCGTTTCCGCGTCGCTCATATGCCGCCGCCGGACAGGTCGTATCCACCCTGGACTCGATCACAGTGACCCAGAGAAATATCATAAAGAGTATAATGTCTGGTTATCAGGCTCACGCCAATAATGTCTTAAGTGTAGAAAAAGTGCCTACATCTCAGTGTTCACCCCTACACACAAGCACAACACTTCCTGTCTCACTCACAGAGCCCCCTCTCATAAAGCTGGCAAATGCAGCTCGAGTGTTAAATGTAGGAAATGTGCCCACGAGTCCGTGCCCACGCTTACCATCTGCCCGCTCTATCACACGGCCAAAACAGCCTCATATCGGTCAGGTTATGAATGTAAGTCCCGTGCCCGCTCACGCTCCCCATCCAAAGCGATCGGGGCATCACATATGAATGTAAGTCCCGTGCCCGCTCACGAGCATTCACGCTTACTAATAAACACTTCACCCAAGGCGCTGCTCACGCATCACAGTGATCACCAAACGCTCCCCATTCATAGCAATCAGGACGTCATATATGAAACAGCCTGCCACCGCTGTCAGCGAGCCGCCGTATTCAAGCACCGAGGGTGCGCACGCCGCGCCCATACCTCCGGTTCAGTTTCTCGAGCCCACGCAGTGCGGCGATCAGAACCCGGAGGCCATTCTGCCCCTAGCTGCATATATAAAAGCGTGGGACGCGATTACAGGGGTATCAGAATTGGTCACTAATCACTATAAGGCAGGGCTATTCGCAGTTCTATGGCCGGCCTCCGCGCTTTCGAGCACGGACCGCAACGACTGTGTATGTGGAAGTAGCACATCTACTCCACGCAGAAATAGCAAAGCTGCTGTGCAAAGGGGCCATAGAACCGGTACCTCCTTCTCTGAGCGAGTCAGTCTTTTACAGCCATTATTTTCTCGTACCCAAGAAGGACGGAGCCCTTCAGTAAAATCAGTTAAATCCTCGCGCACGTTCGCCCGAGGGACTGGTTTATCTCTCTCGATCTGAAAGATCGATTTCAGATTTCAGATAAGATCCATTCTTGAGATTCGCCTTCGACGGTCCGGTATATCAATACAGCGTCCTGCCGTTCAGCCTGTCTTTAGCACCCCGTACATTCACAAAGTGCATACGCAGCTCTCGCCCCCTTGAGAAATCAGGGCTTGCAAATTATGAACTATCTGGACGATAGACTGATTGTGGCACAGTCAGAGATAGAACTTTTATCTCACAGAGCAGTGCTCCTCAGTCATCTGGAATGCCTGGGTCTCAAGGTCAACTGGACCAAGAGCTCATTACTGCCCAGCCAGTCAATTTCCTTTCTAGGAATAGAACTGGACTCTGGCTATGACGGCTCGTTTATCGACACAGCGCACGCGCGCCGTGTTCGACGCCTGGCCGCGTCTTTCCAGAAGGGCAGCATCGCTCCTCTGAAGACATTTCAGAGGATGCTGGGCTGTATGGCCTTAGCTGCTGCAGTGCTTCAGCTAGGCATACTGCGCATGCGCCCGGTACAACGCTGGCTGAACGCTCGAGCGTCTCGCAGGGCTTGGGCCTCCGGCTGCGAACGAATCAGAGTGACTCAGAGCTGCATTACGGCTCTGCAGCCCTGGTTAGCGGCCGACTGGTATCAGCGGGGAGTGATAATGGGAGCTGTCTCGTATCGAAAGGTCATCTCGACAGATGCGTCCAACTCAGGTTGGTGCGCTCTCTTTGAGGGCAGACCGGTCTTTGGCCTGTGGTCAGACCAAGAGAAGCTCCTTCTCATAAACTGTCTGGAAATGATAGCAGTCGAGAACGCGCTGAAGCGCTTTCTCCCGTTCATACAGGACCGCCATGTTCTAGTCCGTTCGGACAACATGTCTGTGGTGTCCTACGTGAACCGTCAAGGCGGTGTCAGATCCAGGAACCTCTGCGATCTAACAGAACGCTTCCTCGTTTGGTCTCAGCACCATCTGCGCTCGCTGAGAGCAGCGCATGTGCCAGGCCACCTGAACGACGGCCCAGACAAACTGTCCAGGGACAATGTTCCCCCGGGGGAATGGTCCCTGCACCCCCAAACAGTCCAGTTGCTATGGCGCCTTTTCAGCAAAGCGGAAGTCGACCTCTTTGCGTCAAAAGACAACGCTCACTGCCCAATGTTCTTTTCAAAGAACGAGGACGCGCTGGCCCAAATCTGGCCCAGCCGCCCTTTCCCTCTGGTCTCACTGTTGCCACAGGTAATCAAGAGAATCAGGGAAACGCGCCACTCTGTGCTCCTTATAGCCCCGTGATGAGAGAACCAAACTTGATATCCGGAGCTGACGCGGCTGTAACAAACAGCCCCATGGCTGACTCCGGTGAGGACAGATCTCCTCTCACAAGCTCGCGGCTTGATCTGGCATCCCAATCCAAAGCGCTGGTCTCCGCATGGTTGATCAACAGATACCCGTTGTCCTGCCAGAAGGAGTGATGAACACGATTTTGCAGTCTAGAGCTCCCTCTACTAAAAAGCTTTATGCATCTAAATGGTCTGTGTTCTCCAAATGGTGCACCGACAAAAATCTGGACCCACGAACGTGTGGGGTATCGCGGTTGCTTAGTTTCCTTCAAGAGCTGTTGGATAAGGGGAGGTCCCCCTCCACGCTTATAGTCTATGTGGCGGCCGAAGCTTGTCGTCCGCTTCCTTAGAGGAGCCAGGAGGATGAATCTGCTGCGCCCCCCGTCGGTTCCTATGTGGGATCTTTCTTTGGTCCTCGAGGCCCTGAAAGCATATCCCTTTGAACCATTAGATTCCGTGGATCTAAAGTACCTATCACTAAAAAACATTTTTCTGACTGCTCTATCATCAGTCAAACGTGTGGGAGACTTACACGCGCTGTCTGTCAGCGCTGCGTGTCTTGAGTTCGGACCAAATGACTCTAAAGTAATCCTAAAACCTAGACATGGCTATGTCCCTAAAGTGATTGACACTTCTTTCAGAGCGCAGGTTATTTCCCTATCGGCTCTGCCAGCATCCGATAGCGAGAGTGATGTTAATCTCCTCTGCCCGGTCAGGGTGGTGAGGGTTTACGTTACGCGCTCCGCCCCTTTCAGGCGCTCGGAGCAGCTTTTTTTGTTTGGTTGGCGCACCAAAGGTCTCGCCGCCTCGAAACAGAGCCTGGAGAAGGTCTGCAGTGCCCTTTGGTTATCAGGGCTCATTACACTAGAGGCATGGCCTCGTCGTGGGCATGGTCCAGTGGAATTTCAATTCATGACGTGTGGTGGCGGGCTGGGCCTCCCTGTCTACATTTGTTAGGTTATATAACCTGAAAGTTCCCGCCCTGCAGGCTAAACTTCTGTCAGTGTAAGTGATATGTACGTTCTGTCCAAATCTGATTGTGCGCAGGCTACTCTCACGTGATTTAGCTCTCCTGGTTGAGCTGCACTATATTGGGTTAATGTGCTATATGCTTTTACAGACTGGCGACGCCGCTCTGTATTCCCTATTAGTGCTTATGTACATGTGTCAGCCCGCCTTGCTGGCCGCCTTATTCCCCGCTTATCTGGGATTCCCAGGATTCCCTGGGACTCATGAAGTGGATGCTTGACGCGCACAGCGTTGACAAAGGGTTCCCGTAGCGTAAGCTAACTTACGCAATACGAGAGAACCTCTCGTAGGAGAACGTATCAGTTACCTAATGTAAACTCGGTTCTCTCTAGAAGAGGGAACGAGTATTGCATAACCTGTCGTGCTCGCGCCATGAGCGACTTTCGCTTCAGTCGATGAAAACCAGGGAAACAGCCTCCGACCCCCGCTTATATACGCTAAGCCACGCCCATTCTGGCGGGCTAAGACGCGATGAGGGCGCGAGCGCCCTTCATTGGATGTGACGTCACGTCGGGCTCAGTGGTAGGCTGCTGCAGTTGCCGCAGGGCAGCCAATGAGCATGTTAGACAGCCTGCTCTAGGTCTGCTAGCTGCTGCACTGCGTTGACAAAAGACACAAAATTAAGGATAATTTTTGGCTTCAATATCTCGAAAAGATTAATCTTTCTCGTAGCGTAGGCTAACCTACACAATACTCGTTCCCTCTTCTAGAGAGAACCAAGGTTACATTAGGTAACCGATATGTTTTCTCTGTTACCTGCACACCCAGATGTGTGTGTGTGTGTTTTCTGTTACCTGCAAGCCGAGATTTGTGAGTGTTTTCTGTTACCTGCACACCCAGCTGTGTGTGTGCGTTTTCTGTTACCTGCACACCCAGATGTGTGTTTTCTTTTACCTGCACACCCAGATGTGTGTGTGTGCGAGTGTTTTCTGTTACCTGCACACCCAGATGTGTGTGTGTGCGCGAGTGTTTTCTGTTACCTGCACACCCAGATGTGTGTGTGTGTGTGTGCGTGTGCGTGTGCGCGCGAGTGTTTTCTGTTACCTGCACACCCAGATGTGTGTGTGAGTGCGAGTGTTTTCTGTTACCTGCACACCCAGATGTGTGCGCGAGTGTTTTCTGTTAACTACACACCCATTTGTGCGAGTGTTTTCTGTTACCTGCACACCCAGTTGTGTGTTTTCTGTTACCTACACACCCAGTTGTGTGTGTTTTGTTACCTGCACACCCAGTTGTGTGAGTATTTTCTGTTACCTGCATGCCCAGATGTGTGTGTGTGTGTGTGTGTGCGCGAGTGTTTTCTGTTACCTGCACGCCCAGATGTGAGTGTGTTTTCGCTGTTACCTGCAGGGCCAGATGTGTTTGTGTTTTCTGTTACCTGCAGGGCCAGATGTGTGTGTGTTTTCTGTTACCTGCACACCCAGTTGTGTGAGTGTTTTCTGTTACCTGCACACCCAGTTGTGTGAGTGTTTTCTGTTACCTGCACGCCCAGATGTGTGTGTTTTCTCTGTTACCTGCACGCCCAGATGTGTTTTCTGTTACCTGCACGCCCAGTTGTGTGAGTTTTGTTACCTGCACTCCCAGATGTGCGAGTGCGTTTTCTGTTACCTGCACGCCCAGATGTGTTTTCTGTTACCTACACGCGCAGATGTGTTTTCTGTTACCTGCACGCCCAGATGTGTGTTTTCTGTTACCTGCACGTCCAGATGTGTGTGTGTTTTCGCTGTTACCTGCAGGGCCAGATGTGTGTGTGTTTTCTGTTACCTGCACACCCAGTTGTGTGAGTGTTTTCTGTTACCTGCACACCCAGTTGTGTGAGTGTTTTCTGTTACCTGCACGCCCAGATGTGTGTGTTTTCTCTGTTACCTGCACGCCCAGATGTGTTTTCTGTTACCTGCACTCCCAGATGTGCGAGTGCGTTTTCTGTTACCTGCACGCCCAGATGTGTTTTCTGTTACCTACACGCGCAGATGTGTTTTCTGTTACCTGCACGCCCAGATGTGTGTTTTCTGTTACCTGCACGTCCAGATGTGTTTTCTGTTACCTGCACGCCCAGATGTGTGTTTTCTCTGTTACCTGCACGCCCAGATGTGTTTTCTGTTACCTGCACGCCCAGATGTGTGTTTTCTGTTACCTGCACGCCCAGATGTGTGTTTTCTGTTACCTGCACGCCCAGATGTGCGAACGCATTTTCTGTTACCTGCACGCCCAGATGTGTTTTCTCTGTTACCTGCGCGCCCAGATGTGTTTTCTGTTACCTGCGCGCCCAGATGTGTGCGTTTTCTCTGTTACCTACACGCCCAGATGTGTGTGTTTTCTCTGTTACCTGCAGGGCCAGATGTGTGTTTGCTTTCTGTTACCTGCACGCCTAGATGTGTGTTTTCTGTTACCTGCACGCCCAGATGTGTGTTTTCTGTTACCTGCACGCCCAGATGTGTGTTTTCTGTTACCTGCACGTCCAGATGTGTGTTTTCTGTTACCTGCACGCCCAGATGTGTGTTTTCTCTGTTACCTGCACGCCCAGATGTGTGTTTTCTGTTACCTGCACGCCCAGATGTGTGTTTTCTGTTACCTGCACGCCCAGATGTGTGTTTTGTGTTACCTGTACACCCAGTTGTTTTCTGTTACCTGCACGCCCCGTTCTGAGTGTTTTCTGTTACCTGCACGCCCAGATGTGTGTTTTCTCTGTTACCTGCACGCCCAGATGTGTGTTTTCTGTTACCTGCACGCCCAGATGTGTGTGTTTTCTGTTACCTGCACACCCAGTTGTGTTTTCTGTTACCTGCACACCCAGTTCTGTGAGTGTTTTCTGTTACCTGCACGCCCAGATGTGTGTTTTCTCTGTTACCTGCACGCCCAGATGTGTGTTTTCTCTGTTACCTGCATTCCCAGATGTGTGTTTTCTGTTACCTGCATGCCCAGATGTGTGTGTTTTCTATTACCTGCACGCCCAGATGTGTGTT